>CM076577.1:1082211019-1082811019 GCA_034641835.2 Pinus albicaulis | reverse complement strand
ATTTGTCTTAGAGAAAATAATAGTTGTCTTTCCCCTGTTGTTCTAAGTGAAGGAACACCACACTTAGGGAATCTAGTTTATCTGTCTATCAGAATTCAGTGTAACAAATTGGCGACTCTACTGGGGAAAAATCCATCATTCTTGGTGTTTATGTCTCTTTTTACCATCATCAGTAGACTATACTTTCCCTTATCATTCATTTGAATGAAAAAATTTCCTTAGAAGTGTGTTTAGCTGCTTGTTTCCAAAACTTAGCTATGCAAAATGCATTGTTGGTCAGGGTAGAGTGCACTGCGTTCCATTCAGGGGTGCACCACAATGCACTGTCTACCCTTATAGGGTGTGTTTCCCCCTAAACCAACCAAATTCCATCAAAAATTGTCTTTTATTCCAGTTTCAACCAATCTTCTGCTATATTCTCAGATGTCTATTTTCTCGTAGAGACCAGTAAAATTTCCTTGTTCTTCCTCCTTTTAAAAGTTATTTGTTCAATGTTTCATTATTTGTTTTCTTTATCATTGGAAAATAAATTTCAAAGTAGTTAATTTTTGCATTAGATCAATTCTGTGTTTGAAAAGGAAATTGTTTTTTCATTCCTCATTTCCTGTATGAAAATTGTAGTCTCATTCTTCATTTTCCTAAGAGAAATTGTTGTTTAATTCCTCGTTTCTCAAAAGAAAACATTTTCTTGAGTTATTTGCGCATTTAGTTTTCTTTTACTCATTCACATTAAAGGGATTTGAAAAGAAAAACATGCATGTGCATCTAGAGAATTCTGTGTGTTGCATAGGAACAAGTTAGGGTAATTTGCATTTAGTTTGTACTCTTTGTTATATGCTCAAAATCCGATTGCTCTTTCCCATTAGTAGCTAGTATTTTCATTGAAAATCTAAACTGAAAATTTTTCTTCTCATTTAGTTTGCATTTTAGGAATTTACCATTACATCACGCGATGAACCTCAAATATAAAATTTAAAACAATATCAACATAAAATTGACCTCAATCAACCTAAGAAAGCATTGTAATGATAAAATTTAGGAGGTCTAGGCTATAGAATTGTTCCAACGTCATTAAACATAGTTGTTGTCGCTAACTTGTCTGCAATACATTCCGAATGTGAAATCCCACTCCATGTATGTAAGCATATCGGAGCTCGTCCACGTACCTTTGGGTATATAGGGCTGTGTTCTAATATGAAAAAAACAAGGGGGTGCTCTCACTATGTGGTTTCGCATTAGACAATGCTAATACAGACTTGGGCCTCCACGTACCTTTGAGTATATTTGGGAGGAAAAATTTAGATTTCTTACTATCCATAGGTAACCGAGTCGACTGCCTTGTAACTTTTGATACACTGAACACAACATTCAGGGAGATTTCCTACCTGTACTTCTTGGTTTGCAAGGAGGTATTCTACAGTTAAAAATTACTTGGTAAACCTTTTGCCTAGTATCACCATTTTATTTGTTTTTGTACTAAAATCAATTACTTGTCATGGAATAAAAACATCCATTTTTATGTAGGAGCATCGGACCATAATTGAAATTCAACGCTACAAAGGGTGAAACGTGCACAACCATTTGTAAAAGTGGAAAATTTCCGTGAAACAGAGCTAAAATGATGGAAGCTATAAGTCTAAAAGATTTGAATTATTGTAATTATCTGCCATGTAATCAAACTGAGAGAGTTCAAGGGTTATTTGAGCGATTTGTGGGAGAAAAGCTCATGGATATTAGATGATCCACTCCTTTGTAATTTATTTATAAATGACTTGTATTTTGTAATGATAAGGTGGAGAGTACGCAATGTAGCAGCAGAGCTTTAGTTTGATTCCGGTCATAGTGGCCTTAGCCTGTAACTCGAGTTCAGTGAAGTAATGAAATGTGCATGTTTTTATACATCCAGGATTAATATGGATTTTGTAGTGTCTATGTGTTGTTTAATATTGATTCTTATCGGTATATATATATATATATATATATATATATATATATATATATCCTTCTTATTTGAACCCTTTTAATTGATAAGTTGTGGGAGTAAGAGTGAGGGAGGAAATTCCTATGAACTTTTTTGTAGACCAGGTATGGCAGAACCAACGTATTGAGACACAATTCTATTGATAAAAAACAAGTTGCATGCAAGTGAAACAAACGGTGAGATGAAGTTAGAGAAGAACAACGAGATGTGGAAAACGAATGAGTGCACATCGTGCATTGGTGATGTTTGGGGTTATTATTAAGACTTTGCATGATAAATTATTTTGGTTGTGACGTGATGTGAGAGGAGCCTTGTGTCGGTGGGGTCTATATGCATATCGCATGGTGCATGAGATAAGGGGAGTAGCTATCGACGAAAGGATAAGTTCACGAAATGCCGAAGTGTGATAAGCTGTGGATGTTACAATGTTGTGATGCAACATCATCATCACAAATTTGCATCGACCTTATTATATGTTTGACATTAACGTTAATTTTTATATATTGTGACATGCGATGTCGTAAAAATCCTGAATTGCGATATGGTTTGGGAGCTATATGCGACGTGTTAAGATTTCTGATTATGATAAGTTTAAAACTTGTGCTATTGTAATCCACTGTGAGTAAGGGATTATTATGTGGGCCCATAAACCATAGGTCCATGGTATATTATGTTAATTTCAGTTTAGTGCTGCATCAAGTGGTATCATAGCAAGGTAATATTTCCCGTGATAAGAAGATTCTGAGTGCAAAAGGAGGTACAGATTGTTGAATATTGGTAAGATTGTGGTCTATATATTTTTATGCAGTAACGATAGAAGAAGGTGAGAATATTTGCAGTAGCCTAGAGAAAAGAGTTTCTTAGAGAAATGGTTATAGAGGAGAGAACCAAAGAAAGTGCCGAAAGATTGACCTCAGAGGAGAGAAGCTTGGTGATGTATCATGTAGTAGGGAGGAAATGCTACTACAAAGGATTTTTTGTAACTCACGAATGCTGTTACAGAAAGATCAGAAAGGAAATTCCATTGAGGATGTGGGTAGAATTGCTAGAAAGGAATATTTGGTAATGATAGTAAGCAATAGACTTGTTACAGAGATGAAGAAGGCATATGACCAGGAGGTCATAAAATTTTTGTACCTTGGGAGTCTAATGGAGGAGCATTGTATGATAATTGAAATTTAATGCCGCGAAGGGTGAAATGTGGACAACTATTTCTAAAAGTGTCAAATTTCCATGAAACAGAGCTAAAATGATGGAAGCGATAAGTTTCTAAAATATTTGAATTATTGTAATTATATGCCATGTAATCAAATAGAGAGAGTTCAGGGGTTAGTTGAGCGATTAGTGGAAGAAAAAATCATGGATCTTAGATGATCGAATCCTTTGTAATTTATTTCTAAATGAGTCTTTATTGTGTGATGATAAGGTGGAGAGTATGAAATGTAACCACAAGGCTTTATTGTGATCAAGTCGTACTGGCCTTAGCCTATAACTCAAGTTTAGTGAAGTAATTAAATGTGCATGTTTTTATACATCCTGGATTAATTTGGATTTTGCAATGTCTGTGTGTTGTTTAACATTGATTCTTATGTGTGTGTGTGTGTGTGTGTGTGTAAGACTGAGGGACAAAGTTCCAATGAACTTCATTGTAGACCAGGTATGGAAGAACTGACATATTACGACGCAATTATATTGATAAAAAACAAGCTGCGTGCAAGTTAAACGGATGGTGAGATTAAGTTAGAGAAGAATGATGAGAGATGGAAGACAGATGAGCACACATCACACATCAGTGATGTTTATGGTTATTATTTAGACTTCACATGACAAATTATTTTGATTATGATGTGATGTGAGAGGAGCCACGTGTCGGGGGGGGGGGGGAGAGGGGCGCGGGGGTTCTATGCACATATCGAATGGCACATGAGATAAGGGAAGTAACTACCAGTGAAAGGCTAAGTCCATGAAATGACGAAGTGCGATAAGCCATGGATGTTGTGATGTTGCGATGCAACATCATCATCACAAATTTGCATCAGCCTTAATATATGCTTTACGTTAATGTTAATTTTTATATATCTCGACATGTGATGTCGTAAAAGTCCCAAATTGGGATATGGTTTGGAAGCTGTCTACAAAGTGTTAAGATTGCTGATTGAAATAAGTTTAAAACATGTGCTATTGTAATCCTCTATGAGTAAGGGATTATTATGTGGGCCCATAACCCATAGGTCCATGGTATATTATGTTAATTGCAACTTTGGATGCATAACCTTTCCTTGTCATTCACGTAGAATAGAAATTAAACCACTTTTACCACCAGAAGCCAATTCTGGTCGACGAAGGCAACCTCGTTCTTTTGAAACTAGTACCATTAGTACCTCTGGTACATCATCTTCATCACATCTACAAGAGTCGTCTCGATTCATTTCTACAAATCATGGTTTTAGAGTTTTCACAGCTACCTGTGGGCACTATCCATCCAATCAATAAAACCATACCTATTATAGAAATTTAAATCAAAATATATTATTATGTATAATTTTTTTAAAGTAGTAATAAAAAAGAAGAAGACTAGATTACACTTCTTTTATTATTCTTATTCCTGATAAATTTATGGTGAATATAATTTAAATGAACTAAAAAACGAAAACATTTTTTATTATTCTCATTCTTTATAAATTTAGCGTGAATAAATTTTAAATTAATATAAAATTATATTCGAATTAAATATATATATATATATATATATATATATATTTTAGTATAGATGTTTTCATGGATAATTAATTAATGTTGATAAAGATTTGTAGTGATCAATGATTTGGGACATTTCTACTGAAATTTTTTCTTGATCTGCTTGTGTCCTAAGAAGAATGAATTGTGGATCCCATTTATCCGAAACGATAAAGGAGCCCACCACATTAAAGTGAGGGCATGCTCTCAATTCCATCAAATCTATCCCCGATCGCACGTATTCGTCGTTCACAACCAATTTTTCTTAACAGCTCTTAGGTGGTCGTCTTTGTGCATGCAAGGCTTATCCCATTCCTGTAGAACCTTTCAGGAAGTGGCGGTTCAGTTTTCATGCTGGCATTGCCTTGGGAATTGTTTTTAGTGTGACTTTTTGAAGTTTCAGGTGCCAGAATTTGGTGAAAATTTTTGAGGTAAAATCTTGGTTTTTGTTATTCAAACTGGTTTTTTCACTCTATATATGGATTCAACACCCTCAAAAACCTCTAGGGCACTTCGATTATGCAAAGTTAGAAATCAAACTTCTCTTTTCAATAAATTCCTGCTGAAATTTAGAAAAATTACACCATAAAAAGTCACTGTAAAAGCCTTCAAAAAGTCGCACTAAAGACTACTTGATTGATGTGCCCTAAAGTTTAAAATGTTTCAAGAAAATAAATATAAAATGTTTTAATACTGAAAATATAAATAGAATAAGTAATTCAATGTAAAATTTTTAATTATTTTAATAAAACATAGATATCTAACTTAATCAATTTTTAATACAAAATTAATGTAATCTTTAAAAATATTAATAATAATCATAACTAAATTCAATGTGAGTTACAAACAAAATATTTCAATATTAGAAATTAAGTAATATTAATAACAAAACAATAATTAATATTGACAAGGTTCAAAAATAAATTATTTGGATGACCATATTGGGTAAAATGTTTGATATATTTTATATATAGTATAGAAAAAAATGAAAACAATAAATTTTTATGGTTGAAACATTTGAAGTAATCTTACTATTCTACATTTTTTTATCAATTTTGTCTAAAATTTAGCAATGATTTAATAGGATTGTAACTTTAAGTTGTATATCCACACAATTCAAATGTCCATTAAATTTTAGGATCATTAAATCCAATTATACATTCAAAAATATATTTTAGATAATATAAATTATATATATCAAATCTCCTCAAATATAACATTTTTTTTCAAAGTTTTTTACTTCCAAAAGATTTTTATCTTAAAAAAATTGATAATTAAAAAGTAAGATAGATAATTAAAAAATAAGATAAATGTTTTAAATGTTTTCACATGTTTGTAGATTAGTTGGTTAATATAAATAGTCTACATTATTATCTTTTTGGTAATTCATTAGCTTTAAAATTTAGTTGTGACAAATGATTTCTTTAAAAAAATTCAATTGTGAATAATGGTTGTTAAGCACACTATTTTGTCCTTTTATCTGGGAAATGTGATGAATGATTACAATTTTTTCTTTTAATTTTTTATTGGTAAATATTTATTAAGTTTGATTCAAATATTATAATTTATATAATATTGTTATTTTTAAATTTCAAAATTTATATAATATTTCATAATATTGTAATTTTCAATTAGGAATGCCAATGATTTCAATTTAAACTAAAAAATGTTTTTATTTTGCAAATAAGACAAAGGTGTTAAATTAAATTAAATATCTTAGATATATGAGTGAATAATTTATTATTTAATTATTAATAAGAATTATTTAATTGGTAAATAATAATTAGTAAATATTTTGTAACATTCAACACTTCACATCATAAAAAAAATTACTTTATAACGTTTTACTCCTCCTTAATCCTAATCACATCTAACACTTATCAACAGAACACATTTTTATTTACCACTATACACATTGACATTGGCATAGTTTCTTTTACATTATACACACATTAATTTTCAACTTAATAATGAACCCTATGTTACTATCTCGATAGATCGACCTTTCTTTGCATAAGGATTAAATTTATATGGTTATTAATACGCATTATTCTAAGGTTAATTCTTGTCTCGGGTCTCTCGAGGCATCTGTTAGATGGTTTAATCTGACTTAAATGATCACCAATACCATAACACTTGGTAACCCAATCTCGCTTATAAGTTATCTACCCTGCATGGTAAATCTTGTATTTTTTAATGTTAATCAATGTGAAATTATTGTAAACAACAATGCGGAGATGTCATCGACCTTAAGGTGGACATGTGTTAATCTCCTCCACCGTCAACTAGCTCATCTGAAATCTGACGTGGGATGGGTTTAGGGTTTTCGATATTGACCTCCCACCCTAACCACTTCCTTGTCAATTCGATCAATCTCACCTTTCGCTCCACGGAAGATGGCTATCACCTCTATGGAAAAACCCCTCCAATGCTTCTATGGCGTTATAGAGTTTCAACCTCTAGTTGCAGGGTAAGTCTCCTTAGTTATTGTAGTTCCTGAGATAGCAATTACAATTTTAAGATATTTTATTCTTCATTCGGGCTCTGCAATGCTTCTTAGTTACAGTCCTTAGTGTTAACCGTTTCGAATGAGTTCTTATATTCTGAGTTTTTTATGTTAGGGCCACTGTAATGCCCATGAATATTTATTCTGTTGAGTACTCCACCCTTCCTCCACGCAGCTTCCGGAGGATTCCAAGGTGCAGACCTTCTGCTATGTCTTTAATCATTTTTTTTTTAGGTTTTTGGTTATTAAATAATTTGGTTTGGTTACATTCTTCCAATGGCTACACTTGTAGGTTTCTTCTGCATGTTCCGGCATCGAACCCTTATGGTGAGTTCCTTATCTAATTTATAAATTTGGTCTCTTAACCTTCCAGTTTGAAACTGGTTATTTATCCTTACCCTCTTGAATGATTCTAGGTAAGCTCGTGGTTTGACACAGTGACGTTTGTGTTTCCTTCGGAGCTTAGATGTGGAAATATTCTAACTTTCCTTCACTAGCACTTCCAGGTACCATACTTGCTGTAAGGTTCTTTGTCACCAATGTATATAACTTTGAAGAAGAACTTCGTCCTGCCACAGAGTTATTTGGTCTTAGCTTGTTATTTTTAAGAATGTTAACCCTCGTTCTTAGCCAGAACCTTGAACTGTCACTCGAGGTGGTTTATATGTTTTAGAATGTCTTAGTTTCCTCCCATGAGAGGATACTAATACTTGAACATGTTTATTCTAGGCTTCGGCCTATAATTTACAGTTTTTCCCAAATCATATTTTGTATAATATTATGGTTTTTTCTGGGGTTTAAATTACCTTCCGGAAATACGTTTTCTTGATTTTCTTTAAGCATGAAGTTTACTTGTCTTGTTCTACAGTTATCTAAACTGTGCAGTACTTCCTTAAGATTCAAGACTGTAAAGGAGGAGTCTTCCTCCAACATTAATCTATGATTCCCATTTTTAATCAATGTGACTTTTTGGGTTTAAATGTTGTCTATATTATTTCCATTTAATTAGAATATATGTATAAAAGACGATAATATCCATATTCATACATTCTAGAATGTACTAGTTTAACACCAGTAAGAAACTCTATCTTCCTTCCTTGTATGTGTAGTATTTTATGTCATACTAGTAAAATTATACCTTTTTGGTATAGATAGAGGAACCTTTTGTATTTATTTTCCTTTTCTATTCTAGAATGAGTTATGCAATCTTTTAAATGTTATCGTTAAATATTTGGGTCGATTCTTATTGGATTGTAATGTGTACACAATGAATACTTTTACCATTTTGGATTAGTGAAATTCTATTCTCTCACAATTCTTTTTGTTTTAAAATCAATGATACTTTAATTTCCTTCTGAACTATGTAAATGGAAATAATTTATTATACTCTGGTTGTCTTCGAAACATCCTTCTTTTAAGTTTAAAAATTTCATTCCTTCTTCCATTTTACATAGTTTTTAACTTGAAAATGGATGGACCATTCTGTTTTTGTTTACACAAATTTGCAGGAAACGATAAACTCGGAACCTTCTCCTCAAGGGTTCTAATTTAACGGTTTCTTGTGTCACTTTCTCAGAAAATAAATTAAAAATCAATACTAGCTATCTTTATGTCAAAGAGGACATTCATTGAACCTATTTTACTCACAATTAAAGTACTGTGAATTTTTCTTCAGATCTCACACTTAAACTGTTAAATTCCATTCATAACCTTAAATATGTTACATGGAAGAAAACTTGTTTGTTTCTCGTTCTCTGACTGATGTTTTCCTCCCTACCTCGACAGAGGTAATCACATTCTCGTCTCTTCCCCATGATCCAAGTCTAAGCCTTACGAGTTGACAAAATTTACTGGAAGAGACTTCGAGACAATCCAATCCAGTCTTCTATTCCAAACAATTATCAGAAATCAGAGTATTCCACTGGTTATCACCAGCTCAGTTATTCTTCTCTTCAAATTTCATTCTCCAGTTATCGAACAAAACCCCCAAACCTCACTGGGATTAAGCCTTTATCCTTAGAGGTTAGGTAACTGTTTAAACTGATTCTGTCCAACCAACTCTCAGTTCTCGAATTACTTTTACCATCAATCTTGTTATTCTTTTATTGAAATTACTTCTATAATTAATTTATTCAAGATTAATTTCTGCTCATAATATATTATTAAAATAAAAAAATAAAAATTAATTTCTTAATGTCTTAACAACATGTCATAATCATCAATGAGCACTTAAGCCAACTGTTAAAACCTCCCCCCTGGAAGCAAACACCACCCTCATTATTCTCATTCTGCTCCAGCAAATAGTTCAGGGTATGCTTCCCAAACAAAGCCTTCATTTTCCTAGGTAGCTTCATCAGGCCAAAGTGCTTCGACTGCACTTTAACTTCGGTGATGGCTAATTTCCGGAGCATGATTTCTCTCTGATCAATTATACATTGAGGCTCAACCAGAAATTCACCATCTATTTTGACCTGCAATCAATGAACTTGAATTAGTTTCCTCGTAAATTTTAGCATTTTTAATCAAGTCTTGTATTCATATCCTACCTGAATACTCTGCTAGTGGATTACGTTCTTTGGGTTGTGTACGTATTGTCTTAATAATGATACATGAAAGACGTTGTGTACATGAATATGACTGGGCGATGCCAATCGTTAAGCCATGGGTCCTACATATTTGGAAAGGGCCACAAAATCTGGGAGCCAACTTGGTGCAAGAGGCCCACCTTAAATGTACACATGGTCTCCCACCTCAAACTCACGTTAAGTCATTTTCTTATCTGCATACACTTTTTGTCTATTCTGAGATGCCTTCAAATTTTGTTTGATTTTCTTTACTGTGCTTCCATTTTAGCTAGCTTTTCTGGTCCAAGCATCAACTTGGTTTCTGGGCTACAATTAATAGGAGTTCTGCATTGATGTCCATATAAATCTTCGATCAGACTCATCTTAAGGGATTATTGATATCCATTGTTGTATGCAAACTCCACTAGGTGCAGATATTCTTCCCACCTAGTTGGTTGTTGCATCACATACATATGTAACATATCCTCCAGAATTTGATTGACTCGTTCTTTTTGTCTGTCCGTCTATGGATGGTAGGCAGTTCTAAAATTAATTTGAGTTCCCAATCATGTAAATAACGTTTTCTAGAATGCCGAAGTAAAATTCACATCCTTGTCAGTTATGACAATATTTGGGATACCATGCAGTCTAAAGATCTCTCGCATGAATATATTTTCTATTTGCACGATCTTATAAGTGGATTGCACTGGTATACAATGTGCTTATTTACTTAATCGATCCACCACTACCATTATAGAATCATTATGCTTCTTTGAACTTGGTAAGCCAGTGATGAAGTCTAAAGAGATCACCTCCCACTTCCACTCAGGTACCGTTATAGGCTACATCAACTTGGCCAGGTGATAATGCTCCACTATCACTTTCTGGCATTCTAAACACTTGTTTAGATATTTTACAATGTCTCTTCTCATACCTGGCGAGAAGTAGTTCTTTCTAATTGATGTTAGAATTTTCAGATACCCGGGATGCCGAGAGTAGTTACTTTAGTGATACTCATTTAGAATTAGTTCCTTCAAATCCATTCTGTTTGGTACAAAAATCCGCTTCTTGAAAGTTAGAAACCCATTTTTATTAATTTCATAATCAACACATTTTCCTTGTTTTCTGAGCTCCTCTGCTTGTTGCCACATAAATTGGTATTTAGGATGTTTTTCATCTTTTTTTTTTATTTTCTCTAAGAATTCACAGTCAACCTGATTATAGTACAAAACACCATGCAACTTCCTACTTAACTCATCAGCTAATATATTCTCCTTCCATTCAAATGCTGCCTATGAATGTCAAACTCTCTTAGGAAGGCATTAGACCTTGCTATGATTAGTTTTGAGTACAAATATGTTTCCAAGTAAGTAGCACCTCCATACTCGGAGTGCATGCACTACTGCTGTCAGCTCCAAATCATAAGCTGAGTACCGCTGGTCATGCTCTTTTAGTTTTCATGATTCATAGGCAACAACCTTAACTTCTTGTGACAAAATTTCTCCAACTCGTTCTTTACACACATCTATGCAGACTTCAAATTCTTTATCAGGATCTACTACCCTTAATACTGGAGTTGTAGTCAATAAAAATTTCAACTTTTCAAAACTATCTTGACATTCCTTCGTCCATTTAAATATTTTTCCTTTCCTTTGTAAAGAAGTAATTGGGAAAGTAATTTTTGAAAAACCTTCAACAAACTGCCGATAATAACTGACCAAACCCATAAAGGATTAGATGTCTGCCACATTTTGGGTATCTTCCAGATTTTTTCTAGGTCAACTACAATTCCTTCGGCATAAATAACATGACCAAGGTACTATATTTCTTCCTTGAAGAAATCACACTTGCTAAACTTAGCATATAGTTGATGCTTCTGTAGCATTTCTAGCAATATCCCTAAGTGCTCTTTATGCTGTTCTGCATTATTGGAATAAACTAAAATGTCATCAATGAATATTAACACAAAATTATCCAAAAATGGGTGAAATATACCATGCATCAGCCTCATAAAGGTTGTTGGTGTGTTAGTCAATCCGAATGGTAGCACCACAAACCCGTAGTGTCCGTACCTAGTACAGAAGGCAGTTTTATAAATGTCTTCATCCTTTATATGTATCTAATGGTGTTTTGACCTTAGATATATTTTAGAGAATATTGTGGCTCCCTTTACCTGATCAAACAAATCATCAATTTGTGGTAGAGGGTATCTATCTTTAACAGTCAATTTATTGAGTTGGCAGTAATCCATGCACATTCGCATGGTTCCATCTTTCTTCTTCACAAACAACACAGGTGCTCCCCAAGCAGATACACTCGGTCAGATATACCCTTTATGAAATAGTTCTTATAAATACATCTTTATCTTAGTTAATTCTGGTATGTTCATTTGGTATGGTTTCTTTGAAGTTGGTGATGCTCCAGGTATCAATTCAATAGTGAAATCTATATCCCTTCTAGGTGGTAAGCCTGGTATTTCCTCTGGAAATAGTTCCATAAACTCTTGCGCTATCGGAATGTTTTCCATCATTGGAGCCTTTTTTTTGGAATTGGTAAGGCCCACTTGGATGGCATATAATTGACATCCTTTCCTCATGCACTTACCCATTTGAGATGTTGTAATTGGATGCAACTACAAAGGTTTCTTTATGCCTTGAATTTCCTTATGGGTTTCATCTTGCATTCTGCAATATATGATTTTTTCCTTACAGTCTACCAATGTCTAGTGCTTCTCCAACTAGTCCATACCAAGTAGCACATCATAGGATCCCAAAGGTAATATATTTAGGTCTATAGTTAGTTGTTGTTCACTGATTTCTAGTGCACAGTTTGGAATCTTAGCACAAACGTTTCTCTTTGCTGCTGTGGCTAATTGTACCAGCCATGGATTTCTAAATTTTTGACTCTACAATTTACAAATGTCTACAACTTTGGGACTTACATAGCTTAAACTTGCACGTAGGTCTACCAAAATAGAAACAGGTTGAGATAGTAATTTACCTTCCAATTATATCATTTTCGGTTGGTAATATGCTTGCCAATCTTCCAGGTTTGCATTGATTCTGGGTATATTTTTGGCTACATCTCCTACTATTGAGGCCTCCTATAAGTTGCTACCCACCTCGCTCCTTCCTCGATGTGGACAACTTCTGTAGTAGTCTGCTTCACCACACCTCCATCACTGTAGGGGTGGCTTATGATTTTGCGCTTGATCTGGTTTTCTAGAAGCTTCCGTGGGTTTATCTTCTGCATGCCATCTGATTCTTTGATGGTTCCTTCCAAATATTTTTCTAACTGAGCTTCTGGCAGCACTCTTGAAATTAATGGTTCTATTTTTCTTGAAACCAGAGCTGCCCTTATGTTCTTTCTTGGTCTGCGATCTCTTACCCTACTCTCCTTTTGCTTTAGCTTGTTGATAGCACATTCTTTCATTCCAGATTGCCCCATCCATAGTTTTGGGATTCACAAACTCAATTCTCTCCCTCATATGAGTCGTAAAACTACTCATGAACCATTTTACTTTTTCCTTTTTATCCATTAAATAAGAAACATAACTGAGTAAGGAAGTGAATTTGGTGATGTACTCATCCATCGTCATTTGTCCCTGCTTTAAGTCATGGAACGCTCTATATTTTTCGTCATAGAAGCATCCAATTAATTAATTATCCTTAAAATATTGTTTGAACGAATCCCAAGTCACGTCCTGATCATCTATACTGCGGGAAATTTTCTCTTACTCCCACCATAGTGTAGCCTTCTCCCTCAACTGATAAATCACCAATCTGGCTTTCAGATTACTACTATATCCATAAAATTGAAAATACTTGTTCATATTTATAAGCCACACCTAAACCACCTCTTCCTCTGCTCCATCAAACGTAGGTGGTTTTATTTTTTTGAAATTCACCTTGTAGTTCCACTTTCTGTCTTTAACTTCTTTCTGATCTGACTCATTATCTAACTCAACCTCATTGTAGTTTTTATTTCTATTACTCTTTTGAGATTGACTCCTTTCTATTCTGTCAGTGGAATGGTCTCTTTCTTGTTGATCATTTCCTTCATGCATGTCCCTATCAGCGCTAGGCTACTACATTCCTTTATTCTATTTATCTGAGAGGCTTTTTAATATCCTCTCCTATTCTTGCATCAAATATGCATTGTCACTTAGAACCCTCACCATTTCCTCTTGTAGCTTCTACAATGTATTTAGCAGAATACTAGTTTGGTGTTATTGTTCCTCCAACAGTCTACTTATTTTTTGGTGTTGATCCACACTTAACTGCACCCACATCTCTAGATTCATTTATGGTCAGGGTTGGGTTTCCCCAGTGTTCTGAGGTGGCTTCTATGTTAGGCCCCTTCTCATGGTATCCTCTTAACTTATTTTCTTTCTTCTGTGCATCAGTATACACAACTTAATTCGTTAGTTGACCCATAGGGTCCCAGCGTGTAAATGCTGCTCTGATACCACTTGTAGCATTCAACACTTAACATCATAATTTTTTTTTACTTTATAACGTTTTACTCCTACTTAATCCTAATCACATCTAACACTTATCAAAAAAACACATTTTTATTTACCACTATACACATTTACATTGGCATGGTTTCTTTTACATTATACACACAATAATTTTCAACTTAATAATGAACCCTATGATACTATCCAGATAGATCGACCTTTCTTTGCTTAAGGATTAAATTTTCATGGTTATTAATACACATTATTCTAAGGTTAATTCTTGTCTCAGGTCTCTCAAGGCATTTGTCAGATCGTTTAATCCGAATTAAATGATCACCAGTATCATAACACCTGGAAACCTAATCTCTCTTATAAGTTATCTACCTTGCACAATAAATCATGTATTTTTTTAATGCTAATCAATGTGAAATTATCATAAACAACACTGCGGAGCTATCATCGACCTTAAGGCAGACATGTGTTAATCTCCTCTGCCATCGCTCAGCTCATTCGAAATCTGATAGTGGGATGGGTTTAGGGTTTTGGGTAATGACCTTCCACCCTAACCGCTTCCCTGTGAATTCGAGCAATCTCACCTTTTGCTCTACGGAAGATGGTTACTGCCTCTATGGCAAAACCCCTTCAAGGTTTATATGGTGTTTCAGAGTTTTGACTTATGGTTACAGGGTAAGTCTCCTTAGTAATTATAGTTCCTGAGATAGCAATTACAGTTTTAAGAACTGTTATTCTTCATTCAGGCTCTACACCACTTCATAGTTACAGTCCCTAGTGTTAATCATTTCGAATGAATTCTTATGTTCTGAGTTGTTTCTGTTAGGGCCACTGTAATACCCATGAATATTTTCGTGGTTGAGTACTCCACCCTTCCTCCACATGACTTCTGGAGGATTCCAAGGTGCAGACCTTCTGCTATCTTTTTAATCATTTCGTCTTCAAGTTTTTGGTTATTAAATAATTCGGTTTTGGTTAAATTCTTCCAATGGCTACGCTTGCAAGTTTCTTTTGCATGTTCCGACGTCGAACCCTTCAGTTAATTTGGTTATATAATTTATAAATTTGGTCTCTTAACCTTCCGACTTGAAACTGGTTATTTATCCTTAATGTCTTGAATGATTGCAGGTAAGCTCGTGGTTTGACACAATGACGTTTGTGTTTCCTTCAGATCTTTGCTGTGGAAATATTCTAACTTTTATTCACCGGCGCTATGAGGTACCATACTTGTTGTAAGGTTCTTGGTCACCAATATATATAACATTTCAGAAGAACTTCATCCTGCTACGAAATTATTCGGTCTTAGATTGTTATTTTTAAGAATGCTAACCCTCGTTCTTGGCCAGAACATTCAACTAGCACTCAACGGGGTTTATAGGTTTTAGAATGTCTTAGTTTTCTCCAATGACAGGATACTCATACTTGAACATTTTTATTCTAAGCTTCGGCCTATAAATTACGGTTTTGCCAAATCATATTTTGTATAAGATTATGTTTTTGTCCGGGGTTTAAATTACCTTCTAGAAATACATTTTCTTTATTTTATTTAATAATGAAGTTTAGTTGTCTTGTTCTATAGTTATCTAAACTGTACATTACTTCCTTAAGATTCAAGGTTGTAAAGGAAGGAGTCTTCCTCCAACATTAATCTATGATTCCCATTGTTAATCAATGTGACTTTTTGGGTTGAAATGTTATCTATGTTAGTTCCATTTAATTAGAATATATGTATAAAAGATAGTAATATTCATATGAATACATTCCATAATGTACTCGTTTAACAATAGTAACAAACTCTATATGTTCCTTCCTTGTATGTGTAGTATTTTATGTCATACTAGTAAAATTCTACCTTTCTGGTATAGACACAGGAAGCTTCTGTATTTCTTTTCGTTTTCTATTCCAGAATGACTTCTACAATGCTTTTAAATGTTATCGTTAAATATTTGGGTTGATTCTTATTAGATTTTACTTTGTACACAGAGAATACTTTTACCATTTTGGATTAGTGAAATTGTATTCTCTCACAGTTCCTTTTGTTTTAAAATTAATTATAGTTTAATTTCCTTCTGAACTATGCAAATGGTAAGAATTTATTATACTTTGGTTGTCTTCGAAACATCCTTCTTTTAAGTTTAAATATTATGTTCCTACTTCCATTTTCCATAGTATTTAACATGAAAATGGTCGGACCATTATGTCTGTGTTTACATAATGGATGGACCATTTTGTCCATGTTTACACAAATTTGTAGGAAACGATCAACTTGAAACCTTCTCCTAGAGGGCTCTAAGTTAACGACTTCTTTTCTAACTTCGTCAAAAAATAAATTAAAAATCAATACTAACTATCTTTTTGTCAAAGAGAACATTCATTGAACTTATTTTACTCACAATTAAAGTACTGTGAATTTTTCTTCAGATCTCACACTTAAACTGTTAAATTCCATTGATAAGCTTAAATATGTTCCATGGAAGAAAACTTATCTGTTTCTTTTTCTCTGACTGATGTTTTCCTCTCTACCTCGAGAGAGGCAATCACGTCCTCATCTCTCCCCCATGCTCCAAGTCTGAGCCTTACGAGTCGACAGAATTTACTAGAAGAGACTTCGAGACAGTCTGCTCCAGTCTTCTATTGCAAAAAATTATCAGAAATCAAAGTATTCCACTAGTTATCACTAGCTCAGGAATTCTTCTTTGCAAATTTCCTTCTCTAGTTACTGAACATAATCCCCAAACCTCATTGGGATTAAGCCTTTATACTCAGAGGTTGGGTAACTGTTTGAAGTGATTCTGTCCAATTTTTTCCAACTAACTCTCAGTTCTTGAATTATTTTTGACCATTAGTCATGTTATTCTTTTATGGAAATCACTTACATAATTAATTTATATATTGTTAAAATAAAAAAATAAAAATAACAATTAATGTCTTAATGTCTTAACAACATATCATAATCATCACTTAAGCCAGTTGTTACATCTTTGTATTTAATGAAGTAAAAATATTTAATTTGCAAATCAAAAGTAATAATATTAATAACATTGACAATTTTTATCAAGATTAAATGAATGGTTTGGTGAACAATTTGTTTTCCAAGTTATGTTCTAATTAGAATTTATGAAATAGTTGTATATGGTATAATAGTGAAACAGATATTTAAAAGTCACTCATTCTAAATTTTTTTATTTCAATTAAAATAATAATAAAATAAAACATTATTTACATTCATGTTTTAGTTATATTTCGTGTAACAATGAATGAGATCAAGTAATTGATTCTCCAAAAAGTCTCATTTCAATTAATAAAATAATAATAATAGTAAATATTATTCATATTAACCTTCTACTATTTTATTTATAAACATATTTTTACTTTAGAAAGAAAATTAATTATAATAATAATTTTTAACATTTACCTTCCACTATTTACTAATAAATATGTTTTCACTTTTTTGAGGAAAACTATGTTATCCAGAAAATTTCCCAACAATACCAACACTTAAATTAAAATGTGGAAAGAAGTGTTATTTGTTAATCTATAATTTAATGGTTATTAGATATCATTTTTTGGGATTCTACTCCGGCAAGTAAGTTATTCATATATGACCATTTCCATTTTGATAGTTATTATTAATTTTTTTTTAATTTTCAAAATTATAAGAATTTAAATGGTTTATATGAAATTTATAAAAAAAGCTTAATTGAAACTTTCAATATTATAAAATATTATGTAATCTATAAAATTCAAGATTTAAAATGCCAATACATAATCACTAAAACATTAATATTAAATAAAATAAAGATTTTAGAATTTAATTTAACTTTCAATGTAAGAGTTGGAAGAGTACGTGATTTATTATAGTGACATGGATGGATGGGACAATCGGATTTGTTATATTGGCATGCATGGATGGATAGGAGAAAAATCTTGTGTTATATCACATGTTTTAAAAAGAACAGATAGTGTAAATATATATTCACTATGACAGTGTAAATATATATTTATATGATGATAGTTTTTTCCCATGTTTTTTCATTAGAATGTTTGAGTGTTTGTTTTTTTTTTTTTTTTAATTATGGTTGAAATAGATTTAATATTATAAAAAAATTTAGACAAAATCTTAAAATTTGACCAATACAATTCTGTTAAATTTTACGATAATATTATTCAAATTGTAAATTTCAAATTTAATTTATAAATTTTTTAGAATACACTTTCTTTTTAAATAGTTTTAATATATATATAGAGTTTATTTTTAACCTATTACAAAATAGATTAAGCATATATATATATATATATGAATAAGTCTTTTCAAACTTTAGTTTACAAATTAATAATGGAGAATAATTATCACACAATTTTGATGAGATATTTTTAAAATAAACTTTATTTATAAGGTAATACAATAATGAAAATTAGTGTAATATCAATAATTAATATAATCATATTAATGAATTTGTTGTTATACATTAATCAGTGTCATTTTCCACCCTATATTAATATTAATTGACATATAAAAGGTGAATATAGGTGGAAAATGGGGTTAATAGGCTCATACCAATCTTTTGAAAATATTGTTATTGATGGCAAAGGAGCACAAAGGAGCAACACATGAACTATCATTAAGGCAAACGTTAACAACTATCACACTAAAAAAAAAGAATTATACTATTATTAAGGAAATAAAAGATAATAATCAGCATGAGACAGTACTCTTACTATGTAAAAAGATTAGGTGAATACACTCTTATAGATGAATTAGTAAAACCCATGCATCATAAAACTATATCAATATGTATTCAATCTATTAACAAAATCACAACTATTCATATATAATACATTATAATGGGCGACATTGTTTTCATTATGGAATTTTAGATTTATCTCATTTACTTCAGTTTTGATTCTTACCATTTGTCCCTTCAGAATGGGTTTAATTAATACATTTTATTGAATAACGTTCACCCTTGGGCCGCCATCGTATTGGCCTCTGTCAGTTTAATTAAAATTCAAGGTGTTGTGACTTAAATAATGTATGACCTTACACTGGAAAATATCTACCACATCTCTTGGTATACGTGACGATCTCCACCTATTCGCTACTCCGTCCTCTGGCACATCCTGGAGTGTTCGACCCATTCCTGACGAATTAGATGGTGGATCTGGCTATGGAGGATGGTTAGGGTAACTACCCACCCCGAACCTCCCACCAGAGAGTCATTCTCATGCTACCGAAGTTCTAGACTTGGCTCTACGAGCTGGTAATTCTCAGGTTAAGCCTTAAGGTGCTCTTCCACAGTATAGGTGCTACTAATGGAATAATTTTTATGTGAACGCAATTATAATGTAGGCAAGAGCTCGTGATTAGTTTTTAAATTGAAAACCCCTTTGTTTTTGTTCATTGGAATCTCGTTAATTAATGTATGGTTTAATTCCACTATATTATTTTATTTCTCAAATCTATTCGACATTCCACAAGCTGAGTTATAGTTCATGGGATGACCCTCGTATTAGCTCCAGAAACACCCTCTCCTCATCGGTTTGTGAGTAAGTGGAGATGTCGGGTTTTAATGTTTATCTTTGTCATTAGTTGTCATTTCTTCGCTTAGTATTATTTATTTTTAGGGTCTTTCACCCCAATTTGCAATTTCTGTGGTTAATTTCTTTTATAGACATGAGGAATACTAGAGGCACATGGATTTCGATGTTCAGGTGTCATCTCCTGGCCCTTGGTCGCCAATACGTTTTGCTCCCTGACTTCCTCTGCAACCCTGACTCGACTATTCACGGTGTCCTCCAAATAGTAATCTTGGTTTCCCCATCTATCTATTGCAAGTTTTCATTTCCAAGGACGTATCAGGCTTAGTCACAACCTTGTAGCTCTGTTTTGGAATTATTAATTATATTTATTTCTGGTCTTGGCCCTTAGCCTAAATTTGTATTGATTTACGAATTTGTTTCATAACTCCAGACTGTTATAAATCATGCTACATAGAGCTCAATATTTTTTCTATTCTAAATGACTGTGCAGTAATTTTATCCAGTTACTTGAAAGGGTTTTTATGAGGGTTTACCCATTTTGTATTTTTGGATAAATTATGCTATTTTAATTCCAAGCAGTTTGCTATTTTCTTTCTGGTTATATGGTTCGTTCCATGGTACATATCTAATAGAATTTTATTTCACAGTGGCTTAGTCGTTTTCATTTTCATAGCATGTACTGGTTCTAGAGCATTATTTCTCTCCTATCTAGAATATGTTACGGTTCTACGAAGAACTCGCCACCTGGTTCTACCTACATGCAACAAGATTTTTAATCAGTTTAAGTCAGAAAACTAATTTGTTCTAATTTTATTAATTCGTTGACTTACATGTATACCCCGCCAATGTATGACATGCTTGGGATCATGTACATAATGCTTCAATAATGACACATGAAATACGTTGTGTACTAAAATATGGCTGGGTAGTGCCAACTGATAGGTAAGTGGTCCTATCCTTTCCAAGATCTCCAAAGGTCCGCAATAGCGGGGAGCCAATTTGGCACAAGAATTCCACCTCAGAGTGTTTTTCTTGGGTTTAATTCTCCCATATGTTAGTGTCCGTCTAGTATTGCTTCCATCAATGATCAAAACTGCTCTTTCGCATTTCCATATTAGGTGTCTCATACCGAATAAATTTCACCATTCCGCTAGGTCATGGATACATTGATGGTAGTAATTTTTTATCAGTTTTCCCTCATAAGGTACTTGCTGATTTTCCTTTCTATGGTCTTTAGTCATGAGTCAATTTCACTCTCAAATCGTTTCATTAGGTCATAGGATGGGTCTCATCATTTTCTAGGGTCTCACCATGGTAAAGTTAATGATTCAAATGTCAATAATATCAGCAAGATCCTCAGGAAATCAATAAATTCAAAGTCACAGCACTTGGAAGATCAAAGAGACATTTTATTCAGTTTGATGTAATTGTGATATTTTGCCTTTATTATCATTCATTATGTAATTCTGTATCATCATGTAATAATTCACAACTCAGAAGCTGCCATATCCACAAATTCATCATCCTGCCTTCAGAGAAGTTTTCCACAACATGTTTAGCACCAAATGATCCTCCAAGCAGATCCATTACAAAGAGCCCGGAAAGAGATTTTCAACGGTATACTGCACTCTCAAAACTGACTTCTGGATTGAAATTTATGCTTAAGTGAAGTAAAAGTCCCTATATCCTCATATACCCCCTATTTCCCATTTTTATCTTAAAATTTCTTTTATTAAAGTTTAATATTTTTCTTTAATAAAATCCCTTTACCCCTGTTGACACCTAATCCTATGGGATGGGTGTGCACATTTAATATTGTATATTATTTAATATTAGGAAATAAGGAAGGCGAAGAGTGATTGGGAGATGAATCCTAATAGCCTCACCTCCATGTATAAATACATATGCATTCTTCAGCTAATACACATTCTGATTTGAGGAGTTACCTCCTGGTTTGACATGGTATCAGAGCCAGTCCCACTATTGGCATTTCTGCCTATGGTGTAACTCCCTCTCCTTTGCTCAGTCAGTTTTTAAAATTAGTTTTGCTGCTCCTACTTATTGCTAGACTGTTATTCTGCATTTTTTTTCTTCTCTGCAGCTCCTGAAGATTCTGCAATCCTGCAGTTCCTGGAACACTGCAAATTGCAGCCTCCCTCTGCAGTCCTGCAAAGATCCTATTCCAGATTTTTTGTAACGCTCTTTTCATCTCCTTTCCCAACGCCTTCTCACTCAACTCATCACCCTCATCGACCTGCGCTTGGTATCTCCCCATTCGATATTTGCAGCTCCTGCGCTCCCTTCATAACAACGTTCCCCTCGTCCCATATGCTCTGTCATATAATATAGTCCTCTCTGCCCACCATATACAGCTCCCACGCTGCTTCGAATACCACCATATTACCATTCTATCTTATAAAACCGCCCTTCCTCCCTACGCACTTTCCTCTGCACATACCCTCACCTCACACTCACGACCCACTGCGCTTACAATCTTCGCCTCTCATAGCAGCTCTTCAATCTGGCCAACGCTCTCACCATACCTCTCGGCCCTCCACGACTGTTCCACGCATACAATCATATCAACGCCCATTCAATATACATGGTAACACGTGATGTCACTACACAACGCCTCTACGTGGCCTATCGGCCCTCCAGCGCTGGCTACCATTAAGCCACTGCATATATAACACATATCCATATTACGCTGCTGTCCATATATGCAATCCATCCCTTCACCTTACATCGTCCACAGTTTATATATATATGTGATCATTGTTTAAATATGCATTGTCCCAGCATTTCATATGTAATAGCACTCTCATATGTTATAATACCACCTCCCTTCATTGTATGTATATACGCTGTCGAGCGTTGTCTTTCACATATAATACCGCCTTTCTAATTTCAATACCAACGCTGTCCATTTATAATACACTGTCTGCGTTTTAAAATACCGCCCTCCACACCCTCCACGCTGCTATATCACATATGCCCATATATAACAACACTCTTTGATACATAATACTGCTCCACTTCATATTATACCGCTCCACTCATATTTAAAATACTTCCACTTTTAATACCGCTCCACTTACCACCTTTTAAATCGCCCCCTCCACTCATATTTAATACCATTCCACTTCATATTATACCGCCCCTCCCCAACCATATAATACATTTTTTTTTCCCCAAACAAAAAATATATATATATATATATATATTTTGGTGCAGAATTCAGTTTTTAGCAAAGAGTTTGTGTCTTTTTAAATTCAGTCTTCATATTTTTAGCAATGTTTCTGTCCTTTTAAACTGAGTATATTTTCCAGCAAAGAGTGTTTTTGTTTTCTCTCCTTCAAAAGAGATTCTCCAGCAAAGTTTTTTCTCTCCTCCTTCAAAAGAAGATGACAGTCCCTTCATCTTCTAAAGAGGCTTCCTACTTGGCACAGAGAGAAAAGAGACATGCTTCAGACTCATCCAGAGGAACAGATGGCAGAAGACGAAGAAGAAACTTCAGAGAAAAGGGGGGCAGACAATCTAAAGCTCAGCAGCAAAGAAATCAAGACAAAGGTAAAACTAATGACAAAGACAAAGGTAAAGCACCTGAATCAGCTCATTCTATTCTAGCACATTGTAACAATGGAGTAACTGAAAACCTATTTGATGTTTCATTTACTTCATGGAGAGATGATTGGTTGCTAGATTCAGGAGCAACATGTCACATGACATTTAGAAAATATTTTTTTGAAGAATTCAATGACAAAGTTGATGGAGCAGTATATTTCGCAGATAAATCCAAACTCAAGCCATCAGGGCTTGGCACAGTCAGGCTTAAACTGCCTGGTCTTCCTGATCATATGCTACATGAGGTTCTATACCTCCTTGAGTTGAAGAGAAACTTGCTGTCCCTGGTCGAAATCCGGCAGCAAGGACACTCAATTCACTTGTTTGATGGCAAGGCAGAGGTCAGAAAAGCATCAGATCACTCACTTGTCATGGAGGGAATAGAAGAAGGGAGACTCTTGAAGCTGAAAGGTTCATCTGCTCATGCTCAAAACTTTTCATTCAGTTCACATCATGATGAAGGTACATTTCCATCAAGTCTTTTATGGGATGCTAGATTTGGACACTTAAACTATGACAGCCTTTGTTTGTTGAAGAAAAATGGTGTTGATGGACTGCCTACAATTCCTAGAAAACCTAAGGAATGTGATGCTGGTATTCTAGGAAAGCATAACAAACATCCATTTCATGATTCACACTCCAGAGCACATAGAAAACTTGAACTTGTTCATTCAGATTTATGTGGCCCTATGCCTATTGCTTCTGCAAATGGAAACAAATACATGATGACATTTATTGATGACTACACCAGAATGTGTTGGATTTACTTACTGAAGAATAAGTTTGATGCTTTTCAAACTTTCAAGAATTTTCATGCATGGATTGAAAATGATGCACAAACACATATTGGCTCTCTACGTACTGATAATGGAAAAGAATACACCTCAAATGAATTTGAAAATTATCTTTGTCAACATGGAATCAAACATCAAACAACCGTGCCATATAATCCACAACAGAACGGTGTAGCTGAAAGAATGAACAGAACCATTTTAAATATGGTCCGCTCCATGTTATTTTTCAAGAATGTAAAATTGATGTTTTGGGCTGATGCAGTTCTATGTGTTGTTTACATAAAGAATAGGTGTCCTTCAAGTTTAATTAGAAACAAAACTCCTTTTGAAATGTGGCATGGCCACATTCCTTCGGTAAAGAATTTCAGGGTCTTTGGGTCCACCTGTTATGCCTTGATACCCAAGGGTCAAAGGAACAAACTTGGTGCTAGAAGTCGCAAATGTATCTTCTTGGGGTACTCCAATACCTCCAAAGGATATCGTCTCTATGATGAAGCAAATAAGAAATTTGTAATAGCAAGAGATGTCATATTTCTCGAATCTTCCAAGAGTGACAAGGTTGTTGAGCGGCAACTTGATCGCCTGGATAGATTCACACATGCAAAGTCTTTCCAAGAATTTGATAATGTGATTCCACATCTTGAAGGGGGGATTCCGATATTGAATAAAACTATGGAATCATGTCCTGAAGCACTCTCTCCCCCACATGAAGAAACAACCACGGATGACACATTGGATGATGTGATTGACAGAATTGGGAGATTGAATCTTGAATCAATCCCAACTTAGTCAAATGACCAGCCTGGGCCATCTCAGAAAGGTCCTCCCAAATGGCTGACAAAGACACTGGAGGATGTTCATCCTGATGAGGTTGGAAAAATAGGAACAAGAAGTTCCACTCAACAAATCGAAGGTGATGTATATAATTCTGATTCCCCTGTTGATATGGATATTGCTTATAACTGTGAATTGAGTTTGTCTACAGATCATGAACCAACTTCCTTCAAAGAAGCCGCTTCTCATGATGAATGGAAAGAAGCGATGTAGAAGGAGTATGATGTCTTGATAAAGAATGGCACTTGGAAGCTGGTTGATCCGACTTTGGGAACAAAACCAAATGGATGTAAGTGGGTCTACAAGAACAAGTACAAGGTAGATGGCTCACTTGACAAGCACAAGGTCAGGCTTGTGGAAAAAGGTTTTGCACGAAAAGAAGGAGTCGATTATGAAGAAACTTTTGCTCCCATAGCAAAATGGACCACCATCCGGACTCTCTTTGCCCTAGCAGCTCAAAATGGATGGAAATTCCATCAGATGGATGTAAAAACAACCTTCTTGAATGGAGATCTAAAGGAGAAAGTTTATATGTCCCAACCAGAAGGATTTGTTGTAAAGGGTCAAGAAAACGAAGTTTGCAAGCTTATAAAATCCTTGTATGGCCTCAAGCAAGCACCACAAGCCTGGTATGAGAAATTGACCGAGCATCTTCTGAAACCTAACTTCAAACATTTTGATCTTGATGATGCAACTTTGTTTGTTAAGAAAGTTGGAAAAACAGTTGTATATCTTGTGGTATATGTAGATGATATTTTGATAACAGGAAACAATGAGAGCTATATTGCATCCATGAAGAAAGAGTTGAAGAAAGGTTTTGAAATGACTGATTGGGGTCATGTTCATTACTATTTGGGTATTGAAGTAATTCAACATCCTAAATTCATATTTCCTTCTCAAAAGAAGTACATTGGAGATATCTTGAACAAATTTGGCATGGATGACTGTAATCCCTTAACCACTCCAATGGAAAAAAACTTGAAGGTCACATCTATTGAAGGGAAGGAATTTGAGGATGCAACTAAGTATAGACAGCTTGTAGGAAGTCTTATCTACCTGACCACCACCAGACCTGACATTTCATTTGCTGTTGGAATCCTCTCAAGGTTCATGCAAAAGCCTTGTGAAGGACATTGGTCTGCTGCAAAAAGAGTGTTAAGGTACTTGAAGGGGACTCAAGACTTTGGACTCAAATATACACAGGTAGGCGACTTCAGCTTGATCGGATATTCTGATTCAGACTTTGATGGTGACAAAGAAACAGGGGTGTCTACTACAGGTTACACCATGAGTCTTGGATCAGGAGCTGTCTCATGGAGATCACGCAAACAGTCAGTTCCAGCAGATTCCACGACCGAGGCAGAATATGTGGCAGCAGCTGAAGCAACAAAGGAAATTGTGTGGCTCCGGGAAATCCTGGAAGATTTGCAGATGAAACAAATGTATTCCACTCCACTCATGATCGACAACACTTCTGCAATAAATTTGGCCAAGAACCCAAAGTTCCATGATCGAAAAAAGCACATCAATACAAAGTACCATCTAATTCAACATCATGTTCAGGCCAAAACCATCCATCTACATCATTGTTCCACAAATGAGCAAACTGCTGACATCTTCACCAAAGCACTTGGAAGAGAAAAGTTTGAAAATTTCAGATCGATGCTTGGACTCACCAACATCCCTTCAGATTAAAGGGGGGAATGTTGACACCTAATCCTATGGGCTGGGTGTGCACATTTAATATTGTATATTATTTAATATTAGGAAATAAAGAAGGCCAAGAGTCATTGGGAGATGAATCCCAATAGCCTCACCTCCATGTATCAATACATATGCATTCTTCAGCTAATACACATTCTGATTTGAGGAGTTACCTCCTGGTTTGACAACCCCCCCCTCCAAATACATAGTCGCATGATTAAAATCCAAAAAAATACTTGTGCGATTAAAACCACTTCCCCACCATTACCCTTTAATAAAGTTCAAGGATTATAATAATCCCCGCCATCCCAAAACCACTTCCCCTCCATTCCCCGTTGAAAACGTTATGATAAACATTTCAAAGCTTCATATATATACCCCCCGTCGTTCCCAAACCAATTCCCTTTCATACCTTTGAAACTTCATAATAAAATTTAAAGTTTCATATTACATAACCCTGCCAACCTTCCCATCGCAAATCGCAACAGTTAATAATGTGCCCCGATTGGCCCTTCGTTAAAAAAAATCCGATGCGATTATGTAAGTCCCATATCCAATCGTACGGCCCATATCCAATCAGCGCTCCCATAATGCTTCCTTCGATTGATCACAACATTCCCCGATCCCATCGCTCCGATCAATTGCAACCTTCCCTCCTCCGATTGACCCATCGCCCAAAACTATGATGCAATTGTGACTTCTGATACGTATCCCCCGATGGATCCCCTCTGATCATTCCACAACCGTCGATCTGCCCCTGCCGATCGGATAGCCCACATCCAATCGCGCCATCGCAATTGGTGATTTCGTATATAACCTTGCCTCCGCTCCTTCTCCAATTTCTGATTCTGATTGACTTGCGGGCCCACCATGAAATATCTCCACCAATTCATTATAAATATACCTTACCCCTTTGTTAAATTAAATTTTGTTTCAAACTTATTTTACAAAGGGCCTTTCTCTCCTTAGATCGGAAATGTTATATTATGTTATGTGATACACCTCCCCGATCTTCCCGATCCCGATTGCGATTGGCACTAGTGCGATGCATATTTTCAAGTGTTTTATTATATGATTGTATTCCCTCTCACGCCCCTTCCGATTCCGATTGCGATGCGGGTCTCGCCTCCTTTCCTTCGCTCCTTTCATTTCAAAAATTCCCTTCACCGAAAGCATATAATTTCATTTCACTTTTATTTCAAAGGTATTTTTATTAAAATTCATTTTTTTCCAAAAAAATAAAGGAAAGAAAAGAGATAGTCAGTTGGCTGAAAGAGCTTAAATTAAAACGAAGATATCTACAACAACAAAGAAATAGGATCGGATCACCTATTTTTTCCTCAGTGACAATTCAAAGGGATCTACACTACAGGTTTCGCCTCCTCATTGGTTATCAAAAAATTTCAAGTGGAATAATGGAACGTTGTTCTTTTTTTAGGACAAATGGTTGGCCCTTTCCCTATCTTCATGATTTCAGTTGTTAATGCTGTTAAAACAACTACCTCTTTACATGGATCCATGTTCCCACATTCCAACCTATTTATTGTAATGGTAAATCATAGTCTACAATTAAGCAGTAGGGGAAATAGTGTGGAAAGAAATGTTTTGTGCTCCATTGTATAGTTTGATAGGGAATTAATAAGAGATGCAGCTCCGATTTGTTGGATCCATGTGGTATGAGATTTAGCACTTGTTTCTTCCTTTGTTTCATATGTAAATTTTTATGTTCCATCTTTCATTCATAAACATCTATTTTTTAATGCTTTCAAGATAGAAAGGTAGAATCCATTTTATATGCTATGCCTTGGAAAATCATTCATGCTCTGTGTTTTTCTTCTATTTGAAAAGGATCCATTTATTGTGCCCTTTTCAACTCCTCATCAGTCTGTCCATCCCATCCCTATTTAGTTTTATTTTGTAAGTTTCCTACCTATCTTGCCCCATGAAATACCCCGTGTCCTGATTTAATTCCCGGTTTCAGCTGTCCCATTTTTGTCCCACACATCCCTGAAATTAATTCACTCATTTTATTAAAGCTTTTTCCCATCATTTTAGCTAGCCTAATATTAGTCCATTTATTGTATTCCATTTAATATTCTTTCATGGAGAGATCCCTCTCATGTCCTTGTAGGGCTAGCTACAAGGCTGAGAGTGGTTTAGTTGTTACCCTGTTTTTCCCTTTTTCAGCCTGGGGTCCAATTCGGGTGCTAACATCTCTGGCGACCATATTGGGTAACGCTCAATATTGTTTGTTTGTTAGTGTTATTTATTTTATAAACTACAGACGGAGCCTAAATTTATGCCAGGTAGCCTTCGAACTGTACATTGCTTTGCAAGTGCATAATTAGATAAACACTGCTTCAGTCAATCTCTAGTCTAGTTTTATAAATGTAACATCTGACTTGCTAATTGCCCGAGTACATTAGATAGTTCTAAACTTTTGGACGATGATGTTCAGATTTTTCTAGGCTGGAAATAAAATTCTATGAAATATAAATTCGACCACACTTGCTTCAAGAAGATACACCAGGGATAATCCAGATCCAAATCCTCCCCCCGTGTTTGAAAATCCAAACCTTATCCCAAGAATTGTCAGAAGACAAGAAGGATCATTCAGCCCCAGAACCATCACCAAATCCTATACTTGGCCTAGTGAGTGGTTTTTTGTAACAGATCTTTCCTTTGATGAGAATTTTGAGCTTTCTTTATTTAGGAACAAGTCTGAAAACGACATTGATGATACAGTTTTAGATCCTGAGTTCCTTGTAGATATTGAAGTCCAAAGATAAAATACTTCAATTGACGATTACATTTTGAATTCTCCTCAGTCCATCACTGTAACTAATACTCCCGAGCCTTTAGAATCATCAGGAACAGTCTTTCCTCCTCCAAATTCATTAGCATTCCCATCAGTCAATTCCAAATTATCATCTCCTCCATCAACACCTCCCTCAAATCCTACAAATCCTGTTGTAAATCCACCCAGAGTTATGGCTGCCAGGTATGCAACCCTGGTCTTACCCCAAGTCCTCAACGATATGCCTACTGACTATCAAAGAAAAATTCCCATTTTTGATGCCACTCAGAGCATCATGGCCTAGCAGCACGTTGATAAAATGAATGAATTTTTTGATTTACATGAGGTAGAAGCAGAAAATGTAACAACCAGGCTATTTGTCCAAAGATTCAGAGGAGAGGTCAGAAAGTGGTTTAGAGCCTTACTGCCAGGCTCAATTCACACTTTGCAGGAGTTGCACACTCAGCTCCTGGACAGGTGGGAGGTAAAAAATAACCCACTTTAAATTATGTCTGAGTACAAGAACATTAAAAGAAATGTGCGTGAAACTGTGCAAGATTATTGTTTAAGATTCATTGTCGTATATAATGTTTTTCCAGCTAATTTGAAACCTCCTGTGGGACTAGAATTGTTGAAATTTCCCGATGTTTTTGATGCCAACAAGGCATATTAGCTGCGTGAAAGAGACCCGTCTTCACTTGAAGACATGCAGAAGATAGCGGTAAACGTTGAAGCTAATCTGCTGGCTAAAAGAGCACAAGCCATAGATGAGAAAAGAGTCACAATAAAAGAGGAGGCCTCTACTTCAGACAGTAAAATGGACACTCTAATCAGAATAGTAGAAAAAATGGTTGATAGGTTAACCATTGTAGACAGACTGGAGCCTCAAATAAGAAATCCGAATTTCAGAGGACAATAGCTGCAATTCAGAATTAAACAGAGAGACCAAAGAACGCAAGACCAAGTTGCACCACCACAGCAGCAGATTAAAACTCCATTGCAGCAGAACTACATGCAAGGGATAGATTCAGATGATGATGATCCTGTGATTGAGGCTAATCACTTTTTCACAACTGATGGTGCACCAATTTTCCTCACAGAAGACGAAGACTACAGAGTGGCGACTCCAGATATTCAAAAAGACAAGAATTTCATTTTGGCCAATGACATAGTGTTGGAAGAAGAGTCTGATGACTACCAGAGAGGGTATATGAACGCTCTTTCAGCTCAGCAAAGGCAATACTCTTTAAGGAACAGAGACGTTACAATCAGTCCCATTCAAAAGAGAAAAGAACTCCAAATGAAGAACGATGCACAAAATAAAGGAAAAGAACCAGCTGATCCTTCCTCTAGCAAAGCACCTGCAGTTGCTAATACAAAAAATGAAAATAACCAGTAGAACACAGTAAAGGAGCCAACAGAGAAGAAAGACCCACCCATTAAAGAGGTAGAAAAAGCTCCCTCCTTTAATTTAGAAAATGAAATTTCTAAGTTAAAAGTGTCTATGCCCCTCATAGAGTTGGTGAAGAATAGTGCATATAAAACTCACGTGTCCAAATTCTTGTAAATAGACTCTATTTGTGATATGGTTAATGTAGAAGATGACTACATTGAACTTATTTTCGGTCTAGCCACAGAAGAATCTGAAGAAAATGAAGTCCCTCCTTTTTACTTGAGTCTTAGAGTATATGATTTTATCCTTCATAATGCTATGTTAGACTCTAGGGCATCACATAATTTGATGGCCAAAGCTGTCATGGAGAAGCTAGGCCTTGATATCACTCGAAAATATCATGATTTGTATTCCTTCGGCGCAAGTAGGGTCCATTGTATTGGTCTAATTAAAGATTTGGTAGTATCTTTAGATCAGATTCCAACAAAGAATCTCTTGATGGATGTAGTTGTTGCTGATGTCCCACCAAGGTTTGGAATGCTTCTATATAGGTCTTGGGGTGAAAAAATTAAGGGAACCATGCAGCTTGACTTATCTTATGACACTGTCCCTGTATTTGGCCAATTGAGAAAGTTATATAGGGAAAAGAAAATGAAATATATGATTACCAGCAAAGACAAGACTGTAAATCATCCCATTAATGCTGTCCATACAGATTTAGAGTCTTTTGTCTTGTATTCTGATGGTGGTTTAAATGATGAGAATTTTCAATTGGTACAAGTGGATGAAATACCTGAGATTTCAGAGAATTTCAGAGAAGTCCTTAAACAGGAAAAGGGTAAAGCAGAAAACACTTCTGAACCTCTTTTCTGCCAATAGGAAAATGACAGTGAACAACTGGAAATCAACGAAGGTAAAGAAGAGAAAGAAACAAATTTCCAGCATCTTCAAGAAGAAGAAGAAGGTCTATGGAGTATGGATTTTGATGGAGCTGTTGGTAAGGATGGAGCTAGCATTGGAATATGGATTAGGAGCCCTATTTTCCAGCCTGAGAAGGTTCCCAACAATGTTAGAGTTTGTGCTTATAAGCTAGCTTTTGATTGCTCTAACAATGAAGCAGAATATGAGGCTTTCATTGCAGGTCTCAAAATTTTGAAGAAGTTGAAGGAAAAAAGGATCTTTGTGTATGGCGACTCCGAATTGATAATAAAATAGGTGAAAGGAGAATACCAAACTAAGCATCCAAGATTAAGGGCATACAAAAATGCAGTCTTAGACATTTTGATGACATTCCCAGAGTATACTTTGACAACAGTACCCAGGATGTAGAATCTGATTACCGATTCCCTAGCCACTACTGCCAGCAACTTGAAGATTCCGATGAACTCCAGCAATAATTTTGAAATCTATGTCAAACAAAGGCTGCTGTTTCGGAAAATTTAAAGTATTGGCAAGTATTCTGGGATGATAATGAGATTAATGCATTTTTGCTGGGTGATGGAAAATTCAAAGATACTCCCATGGAGGGTGAGTATGAGGTTGATGGTCAGGAGTTAGAAGCAAACTAGATGGACATATTGCAACTAAAGGATAATTTAATTCCTAGAGGTTGCATACTTCTAGAGGAGCTTTTTTATCAGGATGATGTCGCAAAGAAACCAAGCTTGGTGCCCATAGAGAAAGGAGTTGAAGATGTGAATATTGGAACAGATGACCAACCCAAATTCGTCAAATTGTCAAAGGCATTATCCCCTGAGGTAAAGGAGAAGTATGTTAAGTTTCTTTGTGAATTTTCTAATGTATTTGCATGGGATTATTCAAATTTGAAAGTGTATGATAAGAACATAATCCAGCATACAATTCCTATCAAGCCGGTTCAGAAGCATTTTAGACATAAGATGAGAAGAATCAATCCGAAGCTGCTGCCATCAATTGAAAAGGAGGGAAACAGGCAGTAAAAATCAGGACTCATAGTTCCTATTAGATTTTCTAATTGGATTTCGAATTTGGTCCCAGTGTGTAAAAATACTGGAGAAATAAGATTGTGTATAGATTTTTGGAACTTGAATAAGGCATCCTTAAAGGATAATTAACCACTTCTGAAAATGGACCATATTCTGCAGAGAGTAGTTGGAGTATCTAGGATGTCACTTCTTGATGGCTACTCAGGGTACAACTAGATCTCGGTGCATGAGAAGGACCAAGATAAAACTGCCTTCACAACACCCTGGGGAACCTTCCAGTATGCCAAGATGCCCTTCGGACTAAACAACGCTGGAGCCACCTTACAGCGTGCAATGGACATCGCTTTTACAAATGAAAAAGATGTTTTTCTTGTTGTTTATTTGGATGATTTGACAGTGTTTTCAGGTTTATATGATGAGCATTTGCACCATTTAAGAGTGGTTTTTCAGCGTTGCAAAAATTTTAGGATTTCTCTCAATCCCAAGAAAATCATTTTTGCCATGGATGAGGGAAAATTTCTCGGGAATATCATCTCTAAAGATGGTATCTGCATAGATCCAGCCAAAATGGAGGAAATTCAGCTCATATATCTTCCACAAAACAAGAAAGAGATTCAAGCTTTCAATGGTAAGATGAATTTTTTACACAGATTTATAACTAATCTGGTTGAAAATTTCAGAGAAATGACCAATATGTTGAAGAAAGATAGCACTGTTAAGTGGAGTGAAGAAGCTATCAAGCCATTCAATTTGGTAAAATTTTCTTTGTCTAATGCCCCAGTTTTGATCAGCCCTGACTATACTGAAGATTTTATCATATTTTCGTTTGCATCTGAGCATACTATGGCTGTTTTTTTAATGCAAAAGAGAGATGAGGTAGAAAAGCCAATTTCCTTTTTCGGTAGGACTATTAGAGATGCTGCTTTAAGATATAATATTATTGAAAAATAGGCATTGGCCCTTATCAAGGCATTAAAGGATTTTAGGGTCTATATTATGCGCTCACATACTATAGCATATGTCCCTAACGCAGCAGTGAAGGATGTGTTGATACAAACTGATCCACAAGGACGAAGAGGAAAATGGATAGCAGCTATGTTGGAGTATGATCTGGAGATCAAGCCCATAAAATTGATGAAAGTCCAAGGCTTGGCGAAATTGATGGCTCAATCAAATCTGCGTGCTTTAGATATAAACCTCATTACAGCAATGTCAGAAGAGGAAGATGAAGGTTTGTTGGTTCCTATTTCAGATATTTTTCTGCAGCCCCCTTGGTATTCAAATATTGTGTATGTTCTTCAGCATTTTTCACCTCTTCTAGGCATGTCTAAGAGTAAATGTAGATCTTTGAAGCTTAAATTTGCAAAGTACTACATTTTAGATAGTGCTATGTTTTGGAAGGATCCAGGAGGCGTTTTGATAAATTGTTTGGTTGAAGAAGAAGCTCAGAAGGTAATGCATGATTTCCATAAAGGTGACTGTGGTGGTCACTTTTTTTGGAAAACTACAGCCAACAAGGTATTGAGAGCCAGGTATTATTGGCCCACATTATTTTCTGATTTATATAAAGTAGTGATCAATTGTCATGAATGTCAAATTTTCCAAGTGAAGAAGAAATTGCTTCCACTTCCTTTGAAACCAGTTTTAGTGAACGCACCCTTTCAGCAGTGGGGGCTCGATTTTATGGGAGAAATACATCCCTTGTCCTCAGCACAGCATCAACAGATACTGACAGGAACACATTAATTCATGAAATGGATCGAGGTCGTCCCTGCCAGGCAAGTGACTGACGCAGTAATTATTCAATTCCTTGAATCGAATATTTTATCTCATTTTGGCTGCCCATGTAAAATGGTGACAGATAATGCAGCCGCGTTCAGATCAAAGAAAATGATCTATTTCTATGACAAATACAACATCGTGCTGGGCCATTCAACATTGTATTATCCACAAGGCAATGGCCTGGAAGAGTCATCGAACAAATCGTTGATGAATATAATTAAGAAAATGTTGGAGGCAAACAAAAGAAATTTGCACTGAAAGCTTATCAACGCACTATGGGCGGACATAGTCAGCAGTAAAAAATCAATAGGTATGTCACCTTTTGAGTTGGTTTATGGTACTGATGTTGTCTTTCCTAATTCTCTTATAGTTCCAGTTATGAGATTGTTACAAGAAGTTGGAAGCGAAGATGATGACAACCAGCAAAGGATCAACCAGAAGATTCACCTTCAACAAACAAGAGAAGAAGTGTCATAGAAAGCGAGTCAGTTGCAGGACAAGATTAAAAAGATCTATGATAGGAAGACAAAAGAAGAAAATTTTCAGCTAGACATTAGAAAATTTGGCAGAAATTCTGATGGCCAACTCGTCGCTATTCCGACACATAGTCGTCGCAAGAGCGACAGTTCGAGGGCTGAAAAAACTTGGTTTACCATACCATCGCATTTCTGACGCAATTAAAAAGTGTCGCACTATCAACACTTTTTCCGTCGCTTCCAAACAAGCGTCACTCTTCTGACCTTTCCCAATTCGTTGCACTTCCGACCTTTGTAAACTGTCGCACTTCCGACGAAATGTGGTCCGACGTTTTGAACGTTGCCCTTTCAAAGTCCGTAAACTGTCACAATTACGATGAAATGTGGTCTGAAGTTTTGAACATCGCTCTTCTGACATTTGTAAACTGTCGCAATTCAGACGCAATGTGGTCCGACGTTTGCAAACTGTCGTAATGCCGACGAAATGTAGTCCGACGTTTTGAACGTCATTCGTCCGACGTTTTTATACTGTCGCTCTTCCGGCGTTTCTAATCTGTCGCAATTCCAACGCTTACAAGGCATCGGTATAGCAACGACAGGTTCAATTTAAAAAAAAATGAAACTTTAAAAGAGGAAAAACGTTGTTTTGAATATATTATATGAAGTAAAACAGTCCATGAAGTAATTAAATTTTTACATCTGAAGATTGGAACCCAAATATCCATCCAGAAAAGTGGAAGTCCCACCCCAGACAATGATAGAAAAATACCCCATGTCACATACAGGGACATGATATAAAACCCAGTAACGGTCCACATGGAGATTATCGACAATCTTAGAAAGCATCCAAATATGCCCGAGGCATCTATAAGAAAGTGAAATAGCAGTATGTAGAATAGTAAAGCAACAGATAGAGTACCGACGTCCATTGTTCCAAATACAAATTAAAGTACCCAAAATCCTTGAACAGAGAAAAACGCTAATCATGTGAGGAGTGTGATATGTACAAAATATAAAAAGACCATCAGACCATATCAATAAACCAGCAACATAGACCAGCATCGCTAGTTTTGAAGGCAAAGTGATAAACATTAATCATTTTTTTTTCACAAGAGAAAAAATGCTGTTTTGAATATATTATATGAAGTAAAACAGTCCATGAAGTTATTACATTTTCACATATGAAGATTGGAACCCAAATATCCATCCAGAAAAGTGGAAGTCCCACCCCAGACAGTGATAGAAAAATACCCCATGTCACATACAGGGAATTGATATAAAACCCAGTAATGGTCCACATGGAGATTATCGACAATCTGAGAAAGCATCCAAATATGCCCGAGGCATCTATAAGAAAGTGAAATAGCAGTATGTAGAATAGTAAAACAATAGATAGAGTACTGACGTCCATTGTTCCAAATACAAATTAAAGTACCCAAAATCCTTGAACAGAGAAAAATGCTAATCATGTGAGGAGTGTGATATGCTGGAGGCAGGCCCTATATCTTGGCTTTCTACTGTCATCTTCAGTAATTCTATGTTTATTATCTCCTTTCACTGATACTCTTTAACTGCTATGATACTCTTTGACCTTTGTTCATCCTTTTATCCTTTTTATCATGATATACTATGGTAAATAGGCAAAAATTTATGTAAGGATAATTTTTTACAAAAGTTCCATCATTTCTTCCCACCATTGAACTTCTAGCACTCTGGTCCTTTGAAAATTTCTTAGTGTTTCATCAACCTTAGTATATCTGAAGAAATTAGGCTGATTTGGGAACAAATGATTTACTTCATGCTCAAGATAAAATAAATTCTCCAATATGTCATGAAGGTTTTTCCCTGTAGGAAATGCTGCTGTTGATGAACTGGTTGAGGAACTAGCTTGATTATCAGCATATTTATCCAATTTTTCAACATAACTATCAAGGTCCATTAGCTTATCTTCTCCAACTATAGGACTGGGCAATCCTCTATTTAACAAAATATTCAATCTTTCTCTGAAGGCAATGATTTCTTCTTGCATATCTGAGCACCTTCGTTCTAAATTCTGTACCAGAGTTATTTTAGTAAAAAATCTCTTTATTTCCAGAATTGTTCTGGTCCTATCCTAAATACCAATTTCTGCAAGTTGATTCTTAGTATGAGTATTCAAAAAATGTACAAGTCTATTGGCCTCTTCTGGCATATTTCCCAACTCTTATCTTGATCTCTCAATCTCATCCAGAGCCAATTTAACTAAGTTATTCTGTTCATCCATTATTTGAATTGAGGACCAAACATCCTTTATTGATTGAATGATATTATCCCAAAGAATATCATTTATTTCTTTTAAAGGTTTCTCCAATGTGAGATCCTTTTCCAATGCTTTGACTTTTTTTTCTAATTTGTTCACTTCTCTTGTTTTATCAGCAACACTCATTTTTGAAAGATCATATTTATGTTCTAGAGTGGCCAATTGTTCCTTTGTTTTGTGAAGCTCTATGGCCTGAAGTTTCATATCTTCCATTGACTTTGTTAATTCATCAGTGTTCAAATTTGCAGTGTTGCTCTGTGACAATTCTGCTGGCTGACCTGTTATTGATGTACCTGTCACTACTCCTACTGTAGATACTGGAATATTTTCCTGCTTATCTTTTAATGCATTCTCAAGCTCTTTTTCAGCTGCAGTAAGTTGCTCATTCAATTTTAAGAGAAAATCCATTAATTCTTCCTCAGAATTTTGTTTGATGATTTCTGCAGTCTGTGGATGTTTTAAGGCCAGTAACTTTAATTGTTTTCTCAGAGCTGCAATATCATCATGTTTTCTCTTGATCAAAGCTTCAATACCTTTCACATCTTTAGGATTATGACCTAAACCAATGATTATTCCTCTAAAGTTTTGATTCTATTATCCTTAGCCTGGGAGGAGGCTTTTTCAAGCTGCAACTCTGTATTAGTATTATCCAAAGAATCCTGCAGCTTATGGGTCATCATTGATTTATCCGTTAGAGTAGAATAAATCATCTCACCTATTTTCTTGTGTAGCTCAATTTGATCTAAAGGATGAATATCCTTTGCAAAGACTTCAAAATTAGTCCTAACGTAATCTGCAGCTGTCTAAGGCTGCTGCACGTTGGGCTTGAAATGGCTCATTAACATCTTACCCTGTTGGATGTCATAAGCTGACATCAATCTTTCTTGACTTTTCGGAGCCATCTTCAAATATTGGTTGTATACTTGAAGTCTAAGTGGATCATTCCTGGCCTTTATATTGATGAATGTTCTTTTGATGTCGGAGGTAGTTTTTACAGGAGGTTTGAAAGAAGATATTTCTGCACTTTGTTGCCTCTGTATTTCCTGTTTTTGAAAATTAGTGGATGTCCCACTATCTGTACCTGTTTGCTAATTGTCTTCTCTTCCCTGGCTGTCAGGGATTTCCTGAAATGATTCATCTTCTGGAAGGGGAGTTAATTTCTTCCTTTTAACATCTTGCTGTTCAGAAGAGCCACCAATAGGAGTAGCTTTTTCAGCCTCTCTCTTTTTGCCCTTTTCTATATTCAGAGGAGTTTGTAAAACAGAAATTTCTGGCTCACTGATCTAAGTAGGAGGAATTTGTCCTTGACCTTGTTCTTTAGAAGCCTCTGGTTGCTCTGTCATTATGAATTTTTCAATTATTTGTATATCAGGCTCCTTTTCGTTTCCTTTAGATTCTACTTCTACTGTACTAATCTCTTGCAAATTTTGTTGTAAATTCCTGGCTGAAGAAGATCCCTGCACCTGTCCAAAAGATTCCAGGTCAAGTATCTTTTCAAGATCTTTCATTACATTTTCAACATTGACCTGCTCACTATCTTTTTCAACCAATGTCCCTTCTGTCCATTCATCCATATTAGCATATTGTTCTATTTCTGGGATTCTTTGATGGATGTATGGTGACATTTTATTTTTCATTCTTCTATCACAGATAAAGTTCTTTGGATCATAAGGCACCTAGTAGAAACTCTTTTGTAGTCCGAGATAGTCTTCTAAAATCCTTTCGGCTTCCTTTCTAGCTTCCCTAGAGTTACAAATGAAGGGACCTAATTGGCTATTGATCTTGAGTTGAACCTTTTTCTTTGCATTGCAAAAATGAATTATATCTGAATTATTCATCTGCCTAAAATATTCTAATGCAAAGAGTCTCATTGGGACATACTTGGGCAGTAACAATGTTACCGATGAAATAGGTAACCGCAATGTTACCTACTTTTTTTTGGTAGCATAAAAAGCACCCGATTTTGAAAAGTGGTGATGCAGAATCACCATTTTTTATTTTGGTGCACATTTTTGACACTCTAATATTTTTATTTATGAAGTATGAATATTTGTTTTAAAATGTTAGTGATTTTCATGCTAATTTTGAAATATATTGATGCAGCGTCAACTTTTTTTTTTTAGAGCAGTGATTTTCATGCTAATTTCGAAACGTATTGATGTTGCATCAACCTTTTTTTTTAGAGTGGTGATTTTCATGTTGGTAATAAAACACAAAACTTAGATATAAAAAAATATATAAAAACAATAAAAAAACCAATAAAAATGTAAAAAAACAAAACTAGCTCGTAAAAATAAAAAAGTTAAACAAAAATAAATTAAAAAAAACAAAAATAGTTGAAAACTATATCAAAGAAAATGACACAATTTGAAAAAAAAAAACACATAATTTAAAGAAAAAAATGAAAATTGACCCAAAAAAAAAAAAAAAAAACATCAAAAACATTTTTTACTAACTTATTTAAAAAAACCCATATATATATATATATATATATATATATATATATATATATATATATATATATATATATATAAATCAAAATTACAAAATTAAAATTTGGATTACAAAAAGAATTAAAAAAAAAAAAATTAATTTGAAAATTTAAATTAAAGCGAGTGAGGCGGTGGGCCTTCCAGTGTATATGCTTAGTATTACCCAATACCATGGCATTGATTTTTTTTTTATTATTTCAAAATTTTTTTTTTTTAATTTAATTTTTTTATTTAAAATATTTTTTTTTTAAATTTTTATTTTTATTTTTTTAAAAAAAAAATTTTATTATTTTTTTTGTTTTAATTTTTTTTTTTTTTTAATTTTCTTTTTTCAATTTTAATGGTTTTTTTTTGTTAATTTTAAAATTTGTAATCTTTTTTTTTCTTAATAATTTTTATTAAATTTTGCTTCTTCTTTTTTTTATTTGATTGATTTTTTTTTTTAATTTCATAGTTTTTCTTTATTATTAAGTTTTACATATAGTTTTTTAATATAATTTTATAAAATTTAATAAATTTTGTTTTTTTTTAACTTATCTAGATTTAATATTGTTTTTTAAATGTTTTACTTTTTTATTAATTTTTTTTTGTTAATTACATAAAATTTTTATATTTTTATATTTCAATTAAAATTGTGTATTTTAAATTAGAATTTTTTTTAATTAAACTTTATTTTTTTAAATTAATTTGTTTTTTAATTTTTTAATATATATACATATACATATATATTTCAATTTTCCATTTTTAATTGATTTTTAAAGTTTTTCTTTTAACAATGGTTTTTTTTTCTTTTATATTTAAAATTTATTTTTTCTTTCAAAATTTATTTGTTTATTCATTTATTTATTAAAATTTAATGTTTTTGTTTTTAAATTTAATTTGTTATTTTAATATTAACTTTTTGTTTTTAAATTTAATAAAATCTAATATATATACATATTTTAATTTAAGTTCATATATATATATATATATATATATATATATATATATATATATATATATATATATATATTATTTTTATAATTTAAATTTAATTTATTTTTTATATTTTATTGGTTTTTTTAATATATATTGTTTTAAATTTAATATTTTCATTGTATTTTATTTTTATTTTTTATTTTTAATTAATTTTTCATTTTTTTACTTTTAATTTAAATATGTTTTTTTTTTAATTTTAATTTTAAATTTTAAAATTTATTAAGATTTAATATATTTTCTTAAATTTAATTAATTTATTTATTTATTTTTTTTTTTTAATTTAATAAGCATTTTCTTTTTCTTCTTTTTTTTTAATTTAATTTCTTTATTTTATTTTTTATAATTTCCTTTTTTTTAACTTTTTTTTTTTCTTTTAAATTTAATATTTTTATTTTGTTTTTATTTTTATTTTTTAATTTCTATATTTTTTAAATTTTAATCTTAAATTTTTTTTTTTTTAATTTTTTTTTTCCTTAAATTTTAGGTTTTTTTTAATGTTTGAATTAAAAATTTTATTTTGTTTTTATTTTTATTTTTTTTATCTTCATATATTTTTAAATTTTAAGCTTTTAATTGTTTTTATTTTTTAAATTTAATTTTTTTCTTAAATTTTAGGTTTTTTTTTAATGTTTCAATTTTAAAAATTAAAAAATGTTGTTTCTATTTTTAAAAATGCCAAAATTATGACACAATTTTTTTTTTTTTGTTATTCCAACATCAACTGGTTTTGTTTTGAGGGTGTTTTTTCAATCCTTTTTTCAACAAACAATTTTGTTTTTAGCATAATTTTATAAAATGTTGAAATTTGACCTTCAAAAAAAACCAAGTGCATTCTGGAAGAGACAAATTTTTTTGGGGGTGTTTTTTCATGTTTTTTGAGACTTTTTGGGCTAGAGTTCCCGTTTTGAGGTCAGGTTACCTATTTCATCGGTAACAGTGTTCAGTTTGAATGGGCATAATTCACATCCATATATCCTGATCTCTTTGTAGTTTTGATATAGGTACCAGTCACCTATTTTGTACTGCTTTGAGAGCTGAAGGATTTTCTTGATTTCATTATTAATTCTAGGAGGAGAGACTCCTGTCAACAAGGTAGTTGCAGGATGAACAAAAAGGTCGACAAACTCATTATAGGAATCAAGAGAATCAGAGGAATTGTGAGTAATGGCAGACCAAAAGATTGCTGACCTAGGATTACCTTTGGCATCAAGTTTCTTAACATAAAAAGGGAAATTTTCTGACTGAAAGTAAATCATGAGATGATATATGATAGAAGAATATTTAAATACTCTCTCATTCTCAAATCTCATGAATTAATCATGGATTTTGTCAGCAATATAAGATGCAAAATCATACTTGACAGCAGGAGGGTGTCTAGGGGTAAAAATGGATAACAATACTAGGGTTAACTGATCAACATACTCACTAGTATTGAAGCCCATTATGGAAGATATCATGTTTAAAATAAGTCTACCCTCATCAGTAAAGAAAGTATAACCATAAGGGGGAGGGTTTTTAGGCTGATGCTCTGGTAACATGAAGGTTTGGCATAGGCAATTTAACTCTTCATGGGATAACTTAGTAGATTTCTCAAGTAATTCAACCATGGACAGGGGAGTGAGAGCTTGACCAGGTTGGAATTGTAGCATTTCATTTATGGACTGAGCAGTTATTGGGAAAAGGACATTTTGACTTGGGGATAAAACTGCTTGTTGGTTGGGATCATAATTTGCATAGCAATAATGGATTAACTCAGGAAAAATATGGACTGAGGGGAGAAGGTACATAGGAAGATTTGATTCCCAAAGTCCAAAGATGTCAGAACCATTCAAATAATTGTCTCTGCAGCGGCAAAATATTCGAAGAGGATTCTCACTAAGAAGCAAGTCCTTAATTTGAAAATCCATATCGGCTAAAGGCAAATAATCCAAGTCCTTGTGAGGGGCATTGATGGGCACGACATTCAGAGCTACAGGAACTTCCATTTCTGGTTCTTGTGGATTTAGAAATGGAATTTCAGGGGTTTTGTGGAAAAGGGGAACAATTACCAATTTTGGGAATATAATTGCAGTTCTGGGAATGAAAAAGACCAAACTGAACTTCTTTTCAGACCTTAGTGCAGAATTAAAACTAAAACCAGGATTTTTTACAGAGTTTAGCAGGGAATTGGAATAAATACCTATTTATGGGAAATGAAACATGTTTAAATAGGCGCTGGTTATGACAGAAGAACCCTGAAATACTCGGCTTCAATTCTCTTCAGCAAGGTAACGGTCAGCAAGCGTTAACAGTTGGTTTTTGAATTTTGTTGCATGGAAGACTGGCTAGCGCATGGAACAATGAAAATGACGCAGACGGAATTTGTTTTATTTACAAAGTCAAAAGGGTGGCTGGTTTTGATTGATGACATCATCATGTACGATGGTTTCGTCATAGAGGGATAGGAGCGGATTTTTGTTTGGGCCGCTCACGTAGTGGAAATCCATACCCGAAAAAGATTAGGGAGAATTTGATAAGAAATTTGCGTCACAACTCTCCCTCCATACGCCAGCCCAACTTCGGACCCGAGAAATATTAGGGCAGAATTCATTTGATTTTCGTGTCACAAAATTAGCACGGTACTCAGTAAGCAACACACAGATCTGATTTAGTTCAATTCTGTGGTTCTCAGTAGTTTAGCAGTCCCAAACAGCTCGACTTCTGACTTCAATTTGTTGATATCTTATAAAATTTGTGTTGGTTTTCTTTGATAATACACATATTTATAATAAATCATGGGAATACCACACTAGTAAACATGTGGAAAAGTTATATAAATTATTGAGAACAATCATTTTTATGTAAAAATATCCAAACGTGCTTTTGGGAAATAAGAATTCGAGTATTTGGTTTATATTGTTTTAAAGGAAGGAGTGAAGTTGGAGCCTCAAAAGATGCAAGCTATTACAAAATGACCTATTCCTAAGAAAATAAAGGTTCTTAGAAAATTTTTTAGACTTACATGATATTATTGATCATTTGTTAAGAATTATGCATGCATTTCAAGTCCACTCACATATCTCTTGAAGAAAATATCATTTATATGGAATGATGAGGCTACTTTGGCATTATCTCTTTTAATGGATGCCATGTCTTCTACACCAACATCGGTTGCACCTACTTTTGGTAAAACATTCATAGTAGAGTGTGAGGCACTAGGACAAAGAATTTACGTAACATTAACACAATAAGGGATATCATTGGCTTTTAAAAGCAAGGAATTCAAAGAAAATATTTGGTGAAATCTATGCATGAAAAATAAATGGAAGCAATATTACATGCAATAAAAAATGGGGATAGTATATTACTGGGAGGTACTTTAAAGTCAAGATATACCATGATAGCATAAAGTATTTTTTGAAGCTATGGATTTCATTGGAAGATTAACAAAAATGAGGAGAAAAAATGCAAATTTTTAATTTTGAGATAATCTGCAAAAAGGGTAAGGAAAATTTAGTACATGATTCTCTTTCTAAAATAGAAGAGGCCTCAAATTTATATCCAATTACATTTTCTATTCCTAGGTGGCTAGAAGAAGCTTGCCATAATGGAAAAATGACAATGGTACTAAACAAAAACTAAAATTTATAAAGGATGGGATGAACTCTATGGAGCATTGGGAGTGAAAGAGAGATATACTTTGGTGCAAATGTAGAATATTTTTATGCACGCAAGCATATTTGAATAAAAAAATATTAAGGGAGTCTCATGTCTCTCTGATGGTAGGACGCAGGGTTCCTTAAAACATCTCAAAGGATCAACAAATATATTTTTGGAAGGAATGAAGAAAGATATTAAAAATTTTGTAAGAGAAGGTTAGGTTTGCATAATAAATAAAAGAGAGATAGTAAAATCTCTAGGGTTACTTCAACCATTCCACATACATATTCAAATACTAGAAGATATATCAATAGACTTTATTACAGGGTTACTGAAATATAAAGGTAAGTATGACATTTTTGTGGTCATTTATATAGACAAATTTTGTAGATTTTTTTTGTAGACCTCAAAGTACATAAACAACAAGCCAAGTGGCAGAAGTGTCCGTGAAAGAAATTCATAGTCTTCATGGTTTTCCTAAAGTAATAGTAACAAAAAACTTTTGGAAATAATTATTTAATATGAGTGGAGAAACACTAGCTGCCATGAGTTCTACATATCAAACACAATCAAATGGTCAAACAAAAATAGTTAACAAATGTTTTTAAGGTTATCTACAATGTTACTCTTTAGAAAAGCAATCTTAATGGATGAAGTAGGTTCCTCAAGGAAGAATGGTAATATGATACTATCATACTACCTATCACACATCTACTAAAATTTCCCCATTTAAGGCCCTTTATGGATATCCAACTCCTAGTATCTCATACTTTTTGCAAGATAAGTCCAAAGTATAGGAAACAGAGTCACATATGGAAAATACTAAAGAAACTTTAAAAATTATTATGGAAAACCTTCAAATGACATGAAACATCATAAAACAACAAGGGTAACAACATTGAAGTGAAAGATAATTTGAGGAGGGTAATTGGGTATCTTTTAGATTATAGCATTATAAGCAATCTTCATTCAAGAAAAAGAAGAATAAAGAATTAGCTCAAAAATGCAATGTGGAAAAATTCGAAGTCAGGATTAAATCGGCAAGGGCCCAAAAGTTGAAATACTCGATAAATTTGGGAGTTTTTTGAAAAAGTCGGCAAAAAGTTGGCAAAACTAAAAAAATACAAAAATATTCATTTTTGGAAAAAATCCTGATTTTTTCAAAAAAAATTAAAAAATTATTAAAGAAACTACCTCACTCAAGATTTTTTCGAAAAAGTCAGCAAAAAGTCGGGACTTCGAGGATAAAATTGCGACTTTTTCAGGGATGAAAAAGTCGGCAAAAAGTCGGCCAATAAACTCAGCTCCAGGAAAAATTCGGGATTTTTTCCAAAAGTCGGGACTTTTTGCCGACTTTTTCCACACTGCAAAATTGTTATGGCGCTAAATAATTATTCATAGGATTGCACAAGTGGTATAGAAGTTATATTTTCCTTCTTCTTGCATTCATAAGGTTTTTCATGTATCTTGCCTAAAAAGGTTTTGGGAAAAAATATGCCAATGTAAATAGAACTTCCAAAATTAGATGAAGAATGAAAGTTGATTCTTGAACCACAAAAAGTTATAGATAAACATTCTATAACTCTTTGACATATAACCATTATGAAGTACCTAATCAAGTGGAAGAATATTCCTCTAGAAGAAGGTACATGGTAAAATGATCAATTCGTGATGAAATACCCACGGCTAAAGGGTTCGTTTAAAGTTTTGACAAAGGTTTTGTTATATGTTTTATATAACGCGCGGCGGAATAGTTTTATTGTTTGTTAAGGTCCCACACAGTGATCAAATTTGAAGGGCAGGTCCGAATTTCAATTAGAAGGGCATATATCTATGTCGCCCTTCCATAATGAAAAGCTTTAAAAAAAAAAATTCAAGTGACCACAATAAATTATTTTTACATTTCATTTTCAGAAAGACAAAACCATCATTCTTTATATTAATAAAAGACTGTTACATATACAACAATGAAGAAGGCTCCATATTTCATTGCTTAAATATCTCATTGGCAATGTCAACATAAGTCTTGAAGACACTATTATAAGAGTTTGGATACATACCACCGGGATATAGGAGATTCTTATGTGTCAGATTGTGTAATGAAATTTTGACTTTGTCTCACAAGGAGCAGCAGCATGGAGGTCTGGATTTATCTTATAGGACTTTTTTATTATTATTTGAAACGTTGTTTATAGATATGAATAAAACAATGAAATTATGAGCATGGTGGACAATTAGTCAAACTCATGATGCCAAACCATGATGATGTAAGTTTGGAATTTAACATTTTTACATGTTAAAGACAAATAGTCAAAATCAATAACAACTTAGTATGCCATAATTAATAATCATTCCCTGTTCACTTTTGTTAATAGGTTTATGTCACACGATGATGTAGGGGAATTAGGCACTAGCCAGCAATGTAGGAGGTTTTGTCCACATGTTGTGGCTAGGAGGGTTAGAAAACATTTGAGTTGTAATAGCTCGGTGTCAATACCTCAGCTGACTGTATTACTTAGACTAGTTAGAGTTGTAGGAGTCAAACAGTTTCAGTTAGTTGAATTATTATAATTCGACCTTTTTATTTCTAGAACGGTCCTCTCAGAGGAACTGAAGAGCCATATGTTACGTATATAAATTGTAATTCCTCGGATGAATAAAATGAGAGAGGGGATTTCTGTAATAAACCTCTGTGTGTGAACAATTGTTTCCAGTTAAATGATTTCCAAGCTTAGTTGCCATTGAATTATCTCGAACTGCTAATTGTGAAGAAGTTTTTAACTGTGAGGTGATTGGGTACTGATAATTCCATTCCTCTGTCTTTGAATTCCCGTAAATTGTTGGATAACCCTTTGAACTCACCCCACCCGAAGGCGAGGTCTGTGTAGAGAACCGGGGTCGTGAACACTGTTCAAATATAAAAATCCCGCTTAATAAAGAGACAAGATTGTTGTGCTTTCGGAACTTGACCCAAGGATTGGACATGAGTTAAAAAACAAAAGGATAGCGGAACTAGACTTGCACCCATGGTCAAGCCCTGTACCAAAACCACGAGCGAAATCACAAAAGCGGGTTTCCCACATCGCACCGCTTTTGCGGAGTAGGCAGTATTTCCTATTCGTGAGCGATTCCATAGGGAATGCGACATGTGGCAAAGTGACCCTTGGAAAACCACCGTTTAACCCACGCCATCACACATTAAAGTTCGACGTTGGAAGCCGAGCGAAATTTCCAAGAGTCGTTGATTTGGAGAAGGGCCATCGGACGGTGGTCGCATGTTGAACTTGCCCAAAGGTGAACTAAGGTGTGCAGAGGATAGCCAGGTATGATATGAGTGTTTGATTGGTTATTGATATATATAGGTGGGGCCGGAGTATAATGAAATTGTTTAATTAAACGATTCGTGGATAATTAGCATAAGTCTGGAGCGTGATTGTTGTAAGGCTAGGTGGTGAAATATAGAGTCGAAAGTTCATTACAAGTTATTTATTTAAAAATAAATGTGGAGTATAAATACAAAGTGTTGAAAGTTAAACATTGGTTATAAGGCTTGGAGATAATATAAAGTTGGGAATATAAATTAAAGTCCAACCATTGTGGATAGTATTTATTTATTGAATTCTACGAATTTGATAAATAAACCTGAAGAAAGAAGAAGTCAATTAAGACTCAGGCTACAGGAAAAGAATGGGGTAAACCAAGGGAAAATGATGACAGAGCGATTGTAGACACACCAGCTCTCCTTAGGGGTCCAATTTTAGTTTTGTTGCGTCACACGATGATCTCTCTTCTCTGGCATTTACTTGTATTGAAGATCACTATTCTAGGAATAAGGAGTTATTTTCTCCAAAAATAACCCTAGCCAAACATTCACAATGCATCAAGGATATATTTCTATGCTTCATAAGTACATATGTTCTACTTCTAAATCATGTCTTGGAAGTGGTTGTTTTGCTGGAAATTATTCACCATTTGGTTTCATACCAAAGTCTTTTTCTCATTTTCAACATCCAATACATGAAAAAGATAATGGTTTAAAACAACATAAATATTTGAAATTTTGCAAGAATTGTCTGGCACACTTTGAATATGAATTTTGAAGTCAAGTGCATGATGTTGTATGGGATCAAGTGTCATTTTGAATACCAAATGTTTCACAAGAAACTTCTCAACATGCTACCCTGCAGTAAGGATTAAATGACAATATTGCATCAACTATTTCCATAATAAAAGTGCACCTTGGCCATAAGACTAAACAAGTACAAATGTTGTAGATATAACAAGACCACACAATCAAATGTATTCCACAAGGCCAATACTGTATGAAAAATGAAAAGGATTTTGCAACCAAAAATACCTTAGGCAACTAATTCAATTAGATACACCAAACCATCAGCAAAAAGGAAAACCATCCTACTTGGCCCCAATATTTTCAACTGGGTCCTCTAATTCAACCAATAAAAAGGCCAAAACCATAGCATTGAGATACATTTCATTACACTGTCAATAACAATAAAATTTGACTCAGCCATAACCCTTTCCTTTTATTGTTGTGAAAAGCTTTATGCATTAATCTAATGTGGCTAGTCCATAGGCCAAGTAGACCACTGGGTAACAAATATGTTTCCTTTCACCTTTGAGTTTCCAAATTATGCCTACCAAATCTAAGACATTTAAGAGGGGGAACTAATACAACGTTAAAAAGAAAACCAGAGCACACATCTACAAATTACCTCCTTAGCTACTGTCACACCATCATTAACTATTTTAGGAGAACCATGCTTGCTCTCCAAGACAACATTTTTCCCTTCGCCCCAAGGGTGACTCCAACAAGATCAGCAAGTTTGTTCACACCGCCTGCAAGACAAATTGACAATGCTTTTAGTAAGTGTGCAATTGAATGCCAGACCATATGCCAAAAAAACCCTCCATGAAAAATTAAAATAACACATTAAAATTGAATATAAGTGGACAAGGAAAGATCCACCGCAGTGAAGTTTCACGTGCAGGTGACCTTCCTTTAAACATAATTTTTTCTCTGACCTGCAATTTTTTTGTCACTGAGCCATCCTTTTTGAAGTACAACTCATTTTCCATAGCTCTTGTATTAACTACCTTCTCTCTTTCGCGTAATCTCAGAGTCCCTCTTCTGCTTGAGCGATTAAAGGAAATGGGTGAAAAAACTGAAAGAGAAGACAATTGTCTGCCATAATTATCAAACATTGCACCCAACTTCTTCCCCTTTACATTGTTACCCAATGAGGTAGATGTGGCAGTTGTTGTCATACTGCCCAAAGCAGAGGCCATCTTCTCTTATGCTGAATATAGAATTACAAGATCTTCATATTAGTATGAACCTTAAAAAACATGACTCCCATTGCTAAAAACCACTTTTAAGTTGTAACAAGCAAACTAAACAACTATCGCAACTTTTGGCAACTTCTAGAGCATTAAGAGAGAAACAACCAAAGAGAAATACAACCACAATCCTCATTTTAATGAGACCGGACTATATATTTGCATTAAGATAATAGAAAGAAATCACGACTATATTAAAGCCAGCACAAAACAATCTTTAACCAGTGTCTCTCACGGCCTTCAAGTTGCCATGCTAGAGGTTGCATATTTTTAATTTAAATTATTGACCTCTCGTGCCCATCTATGAATGCATCCAATGGGATATCTACATCAAATGCTCCTTTATATCCCCCAAAAAAAATTCCCTACTACAAGAGCACCAGTATTGATGGATCACCCCACACCATCCCACCCACTACAAACAATGAAAAAGGAAACCCGAGAAAACTTCTGAAATATCTCAAGATCACTATATGGGTGGTTCTTATAAATCAAACAACCATTCAGAACATGCTCCTCAATCCAAACCATGAGTATTATGTGACAATATTCAAGAAGGCACCGAATCGGATTTCTGAAGCTATGTTAGAGAAACCCTAAAATCTCACTGAAAATAGGTGAAATGTGACACCACTCAGGGATTGACATGTGCCAATTGGTACAAGTGGTAGAAAATTGGCATGCTTAAACAACGGGGTGATGCACGAATGACATGAGGGAGAAAATATCAGAAAAGCCCCAAATTTGGAGAACTAAAGCTCATCACCAACCTGAGATTGACAACTTTACATGATGTAATCTATGAAATTGTAAATGGAGAGATCATAGTAACAATAAAGTAACCTATGTAACAATAAATTTGGATTCATTCTGGGAGTGGTAATGGGAGAAATCATAGTGAACAACAGGAAACATGCAGAGTTGCTTACAATCAAATAGATGAAAAAACACATAAAAAAAACCTAGATAATAATCATGAACAAGCTTAATATTGAATTATGAACTGTAAAGGAACTTACAAAATGTGACATTACAAACCTGGTCAAGCACACAAGAAAAAATATCCTAGACATGACCCTGGTTGACAAGTTGTATTGCTCATGATGTAAGAGGATTTGTACTTGCATTGCCAAGTCAATCAAAATCCATCATTATCTATACAATAAATACAAGTAATTGATGTAGTATTTTTTACTCTAAGATGCATTCTTATGATAATGTTAGAACATATGTTGAAAATGTAAAAACATACCTAAATAAGCTCCTCTTCATTTCAAGAACAATTTATTGGAGTCGCATGAACTTGGAACAAGCCTCCCACGATCTGAAAGAGTAGCAACTAAGTCAACAGTGACTTTTTTGTTGCTACGCTGGATCAAGGGAGGTTTGCTCCAAGATTAAATTGCTCAAATAAATTATTCTCTACTAAACAGGGCCAACCACGTGAAGGTGGAAGCTCTTATGGCCCCTCCCCCCCCCTCACATCACTCTCAATTCCCCAATACCCAATCTATATTTCATTTTTTACTTTCATGAGCATAAAAAAAAAATATTCAATAACTAATAAAAAAACAATTCAACAAAAAGTACGCAAGGAAACATTGCAATTAATGCTTGACATAAAAATAGTATGATAAATGAGTTTTTTATATAACACAAAAAACGTTCCAAGTATGGTAACGTTTGTCTTATAATAATACAATATTTTACATTATCGAATTTTCTTTTTCTTCTTCCTATTTTTAAAGCTCCTAATTACATCATCAATATCATCATGCTCTACTCCTGTTTTGTGCCTTTCGACCCCCATTGCTGACCTAGTTGTGTAGTCACGATGTTTGATCTCATCCAGTGATGGGGCATCGCCTACAAAAACAGATAGTATTAAATTTTAATTGTCAGTTTTTAAATATCATTGAACTAGTTCAGTAATATTAATAAAAAAAATTGCAATGAGATTATTTACCTGGTGCACCAGTTGTCACCGCTGACCTAGTTGCGTAGTCACGATGTCTGGTCTCATCGAGTGACGGGGCATCGCCTAAAAAAACATATATTATTAAATTTTAATTGTCAGTTTTTAAATATCATTGAACTAGTTCGGTAATATTAATAAAAAAAATTGCAATGAGATTATTTACCTGGTGCACCAGTTGTCGCCGCTGACCTAGTTGCGTAGTCACGATGTCTGGTCTCATCCAGTGACGGGGCATCACCTACGAAAACAGATAATATTAAATTTTAATTGTTAGTTTTTTAATATCATTGAACTAGTTCAGTAATATTAATAAACAAAATTGCAATGAGATTATCTACCTGGTGTACTGCTGCTGGGAATACCGAATGGCTCTCCTCTCTGGTGGTAAGATCCTCAAGGGAAACATTCTCTGTCATTTAAATAAAAAACGTTATAAGGACAACCATCAAGGTATAATTAGAAAAAATTATAAGTGGAAATTAATTACCGTCACGGGCTTCACTGATAGTAACATTGTCGGCCTGGTCCCTACTACAATGATCAGGTTGCACGTGAGGATCATCTACATTTGGCTCTAAAACTGGGTTATTTGCGTCGTCGGTAGTGTTGCTCCCATGATTTAAACAAAGTTGTTAGAAATTAAATTTATGGATGAAAACAAACATATTGAAAGGTTAATGTTTTACCTTATCAGGCATTCTGGATCTTGGGACCTGCCCCAAGCTTCTGCGACGTTCAACTACAACTTGATAGCCGAAATGGAAAGCGATATTTTTATCTTCCTCTGTAGTTTCTATTCCGAAGTCATCACCCTACATTACATATGATTGTGTATTTTTAATCATATTTGATAGGATTACAAAAACGTTGGAAGGCGATACAATTAATTATAATATGTTTAGCTACTTAATTAAAATTATTGTGGCCAATTTCAAGTAGTCGCCTTGGCCTAGCTTGTGATGGCCCTTTTTTTCAATCCTAGCTTTGGTTTCCTTTGAGGTGTCAGGCAACCTAGCATCAAAATATTAAAGTCAGATATGACGTAGCACACTTTTATTTTAGACATAGAGAAAATTAAAGCTATTGAATTAAAGTTGTGATTTACCTTGTGGGTCTAGTTAGCATTTTTCCTCCTTTCTTTGCCCTTTTCTCTTTTCTGTCATGCATGAGTTCTCTCCACTCACTCTCTGGAACTGTGAGAGGACGCTCATATCTAGGGTTAAATTGCAATTGCGTCCTATTGGTGTCCCTGGTATATTTCAAATATTTGCCGACTACCCGAGCCACCGCTGTTATGTCAAATGTGTCGACCCAAAAAAGGGCTTCTAGATAATCTAGAAGTTCTTTTTTCAAGTTGGAACTCTGGGAATTCCACCCTGTGCGTATGGTTAGGCCAAAAATTACCAACGCATGGCTCTCCAGATACCTGTAGAACTCATTGTTTCCTACACAGAAAAAGGAAGAAGAAGATATTATCATTAATTTAAAAATAAAAATCTAGATAAATATGTTTTAGATAAAGTACATGAAATAGTTAAAAGATTAAAATTTACCTGGGAGTTGTACATGCTTTATAGGGACACCTTCATCGTTCACCAACAAGGTTCCATTAATGGTCCCTGTGGAGCTGACACGTGTAGCTCCAGGAAACGCAATAATGTAGTTGGCCATATTAGCCTCATCATTGCCAACATGTTCAGCGGTTGGATGGGTGTTTGCTTGGCCACGGTGTGTTTCTTGGCTGGCACCTAAAGGAGTAGAAGGTGTACGAGAGGGTTGTTGGGAAATCTCTTGCCCTTGTGTCCCACTACCACCAACACTGGGTTCTGCAAGTGCCAGAAAATGCTACATACAAAATAACTTTTTGTTAGTTTAGTCAATGTAAAAATTAAAAATCAAACTATCATAATTCATCTCATGCAGAACAAAAAAAATATCCTTTTTAATTTTTATTATTACCTAATATCTTTCTCACTGGCTCATATGATGTTTTATCCTCTCTTCTATCTCAGGTGTTTTAGGCGCGTCTATCAAATTATTAAATTCTGACCTTGCATCTCGTGCCTTTTTTCGCAATAAGAACACTGGAGATAGGGATGAAGAAAGCTCTTCCTCAAAGAGGGAATCATCAGTCGTACCGTGGCTAGGTGTCTGCATATTTGAAAAAAATTAATATTATTTCAATTATGTAAATAACTAAAATACCTGAAGATAGAGCAATGCTGGCACTTTACATGTTCTTCTGCTGGCCTCTTTCTGCGATCATCCCGTCTCGGGGTTGTTCCTGCACTGCTCTGATTAGTCTGCCACACTGCAATAAAATTATAAATGTAAAACTTGAAAACAATATCTAACTTGAAAACACAAAATGAAAACTAAAATAATTTCCAATAAGACACTAGATGACAGAGTTAGAGTTTCAAATATGCCCTGCATTGAATTCAGTCCTGGAAACATGTCATTGCACATTAAGGCACCCAAACAAGAGATGAGTTGACAATGAAAACCTTATTGAATATATTGTTGGAGCAACTTCTAGTAAACTTGTTGTGAAGACCTTGAGGACATTTTTGGAGCAAAATTTTTGAAGCTAATGGTATAGCATTGTTGGAGACGATCTTGAAGGGCCTTGAAGTGAAGATTTTGGAGCAACTATTGAAAAATCCTTAGAGCATTTAAGTAAGGCACTTTCTATCTTCCATCACCTTTTTCCTTTCGATATCCTTTAAAGGATTTTGTTGATATTAAATGTTTGAAATCATGTTATAATTCATTGATTATATGTGTTTGGGGACTTCCCTTTGAAATTACCCAAAAATACCCTGGCAATTTTATTTGATGAAGTGTCTCAATTCTGGCATGACCTAGGTTTAGAAAAGTTGGCATTACGTACTGTGTATTATCAATTCTTAATTGACAACAACTAAAGGTCATCTACCTCATCAATTCCTTCCCATTTTGTGTTTTTATGTTATATTCTTTATAAAAGTGTCAAATTTCTCTCAAAGTAAGCAACCACTGAATAAAATAAAAAATAGTTGAGATATGATTGAGAAATGGTCATTTATTTCTTGAAAGGATCTTCACAATTTCTTTGGTTGTTTTTCATCTCAAGAAACAAGAAATGACCTAAGAAATTATCGTGATGTAATATAAGAAACAACATGGTGCAATGGCCATTTTCAAAGCCAAATGATGTCCATTGAGGACATGGCCTTTATTTGGTTCCTGTTTCATAGGAGTTTCGGGTAGAAATGGAACTTTGTTGTACCATTTCCAGTAGTAAAAAGGGAAAACCTTCTTTTTCCATGGGAAATAATTTACCTTTCCTTTTTGAAGATAATCTAAATCACAAAAAATATGAACTATACTGCACACATTCTTGGATAATGTGAAAGTGGAAAAGGAATACCCTACACAAGTGATGCACACATGTACATTTGAACACTAATAGATTTTTGTAGTTGAAATGCAATGCTTCTTTTCATTTAAATGTAGGGTTTTTAAAGCAGGGAGAAATAATGGCTGCCAAATTAATAAGCGTTTCTTTGGGAAAAATTTAAATCTTGTATTGGGTGATGAAGATAATAGAGGGTATTGAATCTTGACTCTTGACATCTACAGAGAACCCTACAGCCTAACAAAATCCAATGGAATTGACCAAAAAAACCCAAATAGAGTCAACCCTACTATAGGAGGAAGGGCCTGCAGTAAGAACTTACCATTTTGCAAGATCTGAGGGCGAATTCTGTTCTGCAAGAGCTGAGGACGAATGTTGTTCTGCAAGAGTTGAGGGTGAATGCAGGGTGAATGTTGTTCTGCAAGAGCTGAGGGTGAATGCAGGGCAAGAGCTAAGGGTGAATGCTAAGGGTGAATGCTGTTCTGCAAGAGCTCAGGGTGAATGCTGAAGGTGAATGCTATTCTGCAAGAGCTAAGGGCGAATGCTGAGAACAAATACTATTCTGCAAGAGCGGAGGGCGATTGCGCGCGTGATATCAGATGTTAATGTAGCACACATGTACATTTGAACACTAATAGATTTTTGTAGTTGAAATTCAATGCTTGTTTTCATTTAAATGTAGGGTTGTTTAAGCAGGGAGAAATAATGGCTACCAAATTACTAATCATTTCTTTGGGAAAAATTTAAATCTTGTATTGGGTGATGAAGATAATAGAAGATATTGAATCTTGATTCTTGACATCTAGAGAGAACCCTACAACCTAACAGAATCCAATGGAATTGACCAAACAAACCCAAATAGAGTCAGCCCTACTATAGGAGGAAGGGCCTGCAGTAAGAACTTACCATTTTGCAAGAGCTGAGGGGGAATGCTGTTCTGCAAGAGCTGAGGGCGAACGTTGAGGGTGAATGCTGAGGGAAAATGCTATTCTGCAAGAGCTGAGGGCGAATGCTGAGGGTGAATGTTGTTCTACAAGAACGGAGGGTCAATGCGCACGTGATATCAGACGTTAGTGTAGCTATTGCGATGGATACGAAACAATAAAATCATTTTTATGTAGCGCGCATATAAGTTTCGTATTTTTATTTAGTGCGCATATAAGTTTCGTTATATCGATGACAGAAAAGGCATCACTATTGCGACGAAGGCCTCCAAATGTCACAATTGCGACACTTAGACATTGTGTCGCACTTGCGACATTTGGAGGCAGTCGTCGCAATAGCGACGCTTTGGGCCATAGTGTCGCAATTGCGACGTCTTCCTCCAAACGTCGCAATTGTGACACTTTTCTAAGTTTCGGTATTGCGACACTTTTCTATAAAATTCGGTATAGCAACGGTTTCGGGCGGGATGGAAAAAATTTGGGGAAATTTTCAAAATTTGGTCAAAAGAGTCGGAACCAAGTGTCAGAATTTCCGCCAAATGTAGTAGTGAGACGATGTAGTGTTGAAATGGGATGCAAGGAATGAAGACAAAGGGAAGCACGGTAATTTTAACAACCTTTGGAAGGGACCATACAAAATTAAAGTATACAAGGGACATAATTCCTTCTTACTCTCATAAATGGATGGCCAGGATTGTCTGGGTGGAGCAGTAAATGGTAGGCTGCTGAAGAACTACCATTGTTGAAGACTATGGATCAGAATCTATCCAATCATCATTGTATATACCATGTTATTTTTTTAAATCAAAGTTCAAATGTATAGTCATTCAATATTGGGGCCCGAGGTGAAGGCTATAAAACTTGGATGATATGTGTATGGTTTGGTTTTATTTTAGTTTTCAGTATTAGCCTAGAATCAGAGTCAGTTTGCATTTGTGTCAGTTTTCAACATTGTTTCCATGCCCAATGGATAAGGCTACTTGGTCTATAGTGTTCTTGGCACCTCCAAGGAGCTACCATCCCCATTAGAGCCAATGTTAGTGTCAGTCTAGTCATACTGCCATTAGTGATCAAAACTGCTCTTTTTCATTTGCATATTAGGTGTCTCATACCGAATAAATTTCACCATTCCGCTAGGTCATGGATACAATGATGGTACCAATTTTTTATCAGCTTTCCCTCATAAGGTACTTTCTGATTTTCCTTTCTATGGTATTTATTCATGAGTCACTTTCACTCTCAAATCATGTCAATAGGTCATAGAATGGGTCTCATCAGTTTCTAGGGTCTCACCATGGTCAAATTAATGATTCAAATGTCAACAATATCAGCAAGATCGTGAGGAAGTCAATAAATTCAAAGTCACAGCACCTGGAAGATCAAAGAGACATTTTATTTAGCTTGATGTAATCTTAACCTCAAATCCATTCTTTGAAGTGAAAAGGTGATATTTTTTCTTTATTATCATTCATTAAGTAATTCTATATCATCTTGTAATAAGTCACAACTCAGAAGTTGCCATCTCCACAAAGTCATCATCCTGCCTTCAGAGAAGTTTTCTATAGCATGTTTAGCACCAAATCATCTTCCAAGAAGATCCATCACAAAGAACCCAGAAAGAGATTTCCAACGGTATACTGCACTCTCAAAACTAACTTATGGATTGAAATTTATGCTTAAGTGAAGTAAAAGTCCCTATATCCTCATATACCCCATATTTCCCATTTTTACCTTAAAATTTGTTTTATTAAAGTTTAATATTTTTCTTTAATAAAATTCCTTTCACCCTCCTCCAAATACATATTCACATGATTAAAATCCAAAAAATACTTGTGTGATTAAAACCACTTCCCCACCGTTACCCTTTAATAAAGTTCAAGGATTATAATAATCCCCGCCATCCCAAAACCACTTCCCCTCCATTCCCCGTTGAAAACCTTATGATAAAAATTTCAAAGGTTCATATATATACCCCCTATCATTCCCAAACCACTTCATCTTCATACCTTTGAAACTTCATAACAAAATTTAAAGTTTCATATTACATAACCTCGCCGACCTTCCCATCGCAAATCGCAATGGTTAATAATGTGCCCTGATTGGCCCTTCATTAAAAAAACTCCGATGCGATTATGTAAGTCCCTCACATTGGATCTGCCCGATGTTATGTTAGCCATTGATCCAATCGACGATCGGACGGCCCATATCCAATCGGCGCTCCCATAATGCTTCCTCTGATTGATCACAACATTCCCCGATCCCATCGCTTCGATCAATTGCAACCTTCCCTCCTCCAATTTATCACAACATTCTTCGATTGACCCATCGCCCAAAAATCTGATACGATTGAGACTTCCAATATGTATCCCCTGATGGATCCCCTCCGATCATTCCACAACCGTCGATCTGCCCCCGCCGATCGGACGGCCCACATCCAATCACGCCATCGCAATCGGTGATTTCGTATATAACCTTGCCTCCGCTCCTTCTGCGATTTCCAATTTCGATTGACTTGCGGGCCCACCACGTAATATCTCCGCCTGTTCATTATAAATAGACCTTGCCCCTTTGTTAAATTAAATTTTGTTTCAAACTTATTTTAGAAAGGGTATTTCTCTCCTCACGTCGGAAATGTTATATTATGTTATGCGATACACCTCCCAGATCCTCCCGATCCCGATTGCGATTGGCACCAGCGCGATGCATATTTTCAAGTGTTTTATTATATGATTGTATTCCCTCTCCCACCCTTCTGATTCCGATTGCGATGTGGGTCCCACCTCCTTTCCTTCACTCCTTTCATTTAAAAAATTCCCTTCACCGAAAGCATATAATTTCATTTCACTTTTATTTCAAAGGTATTTTTATTAAAAGTCAGTTTTTTCCAAACAAATAAAGGAAATCAAAGCGACAGTCAGTTGGCCTAAAGAGCTTAAATTAAAACGAAGATATCTACAGTAGCAAATAAATAGGATCAGATCACCTATTTTTTCCTCAGTGAAAATTCAAAGGGATCTACGCTACAGGTTTCACCTCCTCATTGGTTATCAGCAAATTTCAAGTGGAATAATGTAACATTGTTCTGTCTTTAAGATAGATGGTTGGCCCTTTCCCTATATTCATGATTTGAGTTGTTAATGTTTTTAAAACAACTCCCTCTTTACATGGATCCATGTTCCCATATTCCAGCCTATTTATTATAATGGTAAATCACAGTCTACAATTAAGCAGTAGCGGAAATAGTGTGGAAAGAAACGTTTTGCGCTCCATTGTACAGTTTGATAGGGAATTAATAAGAGATGCAGCTCTGATTTGTGGGATCCATGTGGTATGAGATTTAACACTTGTTTCTTTGTTTATTTCATATGTAAATTGTTATGTTCCATCTCTCATTCATAAACATTTCTTTTTGAATGCTTTCAAGATAGAAAGGTAGAATCCGTTTTATATGCTCTACCTTCGGAAATCATTCATGCTCTGTGTTTTTATTCTGTTTCAAAAGGATCCATTTATTGTGCCCTTTTTAGCTCCTCACCATTATGTCCATCCCATCCCTATTTAGTTTTATTTGCTAAGTTTCCTGCCTATCTTGCCCCATGAAATACCCTATGTCCTGATTTAATTCCCGGTTTCAGCTGTCCCATTTTTGTCCCACACATCCGTGAAATTAATTCACTCATTTTATTAAAGCTTTTTCCCATCATTTTATCTAGCCTAATACCAGTCCATTTATTTTATTCCATTGAATATTCTTTCACGGAGAGAGCCCTCTCCTGTCCTTGTAGGGCTAGCTACAAGGCTGAGCGTGGTTTAGTTGTTACCCTGTTTTTCCCTTTTTTAGCCTGGGGTTCAATTCAGGTGCTAACACCATACACATGGTCTCCTACCACAAATTCTCGAAAGGTTATTTTCCTATCTGCATAAACCTTTTTTTGGTCTTGGGCTACTTTCAGATTCTGTCTGATCTTCTTGAATTCCCATTCCATCTCTTCTAACATATCTGGCCCAACCATCATCCTTTTTTCTGGGCTACCCCAATTAATAGGAGTCCGACATTGTCTCCCATACAGTGCTTCAAAGGGGCTCATGTTAAGGGATTATTGAGATTCGTTGTTGTAAGAAAACTCAACCAAATGGAAATACTCCTCCCATCTTGTTGGTTGTTGCATTACGTACATGCACAACATGTCTTCTAAAACTTGATTTACCCTTTCTGTTTTCCCATCCACCTGTGGATGATAGGCAATACTAAATTGCATTTGTGTCCCTAGACCACTAAATAGAATCTTCCAGAATGCTGATGTAAACTTTACATCATGATTTGAAATGACTTTTCGGGGTATACGATGCAACCTAAAGATCTCTTTCATGAAGATATTGACAATTTGCACTGTATTGTAGGTAGATTGAACAGGGATGAAATGATCCAATTTTTTGAGTCTATATACTACCACCATAATCGAATCATTGTGCCTTTTCTTTCTGGGTAGTCTAGTGATAAATTCAAGGTAAATTACTTCCCACTTCCATTCAGTTACTAGAATTGGTTGAAGCAATCCAGCAGGGTGTTGATGTTCAACCTTAATCTGTTAACACTATAAACATTTTTTCAAATATTCTGCAATGTCCCTGCATGTCCGTGACCAGGAATAGTCCTTTTTAATTGTCGTTAACATTTTTTGATTAGTTGTATGTCGCACATAAGAGATCCTGTGATATTCATCCAAAACAATTCTTTTTAGATTATTTTGATTGGGGATATATATTCTCTTTCGATAAACTAGGAATTGCTTAGCATTTAGTTCATATTCAGATTTTTTCCATTTCCTTTCATCATCTTTCACTTATTTCCATAAATACTATTATTCAAGGTCCTCCTTTGCTGCCTCCATAATATGTTCTTGAAAATTTAATTCAATCTAGTTAAAGTAAAGCTCATAATTTCCATGCAGCTTCTTGCTCAAGGCATCCTCCATCCGGTTCTATTTTCCTTTCACGTGTTGAATATCGAAATCGAATTCACTTAGGAAAGCATTCCATTTGGCTTGGCGAGCATTCAAATCGACCTATTTAAAATAGATAGTTAAGCTACCGTGATAAGTTCTCAGCGTGAACCTTTTTCCTAGTATATAATGCCTCCATATCTGCAAGGCATGCACTACTGTGGTTAGCTCCAAATCATAGGTTGAATACCTCTGCTCGTGATCCTTTAGCTTCCTAGATTTAGAAGCTATGACTCTTCCCTTTTGATTGAACACTACTCCTACTCCCTCCTTGCATGCATCAATACATTCCTCAAACTCTTTACTTATATTTTATACCTTTAGCGTAGGGTCAATAGTTAATAGCTCCTTCAATAACTAAAAAATGTCATGACATTCTTGAGTCCATTTAAAGACTCATCCTTTCCTCTATAGGGAGGTAAAAGGAAAATCTATTTTCGAGAAACCATTGATAGATCGTCGTTAGTAACCTGCCAAACTAATAAATGAGCGTATGTTAGCTATTTTCTTTGGGACCCTCCGTCCCATAATTGTCTTTACCTTTTTTGGGTCCACATTGATCCCTTCAGCAGAAATCACATGCCCCAAATATTGGATGTACTCCTTAAAGAAGTCACATTTACTAAACTTGGCATAGATTTGACACTCTCTTAGCATTCTTAGTACAATGTGTAGATGTTCCTTGTGCTTTTCTATATTCTTGGAGTAAATTAATATATCATCAATGAAAATTAAAACAAAATTATCCAAGTATGGGTGAAAATTTCCATGCATTAAGCTCATGAATGTTGTTGGTGCGTTGGTTAACCAAAATGGCAATACCACAAACTCATAATGCCCATACCTGGTGCGAAAGTTTGTTTTACCTATATCTTCATCCTTAATCCAGATTTGGTGGTAACCCGACCTTACGTCAATCTTGGAAAATACTGTAGCTCCTCTGAATTGGTCAAAAAAGTCATATATGCACGGTAGTGGGTATTTTTTCTTAACAATCAGCATTTTGAGTTGTCGATAATCCGTACACATGCACATTGTGCCATTCTTATTCTTCACAAACATCACTGGTGATCCCCATAGGGACACACTTGGCCGAATGTAGCCTTTATCCATAAATTCCTGTAGCTGCATCTTCAATTCTATTAATTTTGACACTCTCATTCTATATGGAGTTCGAGACACAGGTGATGCCCCAAGTATTAGTTCAATAGTAAATCCTATGTCTCTTTTTAGTGGTAGTCTCAGAATTTCCTCAAGGAATATATATTGGAATTCTTGCACAATAGGAATATTCTCCAACATAAGAGTCTTATCTTTTGTGTTGGTGAATCCTACTTGAATTGCATAAATATGGAAACCTTTTCTCATACATTTACTTATTTGAGATGCAGTAATAGGTTGTAACTGTAAATGATTTTTAATACCCCGCAATTCTTATCGTGTCCCATCATTGGAGTTAAAATGAATGAATTTATTCTTGCAGTCCACTAATGACTATGAGGTGATCTCTATAAATGATGTTATTGTAATATGCACAAAGAGGTTAGAGAGTGGAAGAATAAGAATGAGAAGATAGATAAGCTATGAAGATCTAGAGATGATATAAAGCAAATTTGAAGGCTAGAATGATAGCAGTGAAGAAGGAGAAAAACATAGTTGATATCCAGGTAAATTAGCATATTATTTTATCATAGCACAAGGGATTTGCTGCTTCCATATCAATTTGTAGCCCTATAGATGTCTAGTTTTAGGTGGTTGAGGTGGGACCCTACTGTGGGTTGTAGCCTATAGAAAATACATGGCACTTGGTGCTTCCATTTCAAGTTGTAGCTTGATAAATGTCTAGTTGGAGCTAGTTCAGGTAGGAGCCTCCTACGGGTTGTAGCCTGCAGAAAAGACATGGGAGTTGGAGCTTCCTTGCAAGTGGTAACTTGTAGAATTTGAGGTAGTAGTCTCCTGTAGGTTGGAGCCTACATAAAATGAGTGATGAGAGGGAGTTGGAGTTTGCCTTTGCATCACAACAATAATAAGATGTGGTTTTCTCCCTTACAAGTTTCCACTTATATCTGTTGTCATGTGCATGATGATTATGTGTTGATGTTCTGTACTTAGTCTTCTTAATACTTGCTGCTCACATATTAATATTGTTGTTTCATTATATAATAAGTTGATCATGAAATGAAGGTATAACTAAGTTTAAAGGAAAGTTTTAAAATACCATGAATGTATTAAATTGATTCACCCCCCCTCTCATTTTAACTAAAGGTTCAACAATTTGTATGAGATCTAGTTCCTTTTATATCAGTTTAACAACTCGAAGGAGATCCTAGGTGCCGAAGATGGCTATCCTAGAAGGATGCTCAACAAACAAAGCCACTTTGTTTATTGGTACAAACTATACCTTCTGGAAAATAAGAATGAGGACACACATAATGTCTCTGGGATTAGAAGTTTGGGCTGTCCTGGAAATATGATATGTTGCAAGGGATACTGACACAAATAAAGAATCCAAGCAATATTTTATAGCTAATGAAAAAGTAATGAATGCAATACTCTTGAGTGGGTTGTGTGAGTCATAATTTATCAAAGTAATGCATAGCCAGAATACAAAAGAAATATGGGATACATTAGAAGGTATCCATGAGGGAGATGAAAAGGTGAACATGGCCAAGCTGCAAACCTATAGAGCTCAGTTTGAAAATGTAAAAATGAGTGAAGATGAAGATATAACCAATTTCTTCTTAAATGTTGTGGAAATTGTGAATAACATGAAAGCTCTAGGAGAACTCTTTAAGGAATGTGTAATTGTGAAAAATATATTGAGATATTTACCATCTAGGTTTAACCCTAAGGTGTCAGCCATAGAAGAAAAAACAAATTGGGAAACATTGACCACGAAACCAATTGCTTGGAAACTTAATAGCTTATGAGATGAGACTTCCACAAGGGAATTCAAATATGAGGGAGACAACCTTTAAGGTAGATAAGTGCATGAACGAGAAGGAAGATACATGTTCGTGCTCAGATGAAGAAGTGGCCAAATTCATCAGAAGAATGGATAAATGCATGGGTAAATACAAAGGTAAAATTCCATTTAAGTGCTTTAACTATGGAAGAGTGGGGCACTATGGATCTAAATTTCCTCATAACAAAACAAAGAACTAGCCACAAGAGACATATAAAAAAAATTAAATAAATGGAAGAAAGGGAAGAGATTCAATAAAAAATCATTTTATGCTTAGAAAGATATCAGTGCATCTGAAAGCTCAAATGAATCCTCAAATGTACAAGGAACCTCTAAATTTATATTGATGGCCAACGAAGAGCTTGAAGGATTCCTTTTGGAAGATGAGGAAGAAGGTGATGTAGATCTTGAGGGGGAGCTAAGGAGTTCCCTTGAGGAAATAGATAGAATTAAACTAAAGTGTAGAAAATAGAAATACATTCTCTTGAAATATGTAAAGGAAGAACCAGATTTAGAAAACCTCATTTAGTTCAAAGTAGAACTTGAAGAAGTTAGGAAGGTGGAATACTTTTTGATAAATAAAAGTAAATATAAACATCAGGAGCAAGAGATTTTGGAAGAAGAAGTGGTATGCCTAAGAAAGAAACTAGAAAACGCCCAAAGGAAATTATCTATGAACATTTCACGAATGAAAAGATCCGAACATTTGGACAAAATACTAAATGCTCAAAGATCTCCTCTCATAAAGGCTGGGATAGTCTATGAAGGAGAAACAAGTAAGTCCAAGGTAGAAGATAACGGGAATATCATTTTTGTAAAAGTTGTAAAGGATAATGAAGCAACTCAAAAAATTCCTACAATAGAAGAAGCCAAGAAGAACATGAATTGAAATGAAGTAAAAAGAAACAGGAAACAACCTCAAATGGCAAAGAACCAAATGAAGAAAAATTCAGCTGAAAAATACTCTTACATTCCTGAATATGAATTGAATAAATTTGGAAGCTGTCAAAGGAAATTCTTTCCTCCTATGAGAAATTTAACTTTTTTTTCCTGCCACAAACCTCGACATATTGCAGCATATTGTAAGATAAAGAAAATCCATTCCAACTAGAAAATGATGCAGAAAATGAAAAGACTACCTCAAGAAAAAAAATGCAGAGGAAAAATTTTCACCAGGTACACTAATCGATTCCATGGCTATTGTTTTTCATGCAATGAATTTGGACATAAATTTGTTGAATGTAAATTGTGTTAAAAAAGGGGAAAAAATGCCATACATCATCTCAAAATTTCTTAGGTAAAATAAGATGTTATTCATGCCACAAGCTTGGTCACAAAGAAAAAGACTGTAAGCCACCATATACATTAAATAACTCTAGACAGATGATGGAATCCAATCAAATGAGACAAAACTGTGAATAAAAAAGAAGTGCAGACATTATGAATAACCCCAATAAAGTATTGGAAGGAAAAGCGAAAGGGGGAGCTTGTTACCTCAATAACATAATGTATCCATCATATTCTCAAGGGGAGCTTCTCTAGCAAGAAACACAAATATCTAGCTATAAATACATAAGAAGCAACATCCATGGGGGAGAGAAGTTCATAAATAGTCCCCATAAAACTAGTCTAAAAAGAGCTCCATGGAATAATAATAGCTAAAATTTTAGGAATGGAAAGGACAATTCCTCTAAGAGATAACTATAGAGGAAGAAGAATACCTAAAGCATTTAATACCCAACATGTTGATGGAAGGAGATAAGGCAAAAAGAAGCCATGGTGGTAGAGGGAACATAAACCATGAGCATTTAAGCTAAGAAGGCAACAACACACTAAGTGATGAATGATTAAAATCACAAAAAATATGTTTCTTGCTTTATAACTTGAAATATCCATAGAGGATTATCACATGGTGCATCACACTACAAGAGTTAACAAAGAAACAAAATTAAGAAGAATGAGTAAGATAATATTTTATCATCATTATATCATTACATCACTCATCTATAGAAGGTCCCCTTGGAGGAAAGCAGTTAAATGAGTGATAAAACTATGAGTGGTCTGCCCTTTTAGATTCCAAGTAAATAAAGTAAAGATGTCTTCTTGAAGATCATTATGTTAGAACAGCTGAAGTGTATATAGAGCAACAATGATTCTGGAGTAGTCCTATAAAGTAATATCCAGTGACATTATTTTAAACTATAATGACAGAATAAGAAAAAGGTTAATGATGCCAATATCAGATTCAGTATATTGATGATTTTTGTTGAGAACAATGGAGAGCTCAATAGTAGAAACTATGAAGGTTGTCTTAAGTATGGGTACATGTGTGAGCTGAAGTTAAATTACTGCATGGTTTATCAAAGTAGTATCAATTGGTATTTGGAACAAGAAGCATGTCAATCGACATAATACCAAGTGTCATTAGTGGGGTAATGGTATCATACAGGTCCTCAGGATCAAAGTATTATGGAAGAAGTACATCAAGGTAGCATTCCCAGCGTTATCTGCATTATTAAATAATGAAAAGGTCAATAACAGTGCTAAAGGATAATTATCTTGTTTACTCTTGAAGTATCATATTGAGCATTGAAGAAATATCTATTTCTAGATATAACTTCATGCCCTCCTCAAGTCAGTACAGATATATCTTCAAGGCCTCTTTCTTAAGATCATTCATAAAACTGTGTGAAGTATGTTTGCTGAGATTTCAATTAAACAAATTGAAGATGTTTTGTTGAAGACCATCATGATAGAACAATTAAAGTATCTGAAGTATGAAGGACTAATTGTGTTACTCTTACATTTGAAGCTCAAGAGCCTCATTTGAAGCTCAAGAGTTTGTTAATGTTACATCTAAAGCCTACTTCAATAGAAGGGAATTGCTAGTATTTCACCATTGAAGAGAGGTTGATCATGGACATACATGTCCCTTATGTCATAAATAAAATTGCATAGTTGATAAGTGAGACTGACCAATACTTTGAATGTATCTAGCCTCAAGGGTTAGTTTGAAAGTACTTTGTACAAGTAGTAAATTCTTTTGGTCTCTTTGATTGAAAGATATTATCTAATCTTACAATAATTTGTAAGTTCTAGTTTGATTCATTGTTCACATCAGTATCAAGGGCCTTTCAACTATTAGTGTAATATCCCTGTTAGCATTCGAACACATATCACCACCAACAAGAAGTAATGGTGAACCTCAACTATAAAATTTATATTGGCATCATCATATTTGAAAATATGTGTACTACAAATATGTATTTCAGATGAAGTTCATAATATGGACTGAAGTATATTTGGAGCAAACTTTAAATGCGTATGCATAATTATCAATATTTTAGTATTGTTTCAATGACGCATCCCTGATTATATAAGTTTGTTCTATGAAGTTTCCTCATCATCACTTTTAGCTTTATACAAAGGGCAAGGAGTCTGTGCTTTGGGATGGCAACAACTTACATACACGTTCAATGATTCTCAAATTATTCTCCCAACAACTCTTGTACACCATTTTGGAGTAGCAAGGTATAAAGTAATAAGAAGAAGGCCTAAACACAACTCAGAGAGAGGAAATGAAAATATAGAATCTACAATGGGAGATGTGAAACCCTTCGCCATTAATTTCGAAGGGGGAGGAAAAGTAAGTAGAAGAATAAATATTCTTCTGAAAAGCAAGCAAAGCAAGAAAGACACTTCTCATAATGAAAGGGGAGGAAGCCTTGGAGTAAGTATTACACTATTGCCATCAATGCCAAAGGGGGAGACTGTTGGAAATATTTTCATTGATAGACAAGGAGCACAAAGGAGCAACACCTGAACTATCATTAAGGCAAAGGAGCGTATAAGAACCAGCAATAAGGCAAGGAGCAACATTATACTATTAGCAGAGGCAACAAAGAAGTGAATGTATCTAAGAAGCAATGCAAACAAGGAGTAGAGGCAGCTAAGGTAGAAAAGGCAGCAGAGAAGAAAGAAAAGTAGAGAGGCAATGAATGAAGATAAGAAACAAAGGCAGATAAGAAGAAAAAATAGAGAAGCATCGAATGAATAGATACAACGAATGTAACAAAGGCGGCGAACGTAACTAAGACGACACCAAAGACAGCATGATAGAAGAGGCAGAAAATAAGCAAAGACAATAGAGGCAGCGAAAGCAGTAGAGGCAAAAGATGAAGCAGAGAGGTAGCGAATTGCTTCAAAGTAGAACAGAAGGAAATTGGATTTGCAAGACATAGCGAGGACCACAAATCTTACACAGAGCAGAAGCAGGAAGAGGTGAGAACCGAGAGGAAGAGGTCAATTAAACAAAGATGATTAAGCCAAGAGAGAGAGGCGAGAGCCGAGAGACACAAAAGGCTTTATTTAGTATGAAAAGGGTAGATGTCGAGTGTGATAACTCAAGATGACATTCAATAACAAAGAGAAGCTCAGGAAGAGGCTCAGGAGGAACAATGTGGAGAAATGGGAGTTACATAGTAGGGAAATGTAAAAAAGTTAAAAATTGACTAGGGCATAGAACTCCTTGAAGAATTCTAAGGGAGGTGAAAGGACAGTCCGGATTAGATCGCAGAAGGGAAGGCAAGAAATGAATACATAATATTCATCGCATGATAAGCGGGGTGGAAATAAATTGGATTTGCAAGCAACGACGAGGACCGTAGATCTCGGTATATCAACAATGACGATCACATCAACAGAGATTAAAAGCGTAAATCGCAAAGTTTAGCGGCTAAGTATTAAGACCATTGCAAGGTAAGTTATTTTGTGTGTGATGCGAAGAGGAGAAGGGACACGTGTTGGCACAGTGCAATATCGCAGATCGCACGAAATATAGGTTAACCACTAAGTTAAACTGTTATAAGTTGCGAACTCCGAAGTATGGAAGATGGCGTGGCAATGATGTAAATATGACGTGGTAGTGACGTAAAGATGATGTGGGAGTGATGTGGCAATGATGTGGCAATGACATGGCAAGCTGACGTGGTAGTTGACATGGCCCTGATCCCACAAATTACAGGAATTTATGATGATGTGGCAAGGTGACATGGCTATGACATGGCAGGGTGACGTGGCATAATGACATGGACCTCACCCGCATACTAAACATCACAGCGCTTAAGGGATAGCAGCAAGGTTATCTCAAGTTAATTGAATTTTTTGCGATACGAAATCGAGGGACATGTGTCGACCTTGTGCAACATCACATCCCACAAGATATAGAGTTTAACTTCAAAGACATTGCAAGCTATGTTGTTTTGGTTGCGATATGGTAAGGATCAAATGGCGCGATGCAATGAAGGGAGTCAACGTGGTAGCACCACGCATGAGTGTAGATCACAAATCACATGGTTTATGGTTTATCGCTATTAATAGAGTGGAAAACCTGTGGGAAACTATTTACAATGGCATATGATTGGTCAAGCATTGTGGGACCTGATAGCCATGTTTGACATCTGTTATGTATTTTATGTTATGTTAATACACTATTTTGATTTCTAAACTTATGTGTGTTATATATGCGTTGTTTGATGAATAAATGCATGTATGTTGATAAAACTTGGATTTGTAATACTCCATTGTGTTGAAAGGGAGTTTTATGGGGCCATAGTCCATAGGTTACAAAGAAATGATCTGAACGCAAATGAAAGGACCAGGAGCTCGAATAGAACAATGTTGCAGTAGTAAGGCAAACGAAAAGGATGAATGAAGAATAAGATTCGGGCTAAAAGGGGCAGGTATGTAGAAAAGTTGGAATATAACTATAGAAACAGAGAAGACAAAAATACAACAAGAAAAAGAGGACAAACGCTAAAAAAAACTAAGAAAATGAAAGGGCTATGTAAAATAATTGATTGTAACTGTAAATGTATTATTTATTTTATAGTGTTTTTGATGTAGAGGCAAGTTTTTGTAGGAAAAGAAAAACTCCAATGTAATACTGAAATGAGTACATAGTGTTGTAACATCCTGAATGTGCTGAGCAAGGAAATGAGAAGGTGGAAGGCAAATATTCATAACTGTTCATTTCATATTCCCATATGGAATGCAAACAACTATGAGGTGATGTCTATAAATGATGTTATTTTCATATGCAGAAGGAGGTTAGAGAGTGGAAGAATAATATTGAGCAGATAGAGAAGCTGTGAAGATCCAAAGATGATATAAAGAAAATTTGAAGGCTGGAAGGAAAATAGTGAAGAAGGGTGGAAACAGCGCTGATATCCAAGTAAATCGGCATATGATTTTATTGTAGTGTAAGGGATTTGGTGCTTCCATATGAATTTGTAGCTTGATAAATGTCCAGTTGTAGCTGGCTGAGGTAGGAGCCTCCTATGGGTTATAGCCTATAGAAAATACTTGGGACTAGGTGTTTCCATTTCAAGTTGTAGCTTGATAGACGTCCAGTTGGAGTTCGTTGAGGTAGGAGCCCCCTGTGGGTTGTAGCCTGTCATCGCCTAAATCTGCCTCAGGCTGAGAAAGGCATAATCTAGGGTAACATCAAACCACGCTTAACCTGGTAGCTAGCCCTACCAAATCGTGAGAGGGCTCTCTCCTTGTCAATATCACAAAAAATAATCAATGAGGTTTGAGATGACTTGAATGAAAACTGATTTTAGGCTAGGTATGTATGCAATAGAGTCTTAATTGAATTTAATGATATTTTGTTGGCTCAAGAGGAAAGGAAAATTTGGGTTTGGGGAATGAGGCTCAGTTTTGCAGAGATCTGAATGGGGCAAGGTAGGCAATTGATTTGACACTTCCAATTTGAAATAAATGGATATTTGATAGAGGTGAGGAGTTGAAAAGGGCAAGAAACTTTCAGGGATCCTCTCCAAATAGCTGAAAAAATAGAAAATTAAACAAACCCTAGGTAGAGCACTGCAAATTTTAATGAATTATACCTTTATCATTGTTTTCTTAATTTAAGAAGAAATAAGGGAGAAAATGGTATACATAAAACACCAGTAGACTTACATTTATATATAGAAACACATTATCAAAACAAAACTCCACATGAATCTCATAGAGTGTTGCAAACCCTAGTCTATTCCTTTGCCAAAAATGCAGAGATGAATGTATAATGATGCTCAAAGAATTCCCAAAATTCCAACCATGATAATGACTGAAAAACCACAAGATAAAGACAAAAAATAACTCCTCCTAGCCTCTAGGGGTCGAGCTCACAATTTTAGGAGCTGTTCCAACAAAATCTAAACTGAGAACTAGAAAGTAGGCAGTGGAACAGCTTGCCTCTATAAACTAGGAAACTGATTCATTCAGTTGCAAATCACCTTTTGTGGATGAATCTACCTCCATGAGTGAAAATTTAACAAAATTACATCAAGATCCATCAAATTACATTAAATTACATCATGATTTTGACAATTGGAATTAAGGAAGTCAAAATGTCAAAAACTAGGCGAAAAACAGAGTTTTCTGAGTAAAAAATGAGCAAAAGCCTCCAATGCGCCGTGTTTGATTTCCCTATGTGTCTCACTAGTTTGTAGCTGATTTTGGAGGCCTTCTCGGTGTCCAAATTTGCTCCAAGTGGGATTGTTGGAAAGGTCTACCTGTCTGATTCCAACACAAGTGGAATTTCTGAATTTGGCTTTCATTTTCCCCTCCAAAACTGATTTCTCCCAACACTGCTTCCTGTGTGTCAAAAAAGGGGCAGAAAGGTCATTTTTGGGGTGCTTTTGACCCTTCTGGAAGCCCAAAACCTGTCAAAATTTCTTGGCCATAGGTAGGAATGCATATTTTTCCATGAAAAATCCAAAAATGTTGAGTTTTCATCAAAAGGAATCCACTATCAAAAGTGCACGCCAAGTGGCGCACTGCATAGAGCAGAAAAGTCTGTTGTTAGGCCACAAATTAAAAATTTGCAAAAAGTGTCCCAAATTTTTTAAAATTTGGGCTGAGTGTCCTCCATTATGTGCTATGCTGGGCCAGGGAAGCCTTGGCCATGTTCTGAAGTTCAACTTGGCCTTCAAGATCTTGATCCTTGCTTTGCAAACATGGTTTCCCGCCCAATAATGATTGGCCATGTGCCTCAACATGTTCTTTTATTTGTTGGATTTTTCCAACAACTTATCCAAATGAATATTTACCCTTTCAAGCCAATTTTTGTGATCAGCTTCAATTTCTTTCTCAAGTGATGTCATCTTGGTTTTTCTCTTTTTAGCGGCTTGTTGGTTCTCTCGTATGTTTTGCAGCTCCATAATATTTTGCTGATCCTATAGTTGCTTGTTTCTTTGCTCAAGGTATTTGATTATCCAGTTGGCTCTTTGTAGGCTAAGGGACAAAGTATTTATCTCCGCCCGTTGCTCTTGAATGATCTCTCTAAGCTTTGAGCTTGTTGAGCCCAAATTGGTGTCATCATCCTAAATGAGGATGAAATATGTCTCCTGCCCTCCTAAAGGCCCCTCATCATGTATTGGGATCTTTCCTTTGTCCTGTACCTTCACTGTTGATGAAGGAAGTGAGACCCCTTCCACCTCGAGTGGAGATAATACTCGCTTGGCTACTGCAAACAACCTTCTAGTGCCCTTCTGATAGGTGACAAACACCAGCACACTAGCGGTCTATGTCTCATGACCCTCCTGCAGATGTGAAGGTTCACCTGTCTCATGAAAAGCTTCCAGAGGTACCTAAGGAGCTGTGAAGAACTCATAAGAAATGAAATCCTCCCATGAAATGTCCTACAAACCAAGCTGATGCATAACCAAAATTTTGATGAGTGCGAAATGATAGATATTTTTATATTGCTGCTCAGGAGTTTTCTTTTGCACTAGGGTGGTCATCTTCTCAATATTTCGACACATGAAGTAGGGGAGATTCATCATTCTCACCCTAGTAAAGTGCATCAACAATCTAATATGATAGGCATATAGACGAGAAAACCAACCCTCACAGCTGAAATATTTGATTATGAGCTTCATCAAAGGAGCATATGAGTCTTTCAGGTAGCGAAAGGGAAAAAATCTGCTGAGTTGTCTCAAAAAACTAGGCTTGATGTATGGCTCATAGTGTTCTCTGTCAACTTGCTACCTTTTATTCCATTGCTCTCTGACATTTGGAATACTGGTTGCTAGAGAGATAGACTCAAGTGTCAAGGTGAATGTCACACCTGCAAGAGTGACTTGGCCATTATGTAAATGAAGCACAAACAATTTGTCCAACTCATGATGGTACTGGAATCTAGCAACCATCTCACAAAACGGATAACAAGACTACTGTTGAAAACATGTAATAGCAAGAGGGCAGGCCTGCAGCTCAGCAAGTGAAGTAGGCTCTTCCCTTACATTTTAACCACTCTTATAAGGTCTCCTTGGTGCATGCAATTCTGTTGTAGAGTCACTATGTGTTCCTTCATCTCGGTCATAAGAGGAATTTGTCTCCATGTTTGCCAAAGTTTGTGTTCTCTTATATGAGTATGAAGAGTTTTACGTGTCTTTGGTTTTTGCAGCCAAGTGTATGAAAATGTGTGAGGGACTATGGAGGGAGAGGGTAAGGGGAATGTTGGGAATATTTCCAATTGGAATTTGGGGAATTGAAGGGTTTTAGGGACACTCTCTAGGCTTTTGGGATAGCAATTGGCATTTGGGAATTTTGTAGCTAGGATTTGGGATAATGGGAATATGGGATAGGGGTAGATGAATTTAGGTATATGGGGGATAGGGAAATGGTTTGATGAAACTAGAAAAACAGTGAAGGAATAAAAGGTGAGGGAGTGATGGCCACAAAAACCAACTTACAAACCCTAGGCAATCATGTCTTGAGCAAGGAAGTAGGGTTTTAATTTATTTTTATTAAATCCTCATAAAAATCATAAGACACACATTTATGGCATTGGAGGGGTTGTTTGACTTACTTGGACTGGAGGAAGTCGAGAAAATTGGAGTTTTGAAAGAAATTGTTTTTAAAATAGTTGGCAGCCCTACGCGCCATGCCAATTATGTGCGTCACACCAGTGTATTTCTTGCATTGTGGAGGCCGACCCAATGCGTCGAGCCAGCTCTATGCAGCGTGCCTCTCAGCCAATGCGCCGCGCCCCTGAGACTGAAACTATTGGCTACGATTTTGTGACCACGAGCTTGCTCTCAATTTCTCTTTCTCTTTTGGATGCAAATGAGCCCTTTGAACATGGAAAAGGAATTATATAACAAAGGCTAATTTTCCACTACAAAAAACCCACTTTATAATGTTTTTCATTTGACACTTTTTTTTCAAAATTTGTTTTAGGCAATTTGTTTCATTTTGTCTCTGATTAACTGAATAACTTGCTTTTTGTTTGCCTTACAGGGGATGGATTTGCTGGAGCTTGACAAGGTGACCAATGTTGCCATTGAAATTATTTACAAATGAGAGAACTTGAAATTACATTAAATTTATACATAAAAAGATAAAATATTCTATTTTTCTTCAAAACAGAGTTTTGAGGAAAAATACATTTCCAGGCATATGATGATGAATTTTTTTTTAATAATGAAACTTTATTCGAACTCCTCATGCACCTACTGACCATTATTGGGCATTTTGAAGACCTTATTGATGAAACCCTAGACCTAATGGGACTGAAAACCTAAAAAATGACTCTTGCAAATTTAAAGACAAAAAATGAATGTAGATGATCTTGATGAAAGGAAATGGGCCAGAAGGTAAAGGACATGAGGGAAAATGTATAAAAGGCCACTACAGTCAGATGATCCATGCTCCTAATGGAATGTAGTTGATTGAGTGAGACACCTAATATGCAATGCAACAAGAGAATTTTGATCACTGATGGAGGGATGAAGATACTGACACTAACATTGGCTCCAATGGTGATGGTAGCTCCTTGGAGGTGCCAAGAACTACAGATCTCTGGGAAAGCAGGAAGTTCCTTCGTCCATTGGGCTATGGAGTCAATAACTTCGAAAAACCAAAACCAAACTCTTAACTCGATTTCAAAACTAAAAACTGACTAAAAACTGACTCAATTTCGAGACTGAAAATGACTGAAAGACCTGACTCAAACAAACGAAACGAAAACTGAAATAAACCCTCAGTTTTATAGCCTTCACCTTGGGCCCCAAAACGAAATAATGATGACAGCACACGCTTGCAGTGAAACTTAAACAAACCGGTATGTACAGTGATACATATGACAGCAGAAAACATTTCAAAAATAGTACCGTTTGAGTAGCCGACCATTGACTGGCCCACCTGGACAATATTCTCCATTAATTTCTTTCAAAAGGAAAGCATTTTGGCCTCGATATGCAGCAATTTTAAAATGTCCTTTCCAAATATTCTCAAACTTTCCATGCTTACCTTTATCGTAGTTTCCCGCGTCCCATTTTAGCACCACTTCCTCTATTTGAAACTTGTCCACCTTTGCCTTTCGATCATATATCTTCTTGATTCTCTCTTGTAGCTTGAAAGTGTTCTGAAAATCCTCCTCTCTAGTCTACTATAAATGGATCATTTGATTAATTCTTCGTTACAAATGATCATCCTCGCTACCAGCTTCCTGCAGAAGTTTAACCATTGGAACTGTGAGAGAGGTCGAGAATACAGTGTCAACACCATACATGAGCTCAAAAGGTGACATGCCTATAGATTTCTTTTGACTCACTATGTCTGCCCAAAGTGCATTAACCAGTTTCTTGTGCCAACTTTTCTTGTTCATTTCCAGTAGCTTTTTGATAATATTGACCAAGGATTTATTTGAGGATTCAACCAATCCGTTGCCTTGTGGATGATATGCGGTTGAGTGCCCCAAAGTGATTTGATAGTTATCACAAAAGTCAATCATTCTTTTAGATTTAAAGGCTGCTACATTATCAGTGATCAGCTTGTTTCGACAACCAAAACGAGACAAAATATTGTTTTCAAGAAATGAAATGATTACCAAATCTGTGGCCTACCTCGTGGGAATCACCTCAATCCATTTGGTAAAATAGTCTGTCATTTTAAGGATCCATTTATGCTACACCGAAGAAGTAGGATGGATCTCGCCAATGAAATCCAAACCCCATTGCTGAAATGGAGCACTTACTTCAATGGGTTTGAGTGGTAAAGGATGAAATTTTCTCCTACCTTGAAAAATATGACATTCGTGACAACTTTTAACAACTTTTTACACATCATCAAAAAGAGTTGGCCAATAATATCCTGCTCTCAAAATTTTTTTGGTCGTTGTCTTCCAGAGAAGATGACCTCCGCAATCTACCTTATGAAAATCTTCCATAACCTGCTTTGCCTCTTCTTCAACCAAAAAATTGAGCAAGGCACCACTGGGATGTTTCCAATAAAGCACATTATTCATGATAAAAAACTTGGCAGCCTTCAATTTCAGTGTCCTACTTTTTTTTTAGCCATTCTCGGCAGAGGTGACAGATTTTGGAGTACATAAATAATGTCAAAATACCAAGGAGAAAGAACAAAAATTTCTGATACCTGAGCAAGAAAAATTTCTTCATTTTCCTTGGACATAGTAGCAATGAGATTAATGTCCAAAGCATGCAAATGACTCAGCCATTAGCTTGGCCAGCCCCTATCCTTTGATGAGCTTTGTAGGTCTGATCTCAACGTCATATTCCAACAAGGATACAATCCATTTGCCTCGTCTCCCTTCTGGATCTGTTTGCACTAAGACATATTTAACAGTAGCATTAGGAACATAAGAAAGGATGTGAGAATGCATAATATAAACTCAAAAATATTTCAATGCTTTCACCAAGGCGAGAGCTTGTTTTTCAATAATATTATACTTTAAAGTTGTGTCTCTTATGGTTCTACTGAAAAATGCAATTGGTTTCTCAAGCTGATCTCTTTTCTTCATCAAGACTGCTGCCATAGTATGATTCGAGGCAAATGAAAACAAAATAAAATCCTGAGTATAGTCCTAGCTGATCAAAACTAGAGATGAAGAAAGGGACAATTTGACCAAATTGAAGGAATTTATTTCTTCCTCAGTCCACTTCACTACATTATCTTTCTTGAGCATGTTTGTAATTTCCCTTAAATGTTCTGGAAGATTGGGTAAAAAGTGACATAAGAAATTCATCTTACTGTTGAATGATTGGATCTCATTTTTGTTTTAGGGAACATCAATTCGCCGAATGTACTCGGTCTAGATTGATGCGGATACCATCCTTTGATATAATATGACCAAGAAGTTTGCCTTCATCCATGGAAAATAGACTCTTATTTGGATTGAGAGATACACCGTATTTTATACAACGCTGAAATATAATCTTCAAATGATAAAGGTGATCTTCATCTGAATTAGAGAAAATTGTCAAGTCATCAAGATAAATAACTAGAAAGACATCTTTTTCATTTGCAAATGCCATATCCATTGCTCTTTGAAAGGTCGCACCAACATTCTTCAATCCAAAAGGAATTTTAGCATAATGAAAAGTTCCCCACGGAGTGGTGAATGCTGTTTTATCTCTATCATCCTCATGGACCAGAATTTGGTTATAACTGGAATAACCATCGAGTAGCAACATGCGGGATGCTCCAACTACTTGCTGAAGTATGTGATCCATTTTGGGAAATGGATAGTTGTCTTTCAAAGATACTTTATTCAAATTCCTAAAATCAATACATAAGCGAATGTCACCTATTTTCTTTCGCATGGGCACCAAATTAGAAATCCAATATGAAAATCTTATGGGGACAATGATACTAGCTTTGTACAACCGATTCACTTCCTTCTCTGTTAAGGGCAGCAGCTTTGGATTTATTCTTCTCAACTTCTCTCGAAAGGGCTTTTGATTTGGCTTGATCAGGATGGTATGTTGAATTATGTTTGTGTCTTATGTCTTCAAATATGAATAATCCCAAGAAATTACATCGACAAAGGAAGATAATAAACTGATATACTTTGCTTTTACCTATGGGGGAAATGCCTTGGAAAATTTCACCATTTTAGGATTTTCTGCTAATCCAATGTTCACATCATCAACTCCTTTCTCGGTTGGCAGCAAGCTCGGTTTTTGAGCTACATCATCTTGGTCGAAAATCTCCTCTAAAGGTATTAGAACTTTAGGAATGACATTGTCCTTTAGCTGCAAAACTTCCATCTGATTGAATTCTATATCCGCCTCGCCATTATCATGCTCCCCATCAATAGAAGTGTCTTTGAATTTACCTTCATTTTGCAAAAAATCATCAATTTCTTTATCATCTTGAAACACTTGCCAATACCTTTGATTATCAGTGACAATCGGACGATACTTGACATGAATTTCAAATTTTTTGTTTGAATTCATCAGAATTTTCAAGTTACTTGCTGTTGTTGCAAGTGCATCTGCAATGCCATTCTGAATGTGAGGGACACATGTCAAAGTATAATCTGAAAACAATCTCAAGATATCTAGTACCGCATTCGAGGATGCTTAGCTTGATATTCACCTTGCACTTGCTTGATAACTAACTCGGAGTCGCCATACACTACAATCTTTTTGGCATTTAACTTTCTAAGAATTTTCAAACCAGGAATTAAAGCTTCATATTCAGCCTCATTATTTGAACAATCAAAAGCCAATTTATAAGAATAGACCCTTAAATTAGTTGGCACTTTGTTTGGGGAGAAAACAGGGCTGCATATCCAAATGCCAATTCCAGCACCTTCCCTTCCTACCATGCCATCAAAATCCATGGTCCACAAACCAGCTTCTTTCTCTTTCAAATGCAAAATTATGTTTGCTCTTTTACTTCTCCTTACTGTCCATCAATATTTTTCTTCTGTCGGGGGGCTGCTTACTCAGCGGTACTATATTGTCTTTGTCTTTCTTTCCTCAATACCTCTCTGAAATTTTCAGTGATTTTTGGAATGTCTTCTACGTCAATTACTTGGCTATCTAAATCGTTAGAGCTATCTAAGTATAAAACAAATGATTCTAAATTAGTATGTACATAGTTGATTAGATGATTTACTGGTTTCTCCTTGCTAGGGATCATATAATTCATCTTTTGCTCCCGGTATAATTTCCTCATATGACCAAACACATGAATAGTAGCATAGGAGAAATCAATCTATAATTTCCCTTTAAGTTTCGCTCCCCAAGATTTGGAAAGAAGCATGCCAAATCTATGAGGAATATCCACCACAACCACATCCATCAAAACATTTTTAGGCGGAATCTGATCTAAACTGACCACCAAATATTTGATAAGCCCAATGCATCTTACTCTACCAGAATCGAAAGAATAAAGGTCATGATACTTTCTAGTGATATCCAATCCCAATTTCTCCATGATTTCCTTAGGCATGAGATTATGAGAGGCTACGGAATCAAACATAACATTGTGTAACACATAGTCATGCAACCTAAGGCTAATGTAAAAAGGAGGTACATCACTATCTTGAGACTGACCATCCAATGCTGGACCAAAAATCAACTCAGGTCGATCATCCTCCACATTTACCATATCAGATAATGGATCTAAACTCAAAATCTTAGACGCCTAACCCTTATAGCTGATATTCTTCATCAATTCAGTCAAAGGAATGGATACTTTTAACTTATAAATTTCACTTTCTAAGTTAAAAACTGAAGTTTTCTCTACCTCTTTAGCTGGGACATCCTTCTTTTCAGTTTTCTCCTTTGATATATTTGGCTGATTGGATCTTTCATTTGTTGATGGTGGTTTTCTAGTGGTGGGATCAGCTGTCTCTTTCCCGTTTTTCTGCACAACGAGTTGATCATTCTTTGGTGTTATCGCTTCCTTTCTTTTTTGAATTGGATTAATGGGTACATCTCTACTTTTGAGTGAATATTGTCGCTGCTGGGCTGTCAAAGAATTCATGTACCCCCTCTGATATTCATCTGACTCTTCTTCAAGAACTGTTTCATTCGCCAAGATGAAATTCTCGTCCCTTTGTACAACTGAGTTCTTGGAATACTCCTCATTTTCAATAATAGAAATTGGCATATCATCAGGTGTAAAGAAATGATTCTCTTCCCCGATTACATTCTTCTCGTCATCTGATTCTGGACCATGTATGAAATTCTGTTGTAAGGGTGTCTTCACTTGCTGTTGTACTGCTTGGTCTTGTACTTGTTTCTCTCTTTGCTTGATTCTAAATTACGGTTGCTGCTGGCTGCGAAAATTAGGATTTTTGACTTACGGTTCAGACTTGTCAATCGTCAATGTGTCAAACATCTATTCCATCTTATGGAGCACTTGATCTGAAGTGGAAACATCTTCCTTTACTATTACCTTCTTTTCAGCTCTCGTTCTAGCTCTGTTGGCAAGCAGATTTGCCTCAACGCTGACTGCAATTTTCTGCATGTCTTCCAAAGTGGCCGGATCTCTTTCTCTTAATTGAAAGGCCATATCAGGATCGAAGCCATCCGAAAACTTAATCAAAGCCAACCCCATAGGTGGCTTTATATCAGTAGGAATTGCATTGTAAACAGAATTGAATCTAACACAATAATCTTGAATAGACTCACCAACGTTCTGCTTGATATTCTCGTATTCAGAAAGGATCTGAAGAGGATTTTTCTTCACTTCCCATCGATCCAAGAATTTTCTCTGAAGATTAGTCAATGTAGTAATACTACCAACCAGCAAAGCTCTGAACCACTTCCTTACTTCACCTCCAAAATTTTGTATAAACAGTCTCATTGTCACATTTTCCACATCAATCTCATCAAGGTCAAAGAAATCTGTCATCCTATCCACATGTTGCTGAGCTGTAACACTTTGAGGAGTTCCATCAAACAATGGAATTTTTCTTTGATAATCAGCGGACATGTTATCCAAATTTTGAGGCAACACAAGGGGTGCAAATCGGGCATCCATTGCTCTAGATGGATTTACCGGTCTTGGGGATATAGGAGGGATCGAAGAAGTTAATGTATGAGGTGTGGATGGAGGTGATACCACTGCAGATTTTTTATCAGAGATAGAAGGTTGCATGTGAATGGTGGGAATGAAAGGAGGCTCAGTAGGAATTTCTGAACTATATGCAATTGCGGATGACCCAAGAGTTACAGATGTAGAATATATAAATTCAGGAATGTTTGTTTCCACAGTGGAATTATGAAGATTCAAGATATAACTATCAATTGATCTACTGGCATTTTCAATTTCAATATCTTTGACGAACTCTAGATTTAGGACAGTAGAATCAATAAAACTTTCGGACTTAGTCTCAAACAATGACAACTCAAATTGTTCGTAAAACTCAAGATCTTCAAGATACTCAAAAATAGCATGACATGAATGAGATTTGAACACAGGAATCACAGGACTTTCTCGATGAAGGATTCTTGAAATAATATTTGGATTTTCATACACAGGAGGTGGATCAGGATCCAGATTTTCCCTGGTGTGTCCTCTGGAAGCTAGTGTGTTGAATTATTTCCAAAAATGAAACGGAAAAAAACAACTTGTTCAGCCTATCAGATTCTAAACTCATCACCAAAAAGTCTAAAATTTTCTGATGTACTGGGGCAATTTGCAATTTAGGTGTTATTTTTATAAGACTAGACTGGAGATTGACTGAAGCAGCATTCATCTACTTTCGCTAATGCAAAGAAAGAGCATTTCGAAGGCTACCTAGCTAACTTCAGGCTCCGTCTGTAGTTTATAAAATGAATAACACTAAAAAACAAACAATATTTCTTCCCGAGTATGGGCGCCACTATATTATGGCTTAAATCTACCTCATGTTGAGAAAGGAAAAATCTAGGGTAAGATCAAACCACGCTTAACCTGGTAGCTAGCCCTACTAGATCGGGAGAGGGCTCTCTCTTTGTCAATCTCAGCAAAAAATAATCAATGAGGTTTGATATGACTTGAATGACAACTGATTTTGGGCTAGGTATGTATGCAATAGAGTCTTAATTGAATTTAATGATATTTTTTTGGCTCAAGAGGAAAGGCAAATTTGGGTCTGGGGAATGAGGCTCAGTTTTGCAGAGATCTGAATGGGGCAAGGTAGGAAATTGATTTGACACTTCCAATTTGAAATAAATGGATATTTGAGAGAGGTGAGGAGTTCAAAAGGGCAAGAAACTTTCAGGGATCCTCTCCAAATAGCTGAAAACATAGAAAATTAAACAAACCCTAGGTAGAGCACTGCAAATTTTAATGAATTCTACCTTTATCCTTGTTTGATTAATTTAAGAATAAATAAGAGAGAAAATGGTATACATAAAACACCAGTAGAATTAAATTTATAGAGAGAAACACATTATCAAAACAAAATGCCACATGAATCCCATAGAGTGCTGCAAACCCTGGTCTATTCCTTTGCCAAAAATGCAGAGATGAATGTACAATGATGCTCAAAGAATTCCAAAAATTCCAACCTTATGCCAAAATCCAACTCCTAAACTATTAAATTCATAAAATATATACATTTTCTCATCCTTGTACTAAGGGAATTGAGCTCAACCATTTTCTTCAAAATAGAATCAGTTACATTAAACTTGGGCCGAATTTATGAAAATAGGTGTTGAAGATGAACTCTTATCTCCTAAAACATAGCACCTGTTACAAAACTGAAAGAGGTTTTTGTAGATAGAGTCATTTTGGAGAAAAACCTCTCTCAAATTTGGGAAATTCGTTTCGAGTTGCTCGCAATATGTTCCACAAGATCTTCCCAATTGTGGAACAGATTGCGAGCAACTAGAAATGAATTTCCCAAATTTGAGAGAGGTTTTTCTCCAACATGACCTTATCTACAAAAAAATATTTCAGTTTTGTAATGGGGGCTATGGTTTATGAGATAGGAGTTCATATTCAACACCTATTTTTAGAAATTCGGCCCAAGTTTAATGTAACTGATTCTATTTTGAAGAAAATGGTTGAGCTCAATTCCCTTAGGAAAAGGATGAGAAAATGTATATATTTTATGAATTTCATAGTGTAGGAGTTGCATTTTTGCAGAAGGTTGGACTTTTGGGAATGCTTTGATCATCATTGTACATTCATCTCTGCATTTTTGGCAAAGGAATAGACCAAGGTTTGCAGCACTCTATGGGATTCATGTGGAATTTTGTTTTGATAATGTGTTTCTCTCTGTAAATGTTAGTCTACTGGTGTTTTATGTATACAATTTTCTCTCTTATTTCTTCTTAAATTAAGAAAACAAGGATAAAGGTAGAATTCATTAAAAAATTTAGCGCTCTACCTAGGGTTTGTTTAATTTTCTATGTTTTTAGCTATTTGGAGAGGATCCCTGAAATTTTCTTACCCTTTTCAACTCCTCTACTCTCTCAACTCTCCATTTATTTCAAATTGGAAGTGTCAATTTCCTAACTTGGCCCATTCAAATCTCTGAAAAACTGATCCTCATTCCCCAGACCCAAATTTTCCTTTCCTCTTGAGCCAAGAAAATATCATTAAATTCAATTAAGACTCTATTGCATACATACCTAGCCTAAAATCAGTTGTCATTCAAGTCATCTCAAACCTCATTGATTATTTTTTGCTGAGATTGACAAGGAGAGAGCCCTCGCCAGATCTGGTAGGGCTAGCTACCAGGTTAAGCGTGGTTTGATGTTACCCTAGATTCTGCCTTTCTCAGCCTGAGGTAGATTTAGGCCATAACACAACCTGCAGAAAACATATGGGATTTGGAGCTTCCTCGCAAGTGGTAGTTTATAGAATTTGAGGTAGTAGCCTCCTGTAGGCTGGAGCCTACAGAAAATCAGTGGTGAGAGGGAGTTGGGGCTTTCCTTAGCATCAAAACAATAATAAGATGTGGTTTTCTCCCTTATGGATTTCCTCATCATCTATTGTCATGTGCATGATGATTATGTGTTGATTTTATGTACTTAATCTGCTTAGTACTTGTTACTTGCATATTAAGATTGTTGTTTCACTATATAATAAGTTGATCATGAAATGAAGGTGTAAAAAGGTTTAAAGGAAAGTTTTAAAAGACCATGGATATATTGAACTGATTCACCCCCCCTCTAATTTTAACTAAGGCTTCAATGCAATCAATAATAATGTGGCATTAATATTTTCATATGGTTGATGTTATTTTAATGGTTGAACAAGGTTGAGGAGGTTGACATTGGTCAACCGTTATTATAAAATAATATTTATGTTACAATTATTCTAGTCTGGGTTAGGATCCCAAACTTGTTGGTGCACTACTGGAACTGGGAATCAATGCATCAAATCGACAATGTCGTTGGAAAATTCATAGACATAGCAAACAACAAAAACCAATATTACTGCGCTAGAATCAGCATGGAGGTTGATATTGAAGTTGGGCTTCCAGAAGCCATTAAGCTAACGATGGGGAACTAGTACCATCTGCAAAAATTTGACTACGAACATTTTCCATTGAAATTCCATAGATGTCATCAGTATGGCCAGTTTACTAAGAACTATCCCAAAAATCTACACCGAGGAAAGGAGAAAGAAGAAGGATGGAAACAAGCCAAGAAATCTAGAATGAGCCTTAGGCTAGGGCCAATCAGACAGGGAATGAAGAAAGGAAAGGGAAGCTCAACACCTATAGGGAGTATTCCTAAAGCCAAATCCACCCAGAAAATTCAAGAGAACAACTTTGCGGCCTTGAGTTCAGAGACATAGGAAGAGCAATAAATTGATCCACGAGATGTGTAAAAGGATCTCCAAGTACAAGAAACCCTAGAACTACTGAAGATTGGCGATTATCTTGGAGAAAAAATGAAAGAGAAAGAGCCTATCTCCGAAGGGGAAGATCTGGATTCAAAGTAGTCAGAGGAAGAAGGAGATATTAGGGATTCCCAAACTTCAGTCAAAAGATCGACCAATAGAAAGAAATCCTCCAGGGAAAAGAGAGAGAAAGAAACCTACAAAGATAAGTTGCAGGGGAACCAGCTGACCCTAGAAAATATGTTGGAAAAAAATCCTAAAGCATACAGAAATGAAAGCCAAGGCTCTAAGGGAGCCCTCTCATTTCAAAAAAGGAATTAAAGAATATCGTCTTCTGGAATTGTAGAGGGATGGGGAGAAACCTAAAAGAAGAAGAAATTAAAAGTCTAGTAAGGTTGGAAAGGCCTGAAATTCTTCTCATCTAGGAGACCAAAATGGAGGAAAGTGAATTTCTCCACAAAAGCAAACAATTTTAGGGAAAAGGAGGAGGTATCACAGTCTCCTCTAGAGGCACCTCGGGAGGGATGAAAATTATATAAGACAAGACATGATTTGAGAAAATTATGGTTAAACTCAACCCAAACTGGATTTTTTCTCAGTTTCTTCATCTTCATACCAAAGAGATAGTGAATATTTTCAATATTTATGCTCCGGTCATCTTGGGAGACAAAACAATATTCTTGAAATCCATTAGGGACCTAGTAAATGAGATTCATATGGATAACGTCATTCTCACTGGAGACATGAATATTAATTTAAGACAAGGGAAGAAGTGAGGGGGCAACATTGTAAAGGATCCAGCCAGAGAATGGGTGGAAGAACTCATTCAGGACTAGGATTTTCTCGACATCAAGCCACTCAAGAGTAAATATACATGGACCAATAGGAGAACTGGTCCAAGCCACATTGCTGCAAGGTTAGATTGCTTCTCATCTGGAGTTCCTTCTTGATTTTAGGTGTTGATGTCAGTTCTACTATTCTTTCTTCATTGGTCTTTGATCACAAGCCCATTAGGCTTGAGATAAAGCAACATATGAATATGAGGCCTATTCCCTCCCATTTTAGTGCTCTCTGGGTGGACCAACTCAACTTTTGGACAAATTTTAGGAAGTATGGAAACACCCTGTCAGTGGACCCCCCTTCATTGTGCAGGAATAAAAGCTGAGGAGAGTGAAGAGGACCTTCAAAAGATCGACTAAAGCCCTGCCTTCTCCGACCGAGTCAAGGCGGGCTACCCAAACCTCTTTGAAGAGTCATAAAAAACAAATGGAAGATATTTACATCTAGAAGGATAGATTAACCTTGGAAGAGGATCTCTAGGCTAATATTCATAAGTCTTGCATCTGGTAGGAGGAATTTTCGAGACTTAAATCTTGTATTTTGTGGCTACAATCTGGGGACAAGAATACCTCCTTCTTTCATAAGCAAACTCAAGTTGGAAGAAACTTTAATTTTTTTATCACAAAACTGAACCTGAGAGACTACTAATTAGACAACTTCTGTTGAGATTCAACAATATGATGAGCTTAGTTAAAAGAATTGCCTTCACTAAGTGGGCCCACATGCTATTTTTGGCACAAGTATATTTTTAGACTATGTCTATTTTTAGACATGTTGATCATATTTCAGAAGTTGCAGGACGCTATTTGTGGATGGTTGATCTATCTGGAAAAATAGATGAAATTCTATTTTTAGAATGTTGGGAAAATTCTATTTATATATCGTCAATCTAAAAATAGATGCATGTCGATTATTATTAGCTCTTAATAATAATCAGACTCTAAACATCAACTTATTCTCTTGGAGCACTTCAGTTTAGTGAAAATATGTGGCACATCAGCTGACAGAAGGAATTATGCAATTCCTAAGGGTTTACTGGAGCTAATGCATGGAGGACTCAGTTAGAACTCAAGTGACAGGGTTATGACATAGTTGGAAGAAGTAGTTATGGAGTTGTATTCAGTTTAACTCAGTTAGACTCAGTTGAGCTGGTTGTATCTATTCTAACTGATTGATACACTAGTGAGAGTGCATTCAATTAATTATTTAATCAATTCACAAATAATAACTCATTAATCGACTGAACAATACAACAGTTAACTACAGTGCATAACAGTTTTAGTGGAGACCAATGGAGAGATATGTGAAAAGGAAAGATAGACTATTTGTTGTGACTATAGTGATGCATTGTTTGCATCACACACACATTGGAGATGCCAATGAGGATTGTGTAGTCAATCCAAAATTAATTCAAATTCATTCAAAGCTATTCTTCAGTAGGGATTACGCAGTGGAGGTAGGCTAGCAGGTGGCAAAGATCGGTGCAAGGATTTGCAATATTGGTCCTCATTAGTGTATGACGATTGTACTATACTAAGAGCTTGTGATAAGCTTTGTATGTTCGTATGATATTTTCATATGATCTCCATGTTACATAATATATAGTTTAGGGTTTTAGCTTCAGGCTTTCCTGGTTAAAAACTATGTTATGTGCGATTGATTATTTTTGTTTATGCTTCACATGTGTGTGCAATTAAACTTTCTGCAAAAGATTAACAAGTGGAATAGATTCAATATCTTGCATAAATTTAAATAGTGTGATATCAAGTAGATCTTGGACATATGCATGCTTAGTACATATAATTTCTACATGGTATCAGAGCTTTTTTGATTGAAGATTGCAATTGTGAAGTGAGTTTGTGCCGGTGGACAATTCGAATTTGCTACTGAAGATTCTTGGTGCAGAAATTGAGTATACATTGAAATGTATTTCAACGGGTTGATATTGGAGTATGCCCTTTATGGGAGATCAAATTACATAGCCTGGAAGGTCAGGATGGAGGTGGTGCTAGAGGATAATGGGCTGAAGGAGTTCATCGATAGCGATGTTCCTAAGCCAGGATCTAGCCATTACTTGATGCATGGAAAAAGAAGACTGAAAAGATGTGGAGGATTTTGTTGGAAGGTGTGAAGGACCATATTACGTCTAGCCTCCATGGGAAATCCACTCCATTCTTAATGTGGAAGACTTTGACATAATTTTTCCAAAGCAGAAGTGACCAGAGGAAGTTGGCGCTTAAAGACAAGCGCAGAAAAATAAAAATGGAGAAAGGCGACAGTATTCCAAAATACCTCACGAAGTTTGTCCAATGCAAGGATGAACTGGAAAGAGTGGGGGTTATTGTTGATGATGAAGAATTGGTGAGCTTGGATCTCCTTGGGCTTCTGAAGAGTTGGCATATCTACGAAGACTCTGTCAATGGACAGGAGAAATTGCTAGGATGGGAGAAACTTTGGTCAGATCTTGTATAGGAGGAGATAAGTCACGGTACCAGGGATCGATCTTCATTGAAGAATGAATATGAAGAGAATTTCTCTTTGGCTACCAAATAAAGGAAAGGGAAGGGGGAACAATATTCTTCAAAATATGGTGCTAAAGGCAAGAAGCAGGATTTGTCCAAAGTGAAGTGTTTTCACTGTCATGAGCATAGACATTTCACCACTAACTGTCCACAGAAGAAGAAGAATAAGAAGGTTGCAAGATCTGCAGCTGCAGAGGCCTTATCCTTGAAATTTGAGCTAGATTTTTCCTTGATCGCATGCTTGGTTTCAAGATGCATGGGATCGGTGTGGTATCTTGATAGTGGTGTGTCTTTCCATATGATTGGAGACAAAGAGTTGTTTAGTGACTTGGTGGAGAACGATCTCTAGATGCATATAGAGATGGGAAATGATGGTCAGCACAGTGTGACTGGAATTTGGACCATTACCTTTGAGAGGCAGTCCAGTAATCCATTCTTGTTGAAGAATAACTTGGTCTCGGTTGCAATGCTGGAAGACAAAGGTTATGATGTTGTTTTGAGTGAGGGAAAAGCCTTCCTTTGACATAAAACAATGGGTCAAACCAAGAATATAGGGGTTCAAATTAAGAATCTCTACAATATGGAGGTATATGGCTGCGGTACAATGGTAGGCAAAGCAGAAGAAGTGGTCAGCTGGGATGAGGGAAAATTATGGCACAGGATATTGGGCCATCTTCACCATGGTGCTTTGAAGATTTTGCAGCAAATTTCTACTCGACTTCTCAAGGGTACTCTTGTGTAGTTAGATCAGTGGAAAGGATGTACAATGGGTAAGTTTGTGAAGACCACCTTTCATGAGAAGGAGAACCATGCTTTGGTGATCCTAGAGAGAATTCACACAAATGTGTGTGGACCATTCTCGGTTGCTTCAACAGAAAAAAATAGGTATTAAGTGATATTCCTTGATAATTATTCTCGTAGATGTTGGATCTTATTCATGCATAAGAAGAGTGGAACGTTCTCAAAGTTATGTGAGTTCGAGGCATTGGTGGAGAAGGAGTCGGGGAAGCAAGTGAAAGCTCTATGGAGCGATAATGGTGGTGAATACATCTCAGGTGAATTCAAAGAATTCTATAGCAAAGAAGGAATTCGAAGATAACTCATAGCACCTCATAACCCACAGAAAAATGGGGTTGCAGAGAGAAATAACAGAAGGATCATGAGTGCTGCATGAGCGATGCTGCATGACCAGTGCCTACTGATGCACTTGTGGCAAAAGCATGCAACACTACGATTTATGTGAAAAACCATTTTCCTCATAGAGTACTTGGCATGAGTACACCTGAAGAAGAATTTTCTTGTAAGAAGCTTGATATTTCTCATTTGAATATTTTTGGCTCACCTATTTACATTCATGTGACGAAGGATGCTAGGAAGAAGCTGGAACTAACTACAGAAGTTGGGATATTTTTGGGGTACACAGAAACACCCCATAACTATCGTGTGTATTTGCCAAACAGTCAGATGACTATTGTGCGATGGGATATAAAATTCAATGAGGTGAAAGCCATGAAGTTGTCACTTGGGAGGGAGTTACACTTGCATGCAGAGGAGGAACTTCTTGTTCCCAAAGATGAGCCTCTGGATGTGGATCAGCCACAAGAGGAGATTCATGGAGTGGAGAAGTCTACTCATGTAGAACCAAACATCAGACAAGGTAGAAAACATACCACAGAAGTTGAGAGGCTGAAGGTGGATGTGGCACAGAATGTAGGAGTTCCTACACCACAATGCAAACATAGAAAGTAACCTGACCGTTATACTGGATACATGGATCTTATGAGCAAGTGTTGTTGAGCCTCAAAATTGTGCTTTCTTTCATTCCATTTTACCTCATTTTCCTTTGTCCATTGCTATCCTAGACCCAATTGATCAATGAATATAGTTAAAATTACTTCTAGAATGATTTACATGACTGACTTGCTAAGTTTTGTGATTTTTTCCATTGTAAAGCATTTTGACCAGAACTAGCTGCAGAATGCAGACATTCCGTAGCTAACCGGCGATTCTGCAGCTGTCTTCACGTTTGAGTATGTTCCAGGTGGCCTCTCAAGAAAACCGCATATGGGCATAATCCACGTCATGTCTACATGGTTCGTTGCTCATCATGGAGGAAGAAATGAATTCTGGGTATGGTTTTGGAACGTGGGAACACATTTAGGAAGGAAGACTTCTATTAGGACTGTCTCAGTCCAGATGTCTTTTCCTTTTCACGCAGCCACTTCAAGAGTCCTAATGTGATTCCGATAAGGAAAGACAGTGTTCCTGAATTGTTGCAAATCTTGTTATTTACATTTGTTATATAAACACTTGGGAAACCTAGAGCTAGGTTAGATTTGATGTTAGATTTTATGCTAGATTTTGCTTAGATTCTGTGCTACATTTCTGAAGACGCAGAGTGCTATGTTCAAGTTATTTTATCTTTAATGAAGCAGACAGTGTTGTTTTGGAAGCGTTGATTTAATTTGGAGTTGAATTCCGTCAGGTGGTAGAGGGCCCCTGCCTGCAGACGCATTTATTTATGAAATATATTCTACCGCTTACGTTTTTGAATTTGAATTAGTAGTCGTTTTTAATTAGCTACTCGTACTTTTACCATTTTAACCTCCCACAAGAAGAAGCTCTTCCAAAAGATTATAATGATGAATGAAATGGCTATAGTATTGTAGGATTTAGTTGTAATTTTTGTTGTTCACTATCACAGCTACACACTTGTTCTAATCACTCTTCCACAAGAAGAAATCCTTCAATAAATTCTTAAGTGAGTGCAAGACATGACCGTGATAATGAATGATTTAGTTGTGTGTTTGCACTAAGTACCATCTTCATGAGTTTTTAAACGCTCATCAACCATCATGCAACATTGAGTAAGAGAACATACATCTTTAGTTTTTCATTGCTTTACCCCTTATGTTTGCATTTGCACTCACTCCTCACATGTGGGTTTTCTATCAGTTCTGACTCTTCCAAAAGAAGGAAATCTTCCAAAATATCAATAATGATGGACAAACAGACTGTATAATTTCATAGAATAATGCATGATAGTATAGTTAGGATACTCCAGAGTTTCATTGCACTTAATTCATGTTCAGTTGTTTTTTTTTGGGTTTTATAATGACTTGTAGTTTAACACTGTTTTAGGCTAGTGACATCTTAGGTTTGATTGTAGTTCAACTCATTGCATTTGCACTCCACATTCAATTGTTATCCACTGCACATTAGATTACTTCAGTTGTTAAGATTAGCAAAACAACCTTCATTATTCACAAACCTCTTCTTGTTCTAAAATCCATAATTGATCTATAACCATATGAACAGAAGACAACATCATTTTAAGGCCTGAAGTACCTCTGCAATTTCCTCATCATTTCATAAACAGAGCTCTCTCTCTCAAAAGACTACTTTGAAAAGAAATCAATAACTCTTGAGTAAAGGTTTTGTGACATTCAATTAAATTGCAGAATAGAGTTAGGAATTAGCTTTAGAATAGAAAATATTATGATGATATCAATGTTTTACTCCAAACATACTTCAACAAATCTCTAATCAAGGACAAGATGTTGCATCATTATAAGTTAGTTGTTTAAACTGTTTAGTTAGGAATATTTGCATGCTTAGTTGACCATGTTTCAAGCTCTCTCTCAAATGCCTTTGATGAAAGAATTTGACAAGTTTAGTTTGTGTTTTGAATCATTTTCTTAAAAGTCATTATCAAGCTTTGTTTTTGCTTAGTCATAGTTTAGATTTGATTCTACTTCAGTGTTTGCAATTGCATTTTTCATTTGTCATCAATCAATTAAGTCTTACTCTGTTTTTAATCATTAGCTTCCTTCCATTAGATTTTTAGGCATTTTCCTTGTGAACATAAAACCACCAAAAGACCAAAAACATCATAAATCATCACAAAAAACTACACACAATGCATTAGGAAACAAGCACCTAGGTACATACAGTACACTTCACTTCAGCAGTTTACCAACCCTGGTTGACAATTAAATGAGCTCAGTTTAGGAGACTAGATTGAGACCAAACATTTTGGCGCCATTGCCGGGGAAGTGAAAACTAGGTAAAATTTGTTTCTTAGCATCAAAAAACAATTTTATGCGTAGAGAGAGAGATTCAAGGGGAAGATTTATAAGCAGTAGAGGCAGAAGTTTGATTTCTAGAACACCACTTGTTTCATCTAGATCCAGAGCTAGTACACCTTTAACTCATACCCATATTCCATCCTCCCTTGATCCTGGACTTCTAGAAGATCGAAGGTCAACTATTCCATTAGAGAAACCTTCCACTTCATCCACTGAACCTGCCATAGAAGAAAATCTAAAGACTCCTAGTAGGGATACAAACCTTTCCACTTCTACAAGAGAGTCAACCATGGCAGAAGAAGGAGGAGGAGGAGTTTTTAATGGAGGAAACACACTATTTGGAGGTAGAGGTAGAGTTAGAGGAGAAGGAGGTAGAGGAGAAGGAGGTAGAGGTGAAAATGGAGGAAGAGGTAGAATAGGAAGCTCTTTTGGGTTCCCTATACTTGATGAAGAAACCAATACGACCATGAAAAACATTTCACCCTCTGTCCTTCCAAACTTCTATGGACTTAAAACTGAAGATCCTGAAACTTTCTTATTCGAATTTGAATTGCTGTGTAGAACTTATGACTACCTACAAGATGCTCAAAAACTGAAATTATTTCCTTCAACTTTGAAGGGAGCAGCATTGAAGTGGTTTATGAGTCTAATCAGTAGTTCTATTAGAACATGGGAAGATATGAAACAAGCATTTATAGAGAGATATTTGGATTATTGTATGCCGGTTAATCATAAGAAAGAAGTGTTCAAGATGTTACAAAAAGAAGATGAAAACTTAGAAGATTTGTTGGAAAGATTTAATTACAACATCAAAAGGGAAAAAATGGAAAATCTAGATCAAGACACCTTAAAAGCTCTTTTGTTGAAAACAATTAGGGATGAATGGTTGGATATTCTTAACATGATGGGAAAAAGGGATATATCACAACTTACATTACCTGAAATATCTGAGTTATGTATCAACCTTTCAAGAGGGAAATCTAAAACTGTCAAAGGTCCAAGAGATCCCGCTCTTGCAAGGGAAAGTAAATCTGCTTCTGGGACAGTAAGTAGATCAGAAATAGGACACATGCTTGATGACTTTAAATCTGATATCTTAGGGAGTCTTAGTGAACAAATAGACACCCTTAAGATACAAAACAAGCAAAAGGCTGAATCTAATGCTTTGGCAATCTTTTGTCCCAAATGTAGAAAGAAACATGCCTTGAGAGAGTGTCCTTTAGATGTAAAAGTTGTAGAGACCTGTTTCATTTGTTTTGAAAAACATGAAACCAAGAATTGTCCTTCTCTTCCTGGTCTCAAAGCTGTCTTTCAAGAAGAAACTCCTACAGACTCCACGGAATCTCTTAACTTTGTATCTAGAAGACCTTGGCAGGGACCTCAAACACAAGGATTCCATGATCAAATGTATAATCAACCTCCACCTTGGAATTCTTGGCAGCAACCTTGGCCCCAATTTCAAAATCAATCTCAATCTTGGGCACAAGGAACACAAAGTCCCTATGGAAGATGCTCTCCATACTATCATTATCCACCATCCTATCCACCATATCCACATTTTTATCCTCAAAATCCTCAACAACATTTTCCTCAAAATCTTCAACAAAATTTTCAACAAAATCCTCAACAACATCATCAGAACCAACCACATCAAAATCAACCACTTCCATTACCATTCCCTCAAAAATCCAATCAATTGCCAGCTCAACCCATACCAAACCCCAATAATAAAAACCCTCAAAATACATACATGATAGAAGGTCAACAGTTTCCAACTTATTTAATTACTCCTCTAGACCTTAGTGATGTTCAACTTAGGTCTGGAAGGATACTTGAGAAGAGGAAACCTTCTGTGATCATACAAGAACAAGATAATTCCGAGGAAGACTCTCTACGGGTGAATAAAAGTCTTGAGGAAGACACATCCTTTCAAGACCCAAACACTGAAAAACTACAACAAAAAGATCCAATAAATCCAACTCCTGTATTAGAGCAACCATCCACATCTACTTCTATACCTCCCTTTCCGGAAAGATTACAAATTGATAGAGGTGTAGAAAAACAAATCATGGTGCCAAATTATGATTTCTTAGATGAATTGAGAAATGTTTGCATTAAAATTCCATTATTGCAAGCCATCAAGGAAATCCCAATTTTAGCCAAAACAATAAAGGAGTTGAGTATGAAAACAACAAGAAAAAGAATAAGAGAAACAAAGAAAATTCAACTGGTAGGACAAATAGCAGACATTATGATGGGCAAGATTGCTATTCCAAAGTATCTTGACCCAGGAAATCCGGTTGTCAAAATTCACATCAATGGAATTGAAATTCAAAACACACTCATTGATTTAGGAGCAGCAATAAATATCATGAGTAGACAAATCATGGACAAACTGAAACTTTCTAATCTTCTCTTTACACCCACACTATTACAATTAGCAGATAGATCTGTGATCAGACCAGATGGGGTAATAGAAGACATTCCAGTGTCCCTAGACTCTTGGGAGTACCCTATGGATTTCATGATCCTAACTCCTAAGAATAATCTAGGAGGCCATCATGTTATATTAGGAAGACCTTGGTTGGCTACAGCTGATGCTTTTATTAGTTGTAGGTCCGGTGATATGTATATTTCTGATGGTAGTTCAACTAAGAGATTCACTTTATATCCTCCAGCTAGGACAATTACAGATCTAGATGAAACTCAATGGATAGAGGATGAAGAATATTTACAACCACTCTTCACAATTTCAGAAATTAGTGAAGATAATCAAATTCTGAATACTCTAGAAAACTTTGAATCCTCTCCAGAACAGAAACATGAATCATTTCAAGAGGGATCCAATATTGATTTTTTGTCATCTAGGCAGATGTCTCTTCATTCTATGGACAAATTTGGCAGCTTTACAAGTGAAAATTTTCCAGGCAAAACTTTGAACATAAACAAGAACCTAGAAAAATCTCAACAAGAAGAGTTAATCAAAGTATTACAGAGACATTCTTCTGTATATGCATGGGAATAAACTGACATGAAAGGGATAAGTTCCAAGACTTGTACTCATCACATCTATATAGAGGAAAATTGCAAACCAATGAGACAGCCTCAAAGACAGATGAATCCAAATCTTAGGGAAATTGTTAAGGAAGAATTGCAAAAATTGTTAAATTTTAATTTCATCTATCCTATTTCAGATAGTTAGTGTGTTTCTCCTTTGGTAATTGTGCCAAAGAAAAATGGAAAATGGAGGGTGTGTGTTGACTACCGAGAATTGAATAAAGCTATTCTTAAAGACCATTTTCCCTTACCTTTCATAGATCAAGTATTAGATACATTAGCTGGCAAAAAGTACTTTTCATTCCTAGATGGGTTTAGTGGTTACAATCAAATCCAAGTAGCACTTGAAGACCAAGATAAAACCACATTTACCTATCCTTGGGGTACCTATGCTTACCGAGTATTGCCATTTGGATTATGTAATGCACCTGCAACATTCCAAAGGGCAGTATTAGGAATTTTTTCGGATCTAATACATGATTGTGTAGAGGTGTACATGGATGACTTCACAGTTTATGGGAATACATTTGAAGAGGCTTTAGAAAACTTGGAAAAAGTCTTAAAAAGATGTCAAGAAGCAAACCTTTCACTTAGTCATGAAAAATGTTTTATGATGTTTACTGAAGGTATTGTTTTAGGGCACACATTTCAGGGGATGGGATTAGAGTTGATGAGGCAAAAGTTGAAGTCATTTCTAACCTATCCATTCCTAGTTGTCAAAGAGATGTTAGAAGTTTTCTAGGATTTACAGGGTATTATCGGAGATTTATAGAAAACTTCACCAAAATAGCATCTCCACTCTTCAAATTACTCACCAAAGATTGTGAATTTAAGTGGACTTCTGATTGCTAGTTAGCTTTTGAAACCCTGAAAACCAAAATTTCTGAAGCACCTATATTAAGGGGACCTAACTGGAAGTTACCTTTTCATATCTCGACAGATGCTTCCGATACAACTCTAGGAGCAGTATTGGGACAGAAAGACTTGATTCTCTATGCCATCTATTATATTAGTAAAAATTTGACTCCTGCAGAGTTAAACTATACTGTAACTGAAAAAGATTTTTTAGCTGTTGTTCATGCCATAAACAAATTTAGACACTATATAACAGGCTATGAAACTTTTATCACACTGATCATTCTGCAATTAGATACTTAATGAATAAATCAATCACTAATGGTAGAGTTATAAGATGGTTGTTGCTCTTACAAGAATTCAACATTACTATTCTAGATAGGTCTGGAAAACAAAACACAGTGGATGATTTCCTATCTAGACTCCAAAATATCAAAGATGACACTCCGGTTGAAGATCAATTTTCTGATGAATATCTTTTTGCAATCTCTACTCAAACTCCATGGTTTGCCGATATTGCTAATTATTTAGTTTCAGGAAAATTTCCTTCAATTATGAATGCAAGGGATAAAAGAAAAATCATTAATGATAGTGAAAATTATTCATGGGTCGCTAATGAGTTGTACAAGACAGGTCCAGATTTGATCATTAGAAGGCGTGTTCGTGAAGATGAGATGCCTGAGATTCTCAAGGCATGTCATGACGAACCTTGTGGCGGGCACTTTGCAGATAAGAGGACAGCCTATAAGATCCTTAATCTAGGATATTATTGGCCATCCTTGTTTAAATATGCTAAGGAGTATGTCAAAAGGTGTGACAGTTGCCAAAGGGTAGGGAAACCTTCTCCTTCAGGTGAGATGCCATTACAACCTCAGGTACACATTGAACCTTTTGAAAAATGGACTTTGGATTTTGTAGGACCTATTAGTCCTCCATCAAGACAAAAGAAATATATATTAGTTTTCACTGATTATGTTACTAAATGGGTAGAAGCTAAACCATTACTTGTTGCTAATGAATCATCTGTAGTTACTTTTCTCTTTGAGGATATTTTTACTCGTTTTGGTGTCCCAAGGGAAATTGTTACAGATCAAGGAGCTCAGTTTACATCAAGGCTAGTGGAGAAAATGATGGAGAAGTACAAAATCAGACATAGAAAAACTACTCCTTATCATCCACAAGAAAATGGTCAAGTGGAATCTACTAATAAGGTCATTGAAGGAATCCTAACAAAGACTGTTCATTTACATAGAAGAGATTGGGTAGATAGGCTTCCTGAAGCCTTGTGGGCCTATAGAACTACATGGAGAAACACAATAGGCCATACTCCTTATGAGCTTGTTTATGGAAAGCAAGTTTTGTTTCCCATAGAGTTCCAAATTCAAACCTTCAAGATGGAAGTTCAGCTAGGACTTGATCTAACGGAAGCACAAAAGCATAGACTGGAGCAAATTAATGAATTGGATGAGATCAGACAAGATGCAGTTCAGAAAACAAGTCTAGTCCAACAGCAAAGGGCTAGATGGTATGACAAGTACATCAAGGAGAAGAAATTTAAAGAGGGTGACTGGGCTCTCTTGTTTGATTCAAAATTCAAGGATTTTCAAGGGAAATTTCAGACACATTGGCTTGGGCCATATGAAATTGTTCAAATTTTTGATAATGGGGCAGTAAAAATCAGAACTATAGATGAAGAAGAGGTCACTTTTCTTGTGAATGGTCATAGATTGAAGCTATATCACAAACCACTCTCAAGAGAAGAATTTGTCAAGAAGTTACAAGAAAGCAATGATGTGAAGTTAATGAAGAAGAATCTCTCTTCTTCATCAACTTGATTAAATTTTCTGAAGCATTTCTCTTTGAAAAAAAAATTGAAAAAAAAAAATTTAAATAAAATAAAAATAAAAATAAAAATAAATAAAGGTATAAACATGAAAACCAATCATTGATTGGCATGTTTATACAGAAAATATAGGGTGAAAATCAGAGTCTCTCTGACACTCTAACTTTTCCCATTTTTGTTTTTACAAGTAGTTGTTACAAAAATCATAAGTTCAGATCCATAGTGCTTATGATCCATCTCATTTCATTTCACTCCATTCACTTATCCATCCATACTCCATCTCATTCATTCATTCATTCCATTCCACATATCATTCATCTCATTCCTTCCTCCATCCATCTCATTTTCATGTCAAAATACAAAATTTGATGTCTTGCTGAAAGTGAATAAAACATGTCATGAATTGCAGTACAGTTCTTATGTTCTTTCACTCCATTTCATAAAATGAATCCATTCCATTTCATCATCCACTTCATACATATCATAATCCATCATCCATCTTCATTCATACCATGTAACATTTCACATATATTCCAAAAACACTCCATTCCATGATTAAAATGCTCTACAAAAACATTCTGCAGCTCAACAGACATTCTGCGGCTGATCAGCCTTTCTGCAGCCAGACAGTCTTTCCGCAGCTACAAATCCTGAAGGCATCAATTAGCAGACATTAGAATTGCAACAAAATGATCCATTGTATCCATGAATAAAAAAAAAAATCAAGAAGGACCATGAAGACTCTTCCAAAGGTGAACAAAGAAGACAAAGACTACAAAAATCAAATGAAAGGCAGAGGTAACAAGTTTAAATTATAATGGCATTTCATAAAATTTTAGCATAGTTTTAGTTATGGATTGTTTGAAAAGGTTGTTTTAATTATTTTTATTGATCAAGACCAATAAACCCTCCACAGACTTTGGATTAAAATCTCTCATTTCAAATTCCATATCCGAAATCATTTAAGCGGTTAAAAAGGTCGAGGTATTTGAATTCTTCACGTCTCTTAACCAAATCATTCAATGATGATTCTCTTTGCCGTTGTAAAAATCTCTGCCATCTCTTCAATCATTAATTCATTCCCTCCACCTCACTGCACTACTTCATTCCGTGACCACTACCATTACTCCATTCTGTAGCCGGCATTTCATTCCGTAGAAAGAGATATTCTTATCACCGAGAGTAGAGCAAAAGGATATCAGTTTGAATATCAAAGCATTATCATTGTAAACACAGAGCAGAGCAAAAAGGTAAACTCAGAGGTATAGCAGCGTGGGAATTTGAAGCCATTTGAATCCATGGGCAGACAAAGTATCACTGTGGGCAGAGATTGAGCATTACCATTATAAACACAGAGGTATAACAGTGAAGAATTTGAAGTCATTTGTTACCAAGAGACAGAGGTATAGTACTGTGGGAATTTGAAGCCATTTATCACTAAGAGACAGAGATACATTAGTGTAGAATTTGGAGCCATTTGCCACTGTCTACCAGAGACATATTAGCTCGAAGTTTGAAATTTTTTTCATTATCAACCAGAAGCATATTAGTCCGAAATTTGAAGTTGTTGTCATTGTCAATCAGAGGGATATCATTCCAAAGTTGAGGACATTTGTCATTTTCAACCAGAGGTATGTCATTCCAAAATTTGAAGCCATTCTTATCTAGAACTTGAAGCCATTTTCAATTCGAAAGTGAAAGTTATTATTTCTGTGGGTAGAAGAGTGTTAATTTGAACATTGAAGAAACAAGTATGGGTTTCATTGTAAGAACAGAACCAGTGGGTTCAAAATACTTAGAAGGCTACCCCCAATGTAAAGAAATGTTGCAACAAATAGGATGGCTTCAATTTTTGGAGAAATTTAATGGCTTCCACAAGGAAGTCACTAAAACATTTGCAAGATCATTTCAAGGAACTGAAGTTGAAGTGGGAGATGTCAAATTTACTGTCACTGAAGTTTTCATTGCAGAGGCTACAGGGTTGCTCAGAACTGGAGAGAGATGGTTCAAAAATAGAGAATTCCATAATGAATCCTGGAAGCAAATTTTAAAATCACCAGGTATGGATGTCACTGTATTTAAGAAATGAATTCCCAGTTCTGCATTGAAAAATAAATGGAGAAACATACTACTTCTTCTGCAAAAATTTATTACATGTGAGGGTAGATATGGGATATTTTATGTCTACCACATTAGACTGATAATGCATTTTCTGGGAGAAGACTTAAATCTACCATATTTCTTACTTCAAAGTTTGAAGAAGATGGCTTCCTGTGTTCAAAGAAGGGTTCAATTTTTAGAGACAACTTTATATCGTCATGGTTTGGTCAAAATTTTGATTGAACACCATCTAGCTAAAACAAATGATACATGGGACTATTTCTTGATAAGAAATCATTTTGAAGAGCCAAAAGAACCCACACCTGAACCACAGCCTACAAGGAGGAGCAGGAAATGGAGGGATTCAAAAGTTGAAATTGACAAAACAGTCCAAGAGAGCAGTGAGGAAATCATTTTAGAGAAGTTGACTCAAATCAAGAGGCAACTTAAGAAAGAGAAGGTAATCAAGAAATCTGCCACAGAGAAAGGAGAGGGATCCTCTCAGCCTAGAAGAAGCCACATACTAAAGGGGAAACTGAAGAAAACACTAATCAAACAGACAGGGGTAATTAATATAGAAGATGAAGAAACATCCATTGAAGAAGATGTTGAAGAGGATTTTAATGAAGGAACCCCTGAAATTGACCCTGCTCAACAAGAAATTTATGACTATGTGGAAAATTTGGAGAGGAGAGCTTCAGAAAGCAAAGAGAGAACCCCCAGTCCTCCACTGTCTGAAATAGATATATTAAGAAGGGATAGGTATGAGTTGGAATTACTGAATAGACACATCAAAAATGAGAATGAAATTCTCAAGGTTCAAGTCAAGCTCAAAGCTGATATGAACTCAACCTTATCCCTGCATATAAACAAAGTGGAGAAGACCAATGAGAAGTTGAAGAAAAGGAACAAGAAGCTAATCAGGGCACTCACCAACCTAAGGTTCAAACTTGTTATCAGAAAACCCAGAAGATCTCTAGCTTCCAGACAAAGGAGAAGGAGAGGATTAGATGTCCTTGCAGAAGCCTCTGAGTTCATAGGATAATTTGCATGAGGACATGCAAAGAGGCAGCAGTGGGGGTATGTTGAGCCTCAAAATTGTGCTTTCTTTCATTCCATTTTACCTCATTTTCCTTTGTCCATTGCTATCCTAGACCGAATTTATCAATGAATATAGTTAAAATTACTTCTAGAATGATTTACATGACTAACTTGCTAAGTTTTGTGATTTTTTCCATTGTAAAGCATTTTGACCGGAACTAGCTGCAGAATGCAGACATTCCGTAGCTAACCGGTGATTCTGCAGCTGTCTTCACGTTTGAGTATGTTCCAGGTGGCCTCTCAAGAAAAACCTCATATGGGCATAATCCACATCATGTCTACATGGTTCGTTGCTCATCATGGAGGAAGAAACGAATTATGGGTATGGTTTTGGAACGTGGGAACACATTTAGGAAGGAAGACTTCTATTAGGACCGTCTCAGTCCAGATGTCTTTTCCTTTTCACGCAGCCACTTCAAGAGTCCTAATGTGATTCTGATAAGGAAAGACAGTGTTCTTGAATTGTTGCAAATCTTGTTATTTACATGTGTTATATAAACACTTGGGAAACCGAGAGCTATGTTAGATTTTGATGTTAGATTTTATGCTAGATTTTTCTTAGATTCTGTGCTACATTTCTGAAGACGCAGAGTGCTATGTTCAAGCTATTTCATGTTTAATGAAGTAGACAGTGTTGTTTTGAAAGCATTGATTTAATTTGGAGTTGAATTCCGTCAGGTGGTAGAGGGCCCCTGCCTCTTGCACGGATTTATTTGCGTAAATTAGATAAGTATTCTAGCTGCCTTTACGTTTTTGAATTTGAATTAGTAGTTGTTTTTAATTAGCTACTGTAGTTATACTCATTCTAACTCTTCCACAAGAAGAAGCTCTTCCAAAAGATTATAATGATGAATGGGAAATGGCTATAGTATTGTAGGATTTAGTTGTAATTTTTGTTGTTCACTATCACAATTACACTTGTTCTAATCACTCTTCCACAAGAAGAAATCCTTCCAATAAATTCTTAAGGAGTCCAAGACATGACCGTGATAATGAATGATTTAGTTATGTGTTTGCACTACGTACCATCTCTGTTCTTGCTCTTAAATGCTTGTCCAAAATATCATAATGATGAGTGGGATATGGATATGATATCTTAGTTTTTCATTGCTCTCAGTCCTTTATGTTTGCATTTGCACTCAATTACACAGTCAGAATTGTTCTAACTCTTCCAAAAGAAGGAAATCTTCCAAAATATCCATAATGATGGACAAACAGACTATATAATTTCATATAATAATGCATGATAGTATAGTTAGGATACTCCGGAGTTTCATTGCACTTAATTCATGTTCAGTTGTTTTGTTTTGGGTTTGATAATGACTTGTAGTTTAACACTGTTTTAGGCTAGTGACATCATAGGTTTGGTTGTAGTTCAACTCATTGCATTTGCACTCCACATTCAATTGTTATTCACTGCACATTAGATTACTTCAGTTGTTAAGATTAACAAAACAACCTTCATTATTCACAAACCTCTTCTTGTTCTAAAATCCATAATTGATCTATAACCATATGAATAGAAGACAACATCATTTTAAGGCCTGAAGTACCTCTACAATTTCCTCATCATTTCATAAACAAAGCTCTCCCTCAAAAGACTACTTTGAAAAGAAATCAATAACTCTTGAGTAAAGGTTTTGTGACATTCAATTAAATTACAGAATAGAGTTAGTAATTAGCTTTAGAATAGAAAATCTTATGATGATATCAATGTTTTACTCCAAACATACTTCAACAAATATCTAATCAAGGACAAGATGTTGCATCATTATAACTTAGTTGTTTAAACTGTTTAGTTAGGAAGATTTTCATGCTTAGTTGACCATGTTTCAAGCTCTCTCTCAAATGCCTTTGATGAAAGAATTTGACAAGTTTAGTTTGTGTTTTGAATCATTTGCTTAAAATTCATTATCAATCTTTGTTTTTTCTTAGTCATAGTTTAGATTTGATTCTACTTCAGTGTTTGCAATTGCATTTTTCATTTGTCATCAATCAATTAAGTCTCACTCTGTTTTTAATCATTAGCTTCCTTCCATTAGATTTTTAGGCATTTTCCTTGTGAACATAAAACCACCAAAAGACCAAAAACATCATAAATCATCACAAAAGACCAAAAACATCACAAAACACTACACACAACGCATTAGGAAACAAGCACCTAGGTACATACAGTACACTTCACTTCAGCAGTTTACCAACCCTGGTTGACAATTAAATGAGCTCAGTTTAGGAGACTAGATTGAGACCAAACAAGTGTATCGTGACAGATCCATCTTCTTTTGAAGAAGCAATGCAAGAGCACACATGGGTAGATGCCATGGTGGAGGAGTATGACTCCATTGTCAGAAAAAGTGCTTGGGAGATTGCTCCAAAGCCGGTGGGAAAATTAGTTTTAGGATAAATATGGATCTACAAGGTAAAACAAGCTATTGTTGGGAGTGTTGAGAAGTATAAGGCAAGATTTGTTGCCTGGGGCTTCTCACAGATTGAGGGGATTAACTATGAAGAAATCTTTGAACTTGTCACACATTATTCTTCCATACATACCATCCCTGATCTCTCACTGCAAATGGGTTGGCACATTCATCAGATGGATGTGAAGACTATGTTCCTTAATGGGATCATTGAGGAAGAGGTGTACATTGAGAAGCCTGAAGGATTTGAGATATTCAGTAGCAAGTCACATGTGTGTAGGCTCAAAAGAGCATTATATGGGCTGAAACAAGAACCTCGTGCTTGGTACACTCGGATCGACAGCTATTTCACTGAACTTGGCTTCAAAAAGAGTGAGGTGGATGCAAACCTATACTAGATTGTGGTGGAGGGTAAGCTTTTAATAATTGTACTTTATGTTGATGATTTAATACTAATAGGTGATGAGCAGTTGATACAGTCATGCAAGGTAGATCTTGCAAAGGAGTTTGAACTGAAGGACTTGGGCCCCCTTCATTATTTCCTTGGATTGGAAATGTGGCAGCGGGAAGGTGAACTGTTTGTGTCTCAAGGCAAGTATGCCCAGGAGATACTGGAGAAGTTTCACATGCAAGTCTGCAAGCCTATTGACACTCCTCTTCCAGGAAATTGGAAGAAAGAGGATGCTACATTGGCAGAGGTAGTGGATGCCACTTTTTATCAACAGTTGGTGGGTTCACTCATGTATTTAGTCAATACAAGACCGGACATATGCTATGTGGTGAACCAGCTTTCACAAGCGATGGTTAAGCCTACCAAGATCTTTTGGAAGGCAGGCAAGAATGTCCTGAGATATCTCAGGGGCACATCTGAGTAAGGTTTATGGTACAGAAAGATGGATTAGGTGAATTTTCATGGCTTCATGGATGCAAATTGGGCAAGAAGCCCAACAAACATAAAAATCACATCAGGGGGGATTTCCAGTATTAGATCTACGGCAGTTTCTTGGTAAAACTAGAAACAAAGATCTGTGGCACTTACTTTAGTGGAAGCAGAATACATGGCACCAATTTTGGCTGCATGTGAGGCTATCTAGATGAGGAAGATTCTAGTTGGTTTGTTTGGTTCACATTTAGATCCCACAGTGATACATTGTGATAGTCAGAGTTTCATTAAAATCTTGGTTAATAATGTGTTTCATGATATATCTAAACATATTGATATCCAATATCATCATATCATATATTGTGTGCAACGAAAAATCATGTTTCTTCATTCCTACAGAGGATTAGGATGCAGATATTCTGACGAAGTCAATCACTAGGAGAAAATTCGAATACCATAGAGGGAGGATCGGGGTGAAGGATAATCCCTATCTTGTTGAGAGGGAGTGTTGAGATTGAACAAGATGATGAGCTTAGTTTAAAGAGTCGCCTTCACTAAGTGGGCCCACAGGCTATTTTTGGCACAAGTCTATTTTTAGACTGTCTATTTTTAGACATGATGATCATATTTCAGAACTTGTAGGATGCTATTTGTGGATGGCTGATCAAGTTGGAAAAATATATGAAATTCTATTTTTAGAACATTGGGCGAATTCTATTTGTAGATCGTCAATCTAAAAATAGATGCATGTCGATTATTATTAGCTTTTAATAATAATCAGACTCTAAACAACAACTTATTCTCTTGGAGAACTTTAGTTCAGTGCACAGATGTGGCACATAAGTTGACAGAAGGAATTACGCAATTCCTAAGGGTTTACTAGAGCTAATGCATGGAGGACTCAGTTAGAACTCAAGTGGTAGAGTTATGACACAGTTGGAATAAGTAGTTATGGAGTTGTTTTCAATTTAACTCAGCTAGACTCAGTTGAGCTAGTTGTATCTAGTCTAACTGATTGATACACTAGTGAGAGTGGAGTGAAGTAATTAGTTAATTAATTCACAAATAATAATAATAACTCATTAATCAACTAAAGTTTACATCAGTTAACTATAGTGCATGGAATTTTTAGTCGAGACCAGTGGAGAGATAGGTGAATGGGCAAGACAGATTATCTGTTGTGACTATAGTGATGCATTGATTGCATCACACACACATTGGAGATGCCAATGAGGATTGAAAAATCATTCCAAGAGTAATTCAAATTCATTAAGAGTTATTCTTCAGTAGGGATTGCGTAATGGAGGCAGGCTAGTAGGTGGCAAAGATCGGTGCATGGATTTGCAAGATTGGTCCTGATTAGTATATGACGATTATATTGTACTAAGAGCTTGTGATAAGCCTTTTATGTTTGTATGAGATTGTCATATGATCTCCATGTTAAATAATATATAGTTGGGGTTTTCATCTTCAGGATTTCCTGGTTAAAAACTATGTTCTATGTGATTGATTATTTTTGTTTATGCTTCACATGTGTGTGCAATTAAATTTTCCACAAAGTATTAGCAAGTGGAATAGATTCAGTATCTTTCATAAATTTAAATAGTGTGAGATCAGGTGGATCTCGGACATATTCTTTCTTAATGCATATAATTTCTACAAATTCATGTAACTATTCCAGATCAACTTGTAACTGAAGCTTAGCCTCTTCAATCTGAGAGGGCTCTCTCAAAGGGTTAATGATATTTGATAAAGGTAGATTTAGATGGCTAACTCTACTTGAAAAACAACTTTATTTTGATGTGTATGTGTTGAAAATAGTATCAGTTTGCAAAAATTGGGCTTATGGAGTCAACAATTTTAGTGATTCAGTAGTAAGTTCACTTGACATGGAAGCCGAGGAAGGTAAGAGTTTTTAGCAGAAGTAAACACACATGAAATAGGAAATAACACAATCAATTCATCTATAAATGAATTCAGAGCATTACATCAATGAATTCTGAGTATTAAAGAGTAAAACCATTGTAAATGGTACACATAAAAAATATAGATAAGATAAGCACTAAAACCTCAATCAAAATCTCAGGTTGGTCAAGAAACAAGTTTGTGTATTACTGAAAACAATTAATTTAGAGAAAGATGCAGTATTGCCAAAAAATCTCCAACCCTTGAAAAATTTGAATCTCAACCCTTTAACAGACTTTTCACATGATGATATGATCTACCTCCAGGCTAGATTCATCGAATTTTCCCTAATGACACCTTTCATAACAATAAAACATCCACTTTAATGAGAAAATGACAGCTATTCTACTTGACAATCCTTTTCCTAATAGGACTCAGAATATTCATTATTACATTAAAAACCTTATCTCCTAAAAAAAGTTACATATTTGAAAAATATTCCTTCACATGTCTGAATAGGCTATAATGGAACTCATCACTACATGACATCTTAATTAGTCTCCTCCAAATCTAGAAACAAACCCTATTTTTAAGGAAACTGGTCTTTAAGTTCAACGCATGGTTTGGCTAATGATTTGTCTCCATATCTTAGTCTTCAAGTCTTTGATAGCTGCTAACATAGTCCTTTAACCCTTTGAAATTATCCACCTATCCATAACTGCAGAAAAACCTGCTCATAAAGCTTCAAAATAGTATGCTACGAAAGTATGACAGTTTCATAGCGTACTTTCATAGCGTTACAAAATGCCTTTTTCCATCAACCTTTCTGATTCTTTCCTTCCGCATGATGTTAATTATTCCTTGATACATATTTGATACCATTTTCACTTCTCAAAAGCTCCCAAAAATGGTTCAAAATGAAAATAAAATGCTACAGTAGTTTCGTAGCGTTTTCCTGGACTTCAAGCCTAGGAACGCTACAAAACTGCTGAAAAAAGTGAAATTTCCATATTTTTGTCTAGCTTAAAAGATATGTCTTCCAATTGTAATTTTTTTTTTTCGAACATGCCATTAACCTTTAAAATCATAAATCAGCTTAAACTATGAGTCTCGAGGTCTTTCTTCCTCATTGATGATGGGTTGAGCAATTGGCTCCTCAACTCTATCATTTTAAGGCCCTTTTCTCCAATTCCTCATGGATTAGTTCAAGCTATTCCTAGAGGTCTTTAACCTAATATTTCAACCTTTTTTTGTATATTTCAAATTCAAGTTCATTCTCCTAACATGTTTCACCTCTTTCCTCAATGGCATGGTCCATTTGATTAACTGTGGTATATTATCGAGGGTTTTGGAAACACTATCAACCTGCTCTTCCCAAACCTCTTTCATATTTTCGAACTGAACCTTATGGACATTGTTTTTTCTTGATTATTTCTTCATAACAACAATTTCATGGTCGGAAAAATTCAACTGTTCTTCAAAGAGTTCAAACTCTATTTTTCCATTACTTTCTCCTTTCCTTTCTTTGACTTGCTAACTAAATCTTTCTCTACAGGTGATGAAATATAAATGATATCTTGTGGTGGCTTGATAGTGTTAGTAGGTGGATGAACTTCTTTTCTGCTCTCCAAAATTTTTCTAGCATCCCTTGTCATGGGCTTTCTTTCTTGGAACAGAAAATCTGCATACACTCCTTCAAATTCTAGTTTCTTTCTAGTTTTGGATTTTTTTAGTTAATGTCCACCTTCCTCTATATCCTCAACCTGGACTATAGGAGTCTCTTCTATGCCAATGACATGTAGTATGTATTCTAAATATCCTTTAGCTACTGATCTATCTTCTAAATCCACTTTTTTATCGTCTAAAACCATTTTTTGACTCCTTGTCATCCTTTTGCTTCCTTGTTTATGCACAACTTGTTTTTGTTTTGTAGGTTTGACCACTTTTGATTCTCTTTTTTTTGCAAGTGGGACATTTGGTGTATCAAAATTTTGCAATTTCTCTATTTCCATCATGACTGGTTCACTTGGTTCTACTCTTGTTGGTTCACTTGGTTTTTTCAGCAGTGGTTCACTTTGTTCTCCCACTAAGTGTGATGGGATAGTCCTAGGTTTAGGAGTTCTTGTAGGAGTAAGAGTATCCAACTCAAAACCACTAACAAACAAAAATGAAGACCAGTCTCTTCCTAGTCTTTGGAGCTCATCTAAAGCCAACAATTTTATTAAACCATAATGAAAAAATGAAGTTTCACTTCCTTCAGATTTTTCTTGTACCTTATATGCCATTTTTGCTAGACTTCTGTGTTAATAGAAAGGCAGAACCAAAGATATCTTACCAACAAAATTTAGGAGGAGCTTCAAATGGTAAGAGTAAACTTTATGGTATCTCCATTCACAAGTAAAATATTTTTGGATGATGAGCAACAACTTTGAGTAGTTATCCTTCATGCAGTTCCTTGGAATGGCATTAGTAATGTCCATTTCACTTTTTTCTGGCTTCATAAACTCGTTGCACTGCTCCATGTTGAAATTGAACCCTTTGAACCACTTCTCTTGTCCCCTTGGAATCCTTGTTACTGCTGTAATGACTTCTGGTGTAATGGCGAGATTAAGCATCCCCACTTTGGTAGCTATTCCATTGAAGTTTAATGCAAATTACTTGGAAACCTGTACATGGAAGCCTTGGAATCCTTCACAAAACTATAAACATCCTATCCTTCTGAATACTTCTATAGTTGTTGGATCTTCATTGAATAGATCCATATATACTGGTTCATATCTTAAACATTGGCCACCCTTTTTTGTATTTCTTTTTGGTTCCATAGCTTCTTTAGTGTCTTCTCTACCTCACTTGATAATTGTTTGCCTCACTTGATCACTGATATCTGCAACCTTTGAAAATACCAGCCACAACTTTGGCTTCAATGAAATGCTCTCCAGACCTCAATACCACACAAAGAAGGAATGAATAATGAGAAATGACTTAATTTGGTAAGATTTTGAAGTTTTATGTCCACTCATAACAAAATGATGACTCATACATGCCTAAAATGGTGGTGATGACTTCATACCTAACCATATACCTTGATCTTATCCCTCAATGACTAGAATGATATCTAACTTACCCTTTCCCAGTGATTTTCTGACACATAACAACTAACTTGACATGAAAAACATGAAATTTCACTTTCGTAGCATGTTTAGTGTAAATCTGGGTGTTTTCGCTACTAAATTATCAGTCGTTTCATAGCGAAAAGTGAGATTTCTCAGTGTGTTTCGCTACAAAGCTATGTTTTCTTGGCTAAAACCACCATTTCGGTACTAAAACCTTGGGAATTGAAAACTGTCAGAAAATTATGAGTGATGTGACATGAAGGGATTTGAATGTTAATGGGTTTAGACCTTACGGTAAGCTTAAATAAAAAAATTAAAATTTTCCTTGACCATGTAAATAAAAAATGAATCCTAAAACCCTAACTTTGACACATAAACCTATATAACTTTATCAAATGATGCTTCATTTTTTTGAGTGATAACAAATTATATAGTGGAGATAACCTAAGGAGACCATTCCTTCTCTGACTTTGCCAGCATAAAAAAGGCTTCCCATCAGCACTTCAAAGAATTGTACATAGAGGATAAGAAACAAAGTTTCAGCTCCAACTTGCTCGAGTTGGTCCCTCTAAAGGTCAATGCCAAAATGAACGCTATGCTGACTACTCCTATCATTGTTAATGAAATCAAGCATGCCCACGATGAAATGGATCCGGACAAGGCTCTTGGGCTAGATGCATTCACTGCTCGATTAATTAAAACTTGTTGGAAAATTGTCAAAAATGATCTCTAAAAAATGATCTTAAAGTAGAATTCTTTGGATTGTCCATAGCATTGAAAAACATTGGTCGATGTTTCGAATCCCAACGGGGATCCATCTTCAAGACAAGATGAGAATGAAGAGTGAAGAAGGACGCACAGGTTATAAATAGTGAAAAATCAAAATGACAAGGGTCAGCAAGAACTAAAAATATTAATCTATAAATTAATTTTAATAATTTGATTTTAATATTTTATAGTACATTAATTTTAATTCATTTATAATTATAATATCACCTATTTAATAGTACTACTAAATCCATTTTAATTTTAATAGTTTAAGTTAACTAATAATCACTTAATCTAAATTTTTATGAATTAATTTTGATAAATTAAATTAAATTATTATATTAATATAATTTTAATAGTACATAATATTATAAGTTAATTATTCTTAATTCTAATAATTTAAATAATTAATTATTTAATATTTTTCATTTTTAATTGATAAACCTAAATGTTATTTAATTATATTAATCTATAAAAAAATTTAAATTAAAACCTAAGGACAAAAATATTAAAGAGATAAAACCCTAGAGGTAACTAATAAAGGTTTATATTTATTATTCCTAATAAAGTTGATAATTAATAAAATATAAATTAATAATAGTTTACTTAATAAATGAAACATTCTTTGAATTAATTTTTTTAAAATATTAAATTATAATTATTTAATAAAACTTTTTAAAAGTAATTATAATTTATTAATCCAAATTTTTAAATTGAATTATTTCAAATTTAATATTATTTCATTTCTAATATTTAATTATATTTCATATTAAAATATAATATTATTCCAATAATAATTATAAATTAATTTTTATTAATAGAGAATAATAAAAATTAATTAGGATAATTATTGGGAAGAATGATTCAATTAGGTATTCGAAGTGACCAAACCCTAAAAAAAAAAATTCCTTCATATGGGAGAGAAAGAAGAAAACCTGTGATACTATACTTGGGAAGAGGATGAACCTACAGAGCACATTTTTCGAATTAGAGGTCACCAGTTATTACTAATTTCGTATCCCCCGTCTCTGTTAATGTTATCTAGGTGTTTTAAAATCTCCAGCGCTTCTCTAATCTTTTGTCTTTGATAGTGTTCCTCTCTCGCAATGATCTTAACATCCTCAAGACGAAAGTGGTGTTTATTTTTCGAGGAGTGATCAGCAAGAGTCGAGGTACGAGATTTCTCATGTTTAATATCAACACCATTCTCTTTAAGGCGTTTTTGAAGGGAGTGCCCTATTTCACCAATATAACTCTTCCCACAAGAGCAATCAATATTGTAAACACCTTTGAGCTGATCATGACTAATACTATCTTTAACTTAAAACATATTTTGTCTTCTGATACCTACTGCTAAAAATTGCCTGAAAATTTCATTGTTCCTAACAAATTCACGATGTTATCAGTAACACCCTTAATATATGGTAGAAAAACCCTACCACCGTTCTCTTGAGGACTCTGGTGATTCTTGGAAATGATCACACCTTCAGCTCTTTTTATGGATTTTTTTTATTTCTCCCTCTGTATAACCTAAACCCAAGAAAACAAATGTCAAGTGACTGATCTCCTCTTTCAGGTACTCCTTATTGGATATCCTCAGGGCTCTTACAACCAAGGTATTTAGCACACCAAATATATGAGCAGGATGATGGTAAGATTTAGCATGAAGGTAGCTATCAATATGGGTTTTCTTCCTAAACACATGATGCCCCAATGTCCCATCCTCTTTTCTAGTGACCAAGACATCCAAGAAAGGAATGATCTTATTCTCTTCCATCTTATTGGTAAAGTTAATTTATGAGGAAATTGAGTTTAGGCATTTAAAGAATTTTTCGAGATTCTCCCTGCCATGATTCCACTTTATGTTAGCGTTGTCTATGAATCTTTTCCACCATGCCAGACTTAGTGGAAAGGAAGCAAGGGCTTTCTTTTCGAAGTTTTCCATAAATAAGTTGGCGAAAATAGGGGAGAGTAATGATCCCATTGCGACACTAGATACTTGTTCATAGAATTCTCCTTAGAAGCTGGAGAAGGTGGATCGTAAAGAGATCTCAGCTAGTTTAGTTGTTTCAGGATCCGTCACCTCATTAATAGCCTGCACCACTTCATCTAATGGGATTTTGGTAGAAAGTGAAACCACATCAAAGCTTACCAAGATGTATTTATCCTCCACCCTTTCCTCCTTAATAAGCTTAACAAAATCACTTGACTCCTTAATAAAGGAGTCAGTGTTTCCCACAAGAGGTTTAAGGATTTTAGCGATGTATTTTTAAAATTCATAGGTGGGGGATATAATGGTATTGACATTCGGCCTAAGGGGCACCCCTTTTCATTTTCACCTTTCCCTATTTATAACCTATGTGTCCTTCTTTCACTCTTCATTCTCATCTTGTCCTGAAGATGGATCCCCATCAGGATTCGAAACATCGATGAATGTTTTTCAATACTGTGGATAATCCTAAGCTTTTTAAAATGAATGATAACCACAGAAGCCTTAAAACAGTAATGATCTTAAAGTCTCAAACCTTCCATAAGCTTGGGAGCAACACCAACTCAGCCTTATTGGCCCTTATTCCTAAAGCGAAGAATGCTAGTTCTTTCAAAATATTCAGACAAATTTCCCTCTGCAACATTAGCTACAAGCTCATCACTAAAGTCACAGCTAACAGAATGAAAATCCTTCTTCCAGAAGTCATTCCTGACAATCAAGCGGGATTTTTCAAAGGTAGGCAGATAACTGATAACTTCATTCTTTTTCAGGAAGCGATCCATTCAAGCATCCAAGATAATAAAAAGGGATGCCTGTCAAGCTAGACCTGGCTAGTGCATTTGACAAAGTTAGGCACAAGTTTATCTTTGGGGATATGCATCAATTTGGGTTTGATTGTCGCTTTATAAGCTGGTTCAAGGTCTGCATTATGGAGCCATAGATTCCACCACTTGTCAAGTGGCATGCTGCTAACTTCTTCAAGGTGAGTCATGGGATAAAGAAGGGCTGCTCTCTATCCCCTCTCCTCTTTGTCATTCAAGCCTTTTTCCTCGTTTCTATGCTGAAGAAAGGAAAAATAGAGAAAAAACTTACAGGCCTTAGGATCTTCAGGGGAGTCAGAGACATAAATCATGCTCTCTTTGCTGATGACTCCATCCTCGTGGGGGAGCTTCTGACATCTTGGCCTCCCGCTTCAAACTAGAGCTAGATTGCCATTGCCTCGATTATTGGAGTTAACTTAACATGTGAAAATGCTTCATTTATGATTGGAACCTCATAGGCCTCAAACTAAGCACGATCACTAGGATTTTAGTTTTCAAGGGCTCCATGAAATGGGTGTCTTTTAAATATCTTGGGTTGTCGATCTTTCAAGGATGCTCGATTAGGAGGGACTGGTGCCCCTTGCTAGAAAAATTCAAGCTCAAAATGTAAGCCTAGGGCATGTCGTGGCTCCATCCAGAAGGTAATATTGTTCTCATTAATTTAGTCCTTAATAGTCTTCCAATCTTTCAGATGTCTATTCTATTGGATCCGGTGGGCATTCTTCACAAGATGGAGCAATCCATTCACTCTTATTTTTGGAAGGGAGGGAAGAATAATGCTAAGATAATTTTGTTGATCAGTTGGAATAAGATCTCTATGCCGCTGCTAGAAGGTGGCCTTCACATAAAATAACTCAGGGAGCACAATATCACTCTGGGGGCCAAGATCTTATGGCGGCAGGTAGCAAGGAAACTGGGATGGGCAAAGTTTTCTTTATGAAAAAAATATAGCTTCGAAAAGTAGCTTCACAGCTTGGAGAACTTCTAATCTAATCAACATGGCTCCCCAATCCATCATATGTGTAAGCGTGTTCTCCCATTGTTGTGTGACCACTTGTTCTGGATTCTAGGAAATGGCAAGCAGATCATCCTGTGGGAGGATAGGATCATGAGTGAAGAAGAAATCAGGGAGTATCCTAAGTTGCTGGAGCTAAAAACATGGATGATTGTATATGTTCGAGGCACAATATGGGAAATTTCAGAATTGGATAGCAACAACTAGGCAGGGTGGCATAAGATAGAGATTCATGTTCATCTAGAGCAAGAATGGGCCAAATTAATGACAACGTTGGATGGGAATTCCCCCATAAACACAATAAAAAAGGCAGAAGGGGTTGGGGTTCCTTGAAGGGATATTATTCTGTAGCAGAAGGCTACTGGTGTCTTAAAGCCATTCCCACTGTCCCCTGCAACCCTATGAATTGGAAAGGGATTTGGTAGGTTAAAAGCAATCTAAAGATTGATATGTTCACCTAGAAGCTAGGGCACATCAATATCCTCACATCTGAAAAACTGCAGCGTTGTAGATTCCAAGGCCCTTCTCGGTGCCTGCTCTGTCAACAATAGGAGGAAAATTTGGTCCACATCTTTCTCGAGTGCCTCTTCGCTTGGGACATTTGGAATGAAATCTTGCTGATTTACATCAAAAGACCCATCCTCTCAACCAACATAATGAGTATGTTGGCTAATTAGGGAGACCTATTTCCTAAGTCCTTCCCCAGGAGAGGCTGGCCATACGAAGGGTCGATGACTATCCCTAAGCTCATTTTCTGGAATATTTGGATTGAAATAAATACTCAGGTCTTTCAAGAGAGGGCCCTAAAACAATAAAAAATCAGTGTGAAAATCAGAATCTTATTGAAAGAAATAATGTAGATGAAGGTGAACTAGAAGCAGGCTGGCAGCTTAAGTTAGCAAGGTAGGGAGTGGTGACAATGACTGTGGCTAAAAATTCCCGCTTGGAAAAATATGGAGAAGTGCAAAGAAGAATGGAAAATCATATTAGAGGACGAGGACTTCGACAAATGGAGAAGAAACACAGATATATACACTATGTTTTTTGATAGTGCAACAAAGGGGAATCTGGGGAAGGCCAAAGGTGGAGGAATTATCTGCCGCCCTTCAGACCATATCATCTCCCACTTCACCAGGGGTTTGGGGCTTACTTCAAACAATCAATTGAAAGCCATGGCTCTCCTCCAAGGCTTGAAATAGCTGCCAAAACATGGAATCAAAGATGCTCGAGTCATTAGAGATTCAAAAGGCCTCATTGGATTGATTGTGGCAAAATTAGTCCGCAAAGATCTCCGCTTGCGATGGTTGTTCGCTCATATTAATAAGTTGATCATGTGCTTTGAGAGACTTTAGTTCTTTCATGTCCTTGGGAAAAATAACAAAGACGACAATATTGAAACCAAAATTGTTGTATCTTTACAAGCGGGATCTCTCCTTTGTGAAGAGGGGAATTCATGGGATCCTCTGCCTTAGCTGGCCCCTCTCCTTTTCATATATTTTTGTCTCTTGCTATAGCAATTTATTTGTATTAGAAGGTTTTCTAGTCTTTGGGAAATTTCTAGATTGACTGTAAGAAGTAGAGTAGGTGAATTTTTCTTGATCAGAAACCCCCTAGTCATTGGGTCTCTAGATGTAATACCTCCAAGCATAAGCATCAAACCTTTTGAATCAATATAAAAAATCCATTTCTATTAAAAAAAAACATGTTGAACAAGGTTGACCATGGTTAAACTTGTTGCCAACGTTTTACCATGTATTAGGGGAATTTTGAGGTCTAAAATGGGCCTCCTAAGAAAAATGTACAACAAAAATACACTTTATAAGAACCAATAGGATTCAAGATGATGATGTCAACCATGGGGGATAATTCACCATTTTCAAGTAAAAGGGTAAAAATATTAAAAAATAATAAAATAATAAAACTACTTTTTCAACTCATACTAAACTTGTCCTATTGCCACCGATTTGGGAGTAGTTGTTACCATCCAAGGAGGCATCGCATACTTCGTTGACTCGCTACATGAAAAATGAGAAATACATAAAAAAACATGATTACAATCAAGTTTTTCATGTATTTTTCATTTTTCATGTAGTAGGACCCATCAAAACTATGCAACATGGGTACTCCTTGGATGAGGAATTAATTTTTTTATCCAACGAGTACTCCCGCTCGAAATTTGAGTAAAAGCTTTGAGAGATAAGTTGAAAATATGAGTTGAAAAAGTAGTTTTTTCATTTTTCCCTCTAAAATTTGATTATGTCATCAAATCTTATTTGATTTTTTCCACTATTATTTTATAATTTCTTTAGGAGGCCCATTTTAGACTTTAAAATTACCCTAATGATAAAGCCTCCTTGAACATGTTTGAGCAGGGTTGATGTAACAAGCCTGATAAAAATATATGTAAAAATATATAAGATTGCAATGATAGGACACATATTCCAAGCTGAATGGTGGGTAAAAAGATCCTAATGGGTGTCCACTTCAGTTTATTGTGGCAAAGGAAATTGGAAAAGGAAAAGGCAAAGGCTTTGGAAAGGCATGAGGCATTAATTAGCATTTTATTTATAAAAATAATGAAAACTAAGAGAAAATGAAGGTGAAAGGTGAAAGGTTGAATGTGAGGAGGAATTAAAGGAAAATAATGGAAAATGAAGAAAATAGAGGTCTCTTCTATAAAAAGGCTTTTGAGAATCAGTGGGTAATATTTTCTCATTTCAGTTTTGGAGCTCTCATTTTTCTTTCTCTCTATTATACTCTTGGACACTTAGAGTATTCTTGGAGCACTCTTGGAGAGTGTGGCCTACTTGGATACTTGGATCAAGAAAGCAAAGGAAAAGAAGTAAAGTGCAAGAGGACACTGAGATCAGCATATACAATAGGCTCGGAGTGCAGGTACCGAGTTACATGTATGATTTTCTCATGAGTTTTGGCATGCATGGTGTATACATGTGGATTTTCTTAGCCTTGCCATTTCCTATAAAATCATGGTATTGTGGGTTTATTTCCATTGATTGCTTTCTGGTTGGTTCTCATGACTCCTTTAGCTTTTGGCTTGAGTTATTAGTTCCTAGAAGCATTGGTTGGACAAATGCTCTAGAAAACTACAAGGAAAAGACCCTCTAGCAGATGTTTTTAAGGAACCCCTTATAAAAATACTGCAGACATTTGTTTGTAGCGGAGATTACTAGAGGATGTTGGTGGGTGGGGGGTTTTTGCAAATGTTTTTTGTCCAGTGTGCTTATCATCCTAAACCGCACTGGTGCGCAAAAAACATTGACACACCGGACACCATGTGCTCCATACAAACACACTTGATGCATATTATTACTGTAGCACAGCGATGCTTTACAAATATTCCGTACCGGTGCATTCTAAAACCCCGTGCCAAAATAGAAACTGCCCAATGCAGTCTTAAGAAACCACACTGGTGCACCTATAAATCCTTGCTCATCAGAAAAAGTTTAAATAAAAAAAAAACTGCATTTTTCACTTTTTAGTGCTCTAGAGCTCTCAAGCACTCGTGCAACTTACCCTTGTCTAAGACGCCCTCACATCGGTGATCCCATTGCACCCATTGCACACACTGATGTTGTGAATTTCCCACCAATCTCTATTTTGAATTTTTCAAAATGGTGGGAAATTTTAATTTTGAAAATTATATAGCCAATATGCCTCCTCGACAAAAAATGTACATGTATTTTTCTTGTTTTTCCATAATTAAGCCTTTTAGCAGATTAAAATTGTAAATTAGCTTAAAATTAACCATTTAAAAAAAAAAATCTCGTGCAATGCATCGTGATATTTCAAAATTAAAAAAAAAGTGTGGTGTGGTCGGTTACCTAGCTGGACCATTGACCCGGTGGAATAGCGGAAATGCAGTGCATTGAATGAAATATCTGCCCCTAGGTGGGTAATTTTTTTAGCGCATCGTAGTCTGACATTTCGACATGGCCAATGGTGCATCCAGGTAAAAGACCACATCGTTGACTATGTAATTATGTCAGGAGGTCACTGCGTTGACCAAAGTATATTCCCCGAGGCGTATATTTTGGTCAGCACACCGTCCTCCCGACACTGGTCCATAGTCAATGGTGCGGTCTGTTATACCACCACACCGTTGACTTTGTAACAATGTCAAGATGGTAGTGCATTGAGAATTTGCAGGTGTGCCGCCTCCAGTGCGCAGCAAATTTTATGTTGCAGTGCCTCTGGTGCCCGATAACAAAAAGACACACCATGACCAGTGCAAGCCTACTTTTTGTGGCACACCGACTGTTTTTTTTTTTCAAAAAAAAATTATATATGTATATTCCTAAATACATGTCTCATTTAATAAAATTTTGTATTTAATATGTCAATCATTCAGAGATGTGAAAGGAGAGAAGAGATAGGAACATCAACAACAAGAGGCAGACCATTATAACATGGTTGGCTTGAGGGCGGCACGAGAGAGGTAGAGATATGCATACCCTCACCCTATCGTAGAAACTACCCAAGGGCTCCTAAGGAAAGTAGGCCTCCTCAAGTTATATGAGGAGGTTACTTTCCTAAAGGGCCATGGTTTTTTTTTGCGACATCTTATCCAGAGGTGGAATGCCCACAAATAGGCTTTCTGGATTGGTCCTAACTAGTGGTATGCGCCCATTAAGGAGAACATATATTTCGTTATAGGGCTATTGAGGAGAGGCATGGATTTTCCCTCGTTCCCAGAGGTTCCAGTTGGCTAAGTAGCATGGAGTAAGTTGGTGTACTCCTAGAGATACATTAGCATAGATATACTATCTCCTTCACATTTTTAGGTCCCCGGAGGTCAGTTACGTATTGCTGCATTTGGTAGTGAGGAGGTGGGGTGCCTCTCACTTCTAATTTTGACCATTTCACAAAACACCAGTGACAGGAAACACATTAGTTGCCCACTTCTATATTATGTTGATTCTTTCATACAGGAGCCATGACTTGTCAGGTGGTCCACAATTTTTTGCGACAGTTCTATACAACCTTAGATAGATGTCATGCTCATGCACAAGGGAGCATCAAATTCCGTTTTGCTTCAAAGATTTTTTGTTTATTTTTTGAGAGGTTTACAGAGACGAGGCCTAATTTTGTTCGGCAACCTCGTAGGTCGATGCTCGATGCACGGATGCACATGTGGGGATAGATGGTACCCAATAAGGGCGAGATTGAGTTTTCCGCGAGGATATTGCATGATGCATTGGAGTGGCTAGCCAGTGTTTATGAGCATCCCTTCATGATTTTACCCTATCCTTATGCTCGTTTGGATTAGCAAGGGTGTGCCAATATCCTCTTCACAAATGATGTGTTTCCGAATGATAGAGGTAATATTACTGTTTTATTTAAATTTATTATAACATGTTCTTTACTTGTTTTTATTAAATTGTGTAATGAAATTTTATAATTATAGTTGTGTACTTGTATATATTTTTCATACATTGGGTCTTTTGATGGTGAGGACATGCCAGTGCCATAAAATAATCCAAGTGTGGATCTTGATGACAATCAGGATATGCTAGATGCTGAGGATCATGAGGTCGGTTCAGAGATACTTGCTCCTGCTGGTGCGCCAGTACCACCTTTTTCTAGGCACGGTAGGCTTGATAGAAAATTAAGGATGGAGTTGGGTGAATAAGTTTGTGCATTGTTTGTTGAGGCAGGAGTCAGGCCCGCAACTATGAGAGACATACAGGTTGATGGTATGCTGGTACATATGTGGAGAGGCATGTCGCGTGACATGTTAAGCCTGATGTGGCATGTTGTAGGAGCTATGACCTTACTTATGTGGATGAGGAGGGCCCTTGCACATTATAGGCGTGGTCAAGATGCAACATGTGATCAACAATTTGCATGCAGTGGAACATCATCTGATGATCACGATCAAGGGAGTGATCATCGTTCACCTTGCGCCACACTAGATGAGCAACCTCCACTAGCATGAACTAACAATCATCATGGAGAGCAGGCTGGCCCATCGGCCATGTCGAGTCAGCAGTCTACAACATCTAGGTATACTCATGATCATAAGTAGGCTGGACCATCGACCATGTCGAGTCATCACGATGAGCAGCCGATAGTTGATCCTTATCAGCATGAGGCAACAGTACCAGATCAACAGGCATGTGATGATCATCATGTACCTAAGCTTGTTGAGGCCGAACCATTGATTGAGTAGGCCTCGACTAGTACTGTTATTGATGATGTACCACCACCTGATATATGAGATTTATATTACAATTGTATATTTTTAAAATTATATATATATAGATATATATATATGGTCCATGTATTTTATGTTCATGTTGCAGTTGTACTTAATTTAAATGTTGGTGATCATCATGATCTGTATATTTTTAGGTCATGTTAGCTATGTTAATTTATTGTGCAGCTTGCAGATAGATGTGTATGTGATAGCAGTTATTTCACATGAGATGTATATTTGATGTTTGTGCTCTGATGATGTTATAAAATTCTAATTGTCTTTTGTTAGATGATCATGATGATGATGATGTTAGCGAATTTGAATGTGTTTTTTAGTCGAATATGATGTTTGTACGATGGTTATCATGATCATGATGTTTATTAATTAATTTAATATTAAATGATCATGATATTGTAAAATTGTGGCAAATCACAGTTTTTTGGTTTTTCCAAATGTAATTTTGTTCTCAACTGTGGAAATAAAATTATGCTTTTTTTCCCGGAAAAAAAAGATATTGTAAAATTGTAATATTTTTCATTCTAATTGTATGTAAAATTATAAAATTGTAATTGTATGTAAAACCCTAAAATTGTAATTTTAATGGTATTTATGTAAGTTTGTAAAATTGTAATTGTAATTGTAAATTTTAAATTTGTAAAATTGTAATTGTATATATGTAAAATTCTAAAATTTTAATTGTAATTGTAATTGTACTTGAAATTGTAAAATTGTAATTGTAATTGTAATTGTAATTGTATGTAAACTAGAAATTGCACCACATGTTGCAAAAGAAACGCCTTAAGGCAATAGAATAGGAAAGAGTAGCCTAAAAGAAATAAGATGTTGCAAAGGAGGAGCCATTGTGAATGAATGAAAGGAAAATTTTTCATCCATGGAAGCACGTCCTGGAGGTTTCAAAGATATTGATGATAAGAGTTATCAACTAGAAAGATTCAGTTCTTAAAATCCAAAGCCTCTTCTTGATTGAAAAAATACTAAACTGATAAGATATAGAAAAATTCTTGGTACAATAGGTCAGCTTGCAACAAGTCCAAATAAAACAACTGAAGTAAATACTATCACATGGTTTTCAATGCATTTATGTAATTAAAATAGAGCTAGGAACTTTTGAAGACTACTTCATTGAAAATTAGAAGCATCTTCATCCCTGTTGGCATCAACATAAAACTAAAATGTTTAGCATATATCATTGCAAACATGGTTACAGTTTTTCATGAATTAAGTGGTATTATCAGCAAGAAAGGATATTAAATTTTGTTATAAGTAATGCAATTGCTACACCAACTATTCATAGCCCTTAATGATATACTCAAATTTCTTTCACAATATTAATAAAGTGTCTAAAGAAGCCATCATCACTTCCAAAATCACATATTTAAACATACAAGTTGTAAAAATTGAATTTGTTTCACTAATTTTAATAGAATCATGTGCTCATATTTAAGATATAGTTCTTAAACTCTAAAGCCTCTTCTTGATTGAAAACATACTAAACTCACAAGATATAGTTGAAGAGAATATGTGTGTGTGTGTGTGTGTTTTAATTTAATTTAAAAATAAAAAATTAAGTTGAAGTTAAGTTAAAGACCTTGTCTGATCATGCCAACATGAATGTCTTATGAATAAAGAAATAGATTGTGATTTTCCACCTTCAAAATCAAAGGTATTTTTGGTGCAGTTCCTCCATATTTAATATTGATCACTTCCTATTGAGTCACCCATGTATTAGTTTCTTCATGATATTTGAAAATATTAAAAAGATCACATTGTTCTTTACCAGTGATCTCCCTGGTGTTTACCATGTTCTTTCTTTTTCAGTATCACTAACATGAATTTGGTTTCTTTTGTTCTTTGTGAATATAGTAAAAAAGGTATGGAGAGGTGGATTTCATCACTTCAAGAGAAGTAAAAATAAGGCTATTGAGAAAATAACTCCAACACCGAGAGTGATTCGGTAGCATTTATGGAATTGGTGAACATGGCTTGTTCTCTGGTGTTGGCTACTCAACATAGCTTTCTTGATCTTGAGTAGAAGAAATGAATTTGTATTTAGCTTATATTACATTAACAATGAAATTGCCAAAATTCATGGCAGGCTTTCCATCACATTTGTAGAGAAAATTATAACACAGTATCACACTTTTCTTATCAGAGCTAAGTGCTCCTATAGGACTCAACGATGGATTTCATCACTTAAGAGAAGTAAAAAAAAGTTTATTACGAAAAAACCTCCAACATATTTGTAGAGAAAATTATAACACAATATCACACTTTTCTTATCAAAGCTAAATGCTCCTATATGAAACAACTATGGATTTCATCACTTAAGAGCAGTAAAAAAAAGTTTATTGAGAAAAAAACTCATACAAATTTGTAGAGAAATTTATAACAGATTATCACACTTTTCTAATGAGACCTAAATGCTCCTATATGCAACAATATTGGCTTTCATAAAGAGCAGAACAAACAATTTTATTGAGAAACCAACTCTAGCACTGAGAGAGATTTGGAAGCAACTGTTAAATTGGTGAACATGTGTTGCTCTATGGTGTTGGATATTGGGCATAGATTTCTTGATATTGTATACAATAATGTAAATTTTCATGTAGCTTATACTACATTAACCATGAAATTGTCAACATTTAGGGCACACTTTCCATCACATTTGTAGATAAAATTACATTAGAGTATCAAATTTTTCCTATCATATCTAAATGTTCCTATATGCAACAACCACCTTGTGCCTCATAGTTTAAATTTGCGCAAGGAGGAGGAGAGGAGGAGTGTTAAGGTGCAAGATAGAATAAGAAGAGAAAGAAGAATCTTGTTTGGGACTTGAGATAGATTCATTCTCTGCACATCTAGAGTAAAGCTTAATAAAAAGAAACTCACCATACTTTGAATTTTTGAAATAAATATCTTAAAAATTAGAATATCAATTTAATACATTTTACTCAATTACACATTTAACATACATTTAAAAAAATAAAAATACAAATTACTATTCTAAATAAAAATAGTACAAAGAATAACATTAATTACCATGGCCCTCTTGCACATTCCTCTTATTACTTATGTTTGTAACTTATTCTTAATCACATAGTGTCAATTTATTAAAACTATAATCTACAAGTCTCACTTTTTATAGATTTGGTGGAAGGATAGAGTATCTAAATTCCCTTACGCTTTAAGAAGCAACTTCAATTACTGTACCACCCACCTCGACATCCAATCTAGAAATCTTAGGTTATTCTAAATTGATCAAGAGTATATAATTTTTAGGGTGGTGTTTTATGTGCACTAAAATTCCCATGAGGTCCATCACTATGTATGTGAATCATTGCAACCTTGGATATATTATATGAGTTTTTGTGATTTTTTGTTTGTGGCTACAACTTAGTTTTGGTTGTCACCTAGTTATCATGATTCAAGACTTTTTTATCATCTCATATCCTTATAGAATTAGATATATTATGTGAGCTAATGTGATGTTTTTTTGTCACAATGATTCAAAAATCAATTATTATACCATAATATTGACTTTCTCATTATCTATTTTGTTTATAAACCCTTTAAAAAAACCATAGGAATATTTGATTTTACAGTGTGATCTCCCCAACATGGGTTGGGGTTTAAAAACTTGGAGAGTAAATTGAGTGGTTATTGTTAGAAATTGTTGTATAAGATGGAAAATGTGGATAGTTTGTAGACAATATAGATGCCATAACATATATCTATTTTGAATTTTTTAGTGTCCTTAGCCACCATTTCAACTGAGAACGTCAATACATCATTATACGAATGATAACTTGTGACATCGCTAGCAATTTTATTTGATTGTGGATCAAGTTATAAACTAATAACTTGTGAAATACATAGCCATTTTCTTTGATTGTGGATTAGGTTATAAAGTAGAATAAAGGTTATGATAAAACTTGTACAAAAAACCCCTTGGGGTTGTCTCATATTACTCTATTTTTAATCACATAGTGTCAATTTTGTAAAACTATAATCTACACTAAGGAATGAATGGGTTTTTTCTTTTGTAATTTTTGTTTGGAATTGAAAAAAAATAAATCTAAAATCTAAAATTATGTAGTGAAAAAAATTGTTTAACATTTCAGAGTAAAAAGTGTAGAAATTATTATACACTAAGCATGCATACATCCAGATTCCCCTGATCTCACAATGTTTAAATTATTTCAGAATACAGAATCATTCCAATGTTAATATTTTGCGTAAAATTAATTACAAACACATGTGAAGCATAAATAAAAACAATCGCACATAACACAATTGTTTAACGGGAAATCCTGAAGCTGAAAACCCCAACTATCATATATTATGTATCATGGAGATCATGTAACAATCTCATACAAAGCTGAGTACATGAAGCTCTCAGTACAATCAATCGTCACACACTAACATAGAAGAAATTTGCAAATCCATGCACCGATCTATGCCTCCTGATAGCCTACCTCCACTGCGCAATCCCTACTGAAGAATAGCTCTGAATGAATTTGAACTACCCTTGCCTTGACTATGCAATCCTCATTGGCAACTCCAATGTGTGTGTGGTGCAATAAATGCATCACTATAGTCACAATAGATATTCCATCTTGCCCTTTCACCTATCTCTCCACTGGGTCTCCACTGGAACTGCCATGCACTGTAGTTAACTACTGTATTGTTCAGTTGATTAATGAGTTATTATTTTTGAATTAATTAACTAATTAATTCACTCCACTCTCAGTAGTGTATCATTCAGTTAGACTAGATACAACTAGCTCAACTGAGTCTAACTGAGTTAAACTGAATACAACTCCATGAACTACTCTTCCAAATTTGTCATAACTTTTCCACTTTAGTTCTAACTGAGTCCTCCATGCATGAACCACCAGTAAACCCTAGGAATTGTGTAATTCCTTCAGCCCACTGATTTTCCAAATTTGTGCACTGAAATTAAGTGCTCTAAGAGAATAAGTTGTTGTTTATTGTCGGATTATTATTAAGAGCTAATAATAATCGAAACTTTTATTTTTAGATCAGAGATATATAAATAGACTTCGCCTAATATTCAAAAAATAGAATTTCATCTATTTTTCCAACTTGACCAACCATCCACAAATAGCATCCTGCAACTTCTGAAATATGATCACCATGTCTAAAAATAGACATAGTCTAAAATAAGACTTGCGCCAAAAATAGCCTGTGGGCCCACTTAGTGAAGGCAACTCTTTTCACTAAGCTCATCATCTTGTTGAATCTCAACACTCCCTCTCAACAAGATAGGGATTATCTTTCACCCCGATCCTCCCTCTATGGTATTTGAATTTGATCCTAGTGAGCGCCTTCATCAGAATATTTGCATCGTGATCCTCCGTAGGAATGTACTAAAGCAACATGATCTTCCGCTGCACAAAATCTATGATATGATGTACTGGATATCAATATGTTTAGATCTGTCATGAAACATAGAATTAACTGAGAGTTTAATGCAACTCTGATTATCACAATGTATCACTGTAGGATCTAAATGTGAACCAAACAAACCAACCAGGATCTTCCTCATCAAACTAGCCTCACATGCATCTTGACTTGCTGCCATGTATTCTGCTTCCACTTAACTGAGTGCCATGGATCTTTGTTTCCTACTGTACCAAGAAACAGCCGTATATCTGATACTGAAAATCCCTCCTGATGCGCTCTTTTTGTTTATTGGGCTTCCTACCCAATATGCATCCGTGAAGCCATGCAACTTCACCTCATCCATCTGTCTGTACCATAAGCCATAATCAGATGTGTCCCTGAGATACCTCAGGACATGCTTGCCTGCCTTGCAAAAGAGCTTGGTAGGCTTAACCATCGCTTGTGAAAGCTGGTTCACCGCATAGCATATGTCTGGTCTTGTATTAACTAAATACATGAGCGAACCCACCAACTGTCGATAAACAGTGGCATCCACTACCTATGCCGATGTAACATCCTCTTTCCTCCAATTTCTTGGAAGGGGAGTGTCGATAGGCTTGCAGCCTTGCATGTGAAACTTCTCTAGTATCTCGCAGGCATAATTGCCTTGAGACACAAACAATTCACCTTCCCGCTGCTATATTTCCAATCCAAGGAAATAATGAAGGAGGCCCAAATCCTTCATCTCAAACTCCTTTGCAAGATCTGTCTTGCATGAGTGTATCAACTACTCATCATCTGTTAGTATTAAATCATCAACATAAATAACAATGATTAAAAGCTTACCCTCCACCATAATTTGGTACAACTTTTTATCTGCCTCACTCTTGGTGAAGCCAAGTCCAGTGAAATAGCTGTCGATCTGAGTGTACCAAGTACATGGTGCTTGCTTCAGCCCATATAACGCTCTTTTGAGTCTGCACACATGCGACTCGAAGTTGAAGATCTCAAATCCTTTAGGCTACTCAATGTACACCTCTTCCTCAATGATCCCATTAATGAATTCAGTCTTCACATCCATCTGATGAATGTGCCAACCCATCTGCACTGAGAGAGCAAGGATGGTCCTTATGGAAGAATATTATGCGACAAGTGCAAAGTTTTCTTCATAATCAATCCCCTCGATCTGTGAGAAGCCCCGAGCAACAAATCTTTCCTTATACTTCTCAACGCTCCCATCAGCAACTTATTTTACCTTGTAGATCCATCTTGATCCTACAACTGATTTTTCCGCCGGCCTTGGAACAATCTCCCAAGCACTATTTATGACAATGGAGTCATACTCCTCCACCATGGAATCTACCCATGTCGGCTCCTGCATTGCTTCTTCAAAAGAAGATGGCTCTTTCATGATACACTTGCTCATAAGAGCCATGTATCCAGTAAATTGGTCAGGTGACTGGCTCTGTCTGCGTTGTGATGTAGGGAATCCTACATTCTGTGCCTCATCAAGCTTAGCTTCTATGGTCCGCTTTCTACCTTGTCTGATGTTTGGTTCTGCATGAGTGGACTCCTCCACTCCATGAATCTCCTCTTGTGGTTGATCCACATCAAGAGGCTCATCTTTGGGAACAAGAAGTTCCTCCTATGCATGCAAGTGTAGTTCCCTCTCAAACGAAAACTTCATGGCTTTCACCTCATTGAATTTTATATCTCGTTGCACCACAATCATCCGACTGTCTGGAAAATACACATGATAATTATGGGGTGTTTCTGTGTACCCCACAAATATCCCAACTTTTGCAGTCGGCTGCAGCTTCTTCCTGGCATCCTTTGTCACATGAATGTAAACAAATGAGCCAAAAATCTTCAAATGAGAAATATCAGGCTTCTTACCAGTAAAAGCTTCTTCAGGTGTACTCATGCCAAGTACTCTATGAGCACAACGGTTTTGCACATAAACCGTAGTGTTGCATGCTTCTGCCCACAAGTGCATCGGTAGGCCCTAGCCATGCAACATCACTCATGCAGCACCCACGATCGTTTTGTTCATCCTCTCTGTGACCCCATTCTGCTATGTGTTATCAGGCGCTACGAGTTCTCTTCAAATTCCTTCTTTGCTACAGAAGTCCTTGAATTCACCCAAGATGTATTCACCACCATTTTCGCTCCGTAGAGCTTTCACTTACTTCCCCAACTCCTTCTCCACCAATGCTTTGAAATCACAAAACTTTGAGAACATTTCGCTCTTCTTTTGCATGAAGAAGATCCAACATATACGAGAATAGTCATAAAAAAATATAACAATACTTGTGTTTTGTTGTTGAAGAAACTGAGAAAGGTCCACACACATCTGTGTGAATTCTCTCCAGGATCAGCGAAGCACGGTTCTCCTTCTCATGAAAGGTGGTATTCACAAACTTACCCATAGTACATCCCTTGCACTGATCTGACTGCACAAGAGTACCCTTGGGAAGTCCAGTAGAAATCTGCTGCAAAACCTTCAAAGCGCCATGGTGAAGATGGCCCAATCTCTTGTGCCATAATTCGCCCTCATCCCGGCTCACCACTTCTTCTACTTTTCCCACCGTTGCAATGCAACCATGTACCTCTAGCTTGTAGAGATTCTTAATTCAAACCCCTATCTTCTTGGTTTGATCCATTTTTTTATGTCTAAGGAAGGCTTTTCCCTCACTGAAAACAACATCATACCCTTTGTCTTCCAACATTGCGACCGAGACCAAGTTCTTCTTCAGACCTGGAACATGCATAGCATCCTTCAACAAGAATGGATTACCAGAATTCCTAACAAAGGTAATGGTCCCAATGCCAGTCACACCGTATCAACGATCTCTATATGAATCTGGAGGTCCTTCTCCTCCAAGTCACTAAACAATTCCTTGTCTCCCGTCATATGGAAAGACGCACCACTATTAATATACCACACCGATCCCATATAGCTTGAAACCAAGCATGCGATCAAAGAGAAATCATTTTCAAACTGCGAGGCTAAGGCCTCTCCAACTGCCTTCTTTTTCTTCTTCTTCTGTGGGCAGTTAGTGGCGAAATGCCCATGTTCGTGACAGTGAAAACACTTCACCTTGGAAAAATCTTGCTTCCTACCTTTAGCATTGAATTTTGAAGGAAATTTCTTCCCCTTCCCTTTCCTTGGCAGCCAAAGAATAATTCTCTTCATCTTCATTCTTCGATGAAGAGCCATCCCTGGTACCCTGCCTTATCTCCTCCTGCACAAGATCCGACCAAAGTCGCTCCCATCCCAACAGTTTCTCCCATCCATTGACAGAGTCTTCGTAGCTATGCCAACTCTTTGGAAGCCCAAGGAAAACAAACCTCACCAAGTATTCATCATCAAAATAAACCCCCACACTTCCTAGTTCATCCTTGCAGTGGACAAACTTCGTGAGGTATTTTGGAATACTGTCGCCCTTGTCCATTTTTATTTTTCTGAGCTTATCTTTAAGCATCAACTCTCTCTAGTCGCTTCTGCTTTGGAAAAAATCTGTCAAAGCCTTCCACATTAAGAATGGAGTGGATTTCCCGTAAAGGCTAGACACAATATGGTCCTTCCCACCTTCCAATAGAATTCTTCTTGTCTTTGTTGTATTCTTTTTCCATCGTCAAGTAATGTAGCATTGCTAGATCTCGGCTTAGGAACATCACTATCGATGAACTCCTTCAGTCCATTATCCTCCAGTACTGCCTCCATGCTATCCTTCCAGGCTATGTAATTCGAGCTCCCATCAAGGGCATACTCTAATCAGAACCCATTGAAATACATATCAATGTATACTCAACTTCTACACCAAGAATCTTCTGTAGCAAATTCGAATTGTCCACCAGCATAAACTCAACAATTCTTCACAATTGAAATTTTCGAGAATCAACACTGCTCTGATACCATGTATAAATTAGTATACACTAAGCATACATATATCCATATTCCCATGATCTCACAATTTTTAACTTCTTGCAAAATAAAGAATCATTCCACTGTTAATATTTTGTGGAAAATTAATTACAAACACATGTGAAGCATAAATAAAAAAAATCACACATAACACAGTCGTTTAACAGGAAATACTGAAACTAAAAACCCCAACTATCATATATTATGTATCATGGAGATAATCTAACAATATCATACAAAGGTTAGTACATCAAGCTCTCAGTACAATCAATTGTCACACACTAACATAGAACAAATCTGCAAATCCATGCACCGATCTTTGCCTCCTAATAGCCTACCTCCACTGCGCAATCCCTACTAAATAATATCTCTGAATGAATTTGAATTACCCTTGCCTTGACTGTGCAATCCCTGCTGATGAATAGCTCTGAATGAATTCGAATTACCCTTGCCTTGACTGCTCAATCCTCGTTGGCAACTCCAATGTGTGTGGTGCAATAAATGCATCATTATAGTCACAACAAATAGTCCATCTTGCCCTTTCACCTATCTCTCCGCTGGGTATCCACTGGAACTTCCATGCACTGTAGTTAAATGTTGTATTCTTCAGTTGATTAATGAGTTATTATTTGTGAATTAATTAACTAATTAATTCACTCCACTCTCACTAGTGTATCATTCAGTTAGACTAGATACAACTAGCTCAACTAAGTCTAACTGAGTTAAATTGAATACAACTCCATGAACTACTCTTCCAACTCTGTCAGAACTTTTCTACTTCAGTTCTAACTGAGTTCTCCATGCATGAACCACCAATAAACCCTAGGAATTGCGTAATTCCTTCAGCCCACTGATTTTCCAAATCTGTGCACTGAATTAAGTGCTGCAAGAGAATAAGTTGTTGTTTATTATCGGATTATTATTAAGAGCTAATAATAATCGACACTTCTATTTTTAGATCGACGATCTATAAATAGACTTCACCCAATATTCTAAAAATAGAATTTCATCTATTTTTCCAGCTTGACCAACCATCCACAAATAGCATCCTGCAACTTCTGAATATGATCACCATGTCTAAAATTAGACTTGTGCCAAAAATAGCCCGCGGGCCCACTTAGTGAAGGCGACTCTTTTCACTAACCTCATCATCTTGTTGAATCTCAATAAAAAGTTGAGTAAATTTGACATCATATAATATTAAAATTGTTTATGATTATAAAGTAAAAAAACATTTAAGATTTTTTTAACTAAAATCAGGTAATTAAGGATATGTATATATATATATTTGAATGGAAGAAATTTGATAAGCATTAACAGCAAAAAAATCGGAAAGAGTATGTATGTAGTTACAAACTGTTACAATTAATTAATTAAAGGTAAATTTAGTGTTATTTAAGAAATGAGAATTATGAACATTCATCATTATTGCTAAGATACATTTTATTAAGTAAACATTTAAAAGAATAATGGTTATAAAAATTTAAAAAAAATATTAAATAATTAGTTCAGATCTATATTATTTATGAAAGAGAACAATTCTCTTTTCACTCTAAAAGAGCTTTGCATACCAAGACATTTGATCCCTCTTGGCTCTTGGTAGATCCACAGTTAATATCTATCTAGGCCATCTTAATTTCCTTTTTTCCTTTTTTTTATAGTGTTTTTTATCCATGCAATTTAAATTGATTGGCTTTTGTGGAGTTTAATTTTATGATATAAATTTTATTTAAATCTAACAAATTTTTAATAACATCGTTTTAACTTAAAAGTCACCAAAACCTACATAGTTATCTTAATTTCCCCCGTTAATAAACTACATTCCACATGAATACCATGGGTCAATACCATTGGCTGGGGTTATAGTTTATTATTATTTTATTTCACTATTTTTATTTTTTTTTATTCTATTTTTTATTGTTCATTACATTATGTCATTCTTTTTATTTTTATTTTTGTGTAATTTGACATAGTGAAAATGTTAAACATGACATAACAACATTTCTATCATACTTTGTTGGAGAGCATCCTGACACAAAAATGTAATATTTAAATACATAAATAGTTATTTTCCTTTTTAATAGTGTTTTTTATCCATTTAATTTAAATTAATTGGCTTGTGTGGAGTTTAATTTTATGATATAAATTTTATTTAAATCTAACAGGTTTTTAATAACATCGTTTTAACTTAAAAGTCACCAAAACCTAAATACTTATCTTAATTTCCCCCTTTAAATAAACTACATTCCACATAAATACCATGGTTCAATACCATGGGCTGTTTTTATAGTTTATTATTATTTTTATTTTAAATAATTATTATTATTTTTTAATAGTGTTTTAATCCATTTAATTTAAATTAATTGGCTTGTGTGGAGTTTAATTTTATGATATAAATTTTATTTAAATCTAACATTTTTTTAATAACATCATTTTAACTTAAAAGTCACAAAAACCTAAATACTTATCTTAATTTTCCCCTTTAAATAAACTACATTCCATATAAATACCATGGGTTTGTATAGTTTATTATTATTTTATTTTATTATTTTTATTTTAAATAATTATTTTCCTTTTTAATAGTGTTTTTTATCCGTTTAATTTAAATTAATTTGCTTGTGTGGAGTTTAATTTTATGATATAAATTTTATTTAAATCTAACAAATTTTTAATAACATCATTTTGACTTAAAAGTCACTGAAACCTAATTGGTTATCTTAATTTCTCAAACTATATTCCACATGAATACCATAGGTCAATACCATGGGTTGTTTTTATACTTTATTATTATTTTATTTTATTATTTTTATTTTTTATTATATTTTGACATAGTTAAAGTGTTCATTACATTATGTCATTCTTTTAATTTAATTTACTTTTATTTTTATTTTTGTGTAATTTGACATAGTCAAAGTGTTAAACATGACATAACAACATTTCTATCATACTTAATACTTATTAAAAAAGGAAAAAAAAAAACTAACATTATAAAAAACATATATAAAACTATTTACTTGTGGATCTAATGGCCTAAAACGTTTCAATCATCTAACATTTGATCCAATGGCTCAAACATGGACACATTAGCAGCTAGGGGATTTGTTTTCAAATGAGAATGCTTTAATGCCTAAATATTTGTAAAATTTTAATTGTATTACTGTAAATGATTGTAATTGTAATTGTAATTGTATGTAAAATTGTAATTGTAATTGTAATTGTAAAATTGTAATTGTAATTCTAACTCTAATTCTAATTCTAATTCTAATTGTATGAAATGATTGTAACTGTAAAATTGTAATTGTAATTGTATGGGAAATCATAAAATTGTAATTGTAATCATAATTGTATGTAAAATATTTGTAAAATTTTAATTGTATTAATGCGAAAATTTTAATTCTATTAATTTGAAATGATTTTATTAAAATTTTTAAATTTTTAAATTTGTAAAATTTTAAATAACTGTAAAATAATAAATCGAGAATAATGTGAATTTTTGTAACATAATAAATTTTAGAAAATAATGAAAATGAATTCATGTAATTTAGAATTATCATTATTTTATTATGATCTTACATACCGAAAAAGAAGAAATGTATACAATACTCCATTGTTTTTGAGATGAACATAATTGAAAATTATCAAGTGAAATATTGATTTTAACATTAACACAATGCAAATTACCAATTAATTCAAAATACATATTATAATGTTTCAAAAAAGGCATATTACAAAGTATAAATAATGATGAAATAACACATGTACCATATCGCTCTCAGTTCTTATGATCACCCTCATTATCTTCCAGCTCACATCGCATGATAACACTTTTTTTCTCAAAAATATTTTTTGATGTAGGGTCATGTCTCAATATGAACCACATCTAGGTTAAAAAACACCTGGTTGCAGTGTTTTTGGAAAACATAGGGCTCCTTAGCTTCATCCCACATATTTCTAGTGTTGGTACATATAAGCCTACTATCGCAATCTTCCTTTACATTATTCCGATCAAAGGTGTCCCACCACTTGCACCTAAAAATAACACATTTAAAAGAAGAGAAATCCACTTCAATGATCTCTTGTATCTTTCCGACGTATCCTAATAGCCCTCGTACTAGGTTTTGATCACGGTGGCTAGATCGACTAGATTGGTCAAACTCGACTTCCACTCCATAGCCTTCTGTGATGTTTCTAGCATCAGAATTTTCTGTGCGAAAATGGTGTCCATATGCCCACAAAGATGGGAACAAATGCACCTATTATAAAAAAATAAAAAAATCATAGTGTCATGTGTCTTATAATAATCCAAGAGTTAAAATATGAAATATAGATGTAATTGCATTTGAAAGGTGCATTATTAAGTTTAAAATGTGCATACAAATTAAATAAATTATTACTGAGTTGTTGCACCCAATCCTTATTTTTAGTGCATCCTCTTCAACACACGTGTAATGACCAGTTGCACCATATTTGTATCTGACTTGGTCAACAACCCAACTGCTGGGGCATATTTTTGGCATATTTTCTTTTAAATGATCGGGATAAGGCACCCTTCAACCAATCAACTGTCAGAATTCTTTCCTGTCACTATCCCATTTCATCCTCTTTTGTTCATAAAAGATGACCCACGGTTGTGTCACTTTGGAATTGTAAAGAATGAATTTATTGATTTCTTCATTTCTGCATTCGTTGATGAAATCAAACCGACATTATATAGTACATAGAGATCAAAATATATGTTATATCAAAGTTCAACATGAATATTTACTTCGTGTAAAAAAAATAAAAAATTGCTTACTCTTCATCAAGCGCTTTTTTCCACTCGTTTGGAGCAACTCCCCTTCTCTTTTGTCTCCATCCCTTTCGTTGTCCCAAATCACCACACCTAGTCTGTTGTCGACATGCTTGATGTACTCACTAGCATAATAGAAATACTCATCCGATATGTACCCCTCTACCATAGACCCCTTGGGTTTTTCCCTTTGTCGAACTAGACCTTTCAATTTATTCATTAACCTCTCTAAGAAGAACATCCAATGACAAGAAACCACCCCAAATAATTCAACCTCATCTACTAGGTGGATTAGAAGATGAACCTGCAAGTCCATGAAACTCGTCAGCAGTTCCTTCTCAAACATACAAACAATCTCAACTATCTCTTGACACCACTGTGGAATGTTAGCCACATGAATCTCCTTTGATGTGATCAAATGTACAAATGAATATAATTTAGATATGGCATGTCCCAGGTCTTGAGAAAATTCATGTTTCACACACCCATGCATGAACAAATGATAATGACACTACAAAGTTATAAACACCTAAAATAATATACAAAATTAGTTATGTTTTATGATCTTTGCATGGGATAAAATTTATTAATATAATAAATAATAAAATCATGATTTTGACATTATTTGTACTCTTATAAGATTCAATTTTTCATGTGATTTCAACCCTGAAAAATGGTCATCCATGGTGAAGTAGTGCCATAGTGAATACCCTTATGAAGATGGCACTGTCACATCCATTATAACTTCCTTTGCCAAAGAAAAATCATCTTTTTCTAAAATCCATGGGACATCACCTGATTTCAAATACCATGAATTAGAGTGACAAGCACCTGCCTCTAATCCTATACTTTCTAATCATCTTGGCCAATGCTTATTTTTAGTTTTTGAAGTAATAAGATCTTTCCTAACAACCAATGTTTCACTTTGTTTGGATGATATTTTATTCCATAAAGAAGATGAAACATTTTTAAATATATGCATGGGATCTAATAAGTGGGTAATATTAATATGCCCCCAATATGGGAAGTTATAAAAAATAGATTTCCTTTTCATCCCAATGGGAAATTTCTTAATATAGGTGTCAAATAATTCTGGATCATCGAACATAGGCTCCCCATTTGAATAGAACATTTATGTGAACTCCTTCTCTTTCTCTCTGTCATATGCTCTAAGCCACTCAACTGGTGTGATTATTGGAGGCATTTGGGAGGAATACCCTGGAGTAATCATACACTGGCTTTCGTAGGTCCTTGGAACATCTAGCTTTCAAAGAAGGTCCACAAAATTTATATCCAAAATACCCTTTTGTTACAAGACCCGAGAGATTATTGTATACAATTAATATGCGTGGAACGTTAAAGAATATCATGAAGATCAAAACAATTACCACGAATTAAATAACTAATATGTGAAAGAATATAGTTACGTATATAAACAAATCAATAAATTAAACATGTAATTTACTAGAGAAAACTCCTAAGCCTCGATAATCATGTGTCATGTAAGCACATATTCCATACAATATAAAATTTCGATCTGATGCGATGGGTCTTGATACATCATATACATTTATCCCATCCCATAATTCCTTCAATTCATCTACTAGTGGTTGTAAGTAGACATCCATATTCTTCACTTGTCCTCTACTAGGGACTATGAGAGCCAACATAAGATGTTCATTCTTCACGACCATCCATGGGGGGATATCATTATTGATCATTAATATAGGCCAAATAGAATAATTGGTGTTCTGGAGGGAATATGGGTTGATGCCATCCATGGCTATGATGAGTTGTAGACTTCATACTTCATCCTTGAATTTTTCGGGCCGTGTATCCTCTATATGCTTCATGGCTATTGAATTAGTTGGGATTTTCATAACTCCAAACTCAATTTTGCGTGAGGCATGCCATCCCTGTAACAAAGATAATTCGTTGCAACAAAAGAGCCTTTGCATCCTTGGGATTACAGGCATGTGCCTCAATATCTTAAAAGGAGGACGAGTAAGTGATTTACCCTTATTTTTTTTTTATCGTACCTGTCATGCCCACATTTCAGACATATCTCTTTATCTGCATACTCTCCTATATATAGAATATAATCATTTGGACATGCATGATATGATATGTACTCAACACCCAACATTTTCAACAATATCTTTGCCTCTTCGTAGCTACTGGGCAAGACATTTTCACTCGGAAGAACCTTATCTTTGAATAAACTATAGTTCGTGATGACTGAAAATATTAATAAATGTATATTAATGCTGATATAATTATTAAAATTCATAAAATGATCATTTGTAATGCTCATTATGTACTGAATATATTTCTAAAATTTATGTAAGGAAGGAATTTATGGTAACTTACATCAAAATTTCTGAGAAACATGCATTTTACAAGCCAAAATTTGCTTTCAAGTTGTACAGTAACATCATTGTCCCCAACTGGGTAGAATTTGACTGACTTCTAGGTCCAAAGAAAGGAGTGGTGGAAGCAAATTTAAGGCTTTTGAAAAAGGTGTCAGCAATATGAGCATCATCCTTTAGCTGATCATAATTTTGGAATGCATCTAACAACATTGTCTCCATGGCAATTGTATCCCTTAGGTAATCATCCATACCAACCTCTATTTGATTTCCTCCATTTCCAGCTTGTGAAGAACTACTATTGCCGTAGTCATTCCTAATTGGTGAATATGGACGTATCGGGAATTGAATTGGTGGTTGATTCAACCATTCTTGGTATCATTCCTCTCTGATTTTTTCTCTTATTTCACTCTTCTCTCGATTTTAAATTTTTGTGGGGTGCAACGGAAGATGGTAGGTAGGTCGCTCATCATCACTAGAATCCTAATAATTAAAAAAAAAAATTGAACATGATTAGTACAGAATATATGATATCAATTAGTAAGAACCTTGAAAATATTGCATGGTTAATTCATCTGACATTTAAATAACTACATTAATCACTATACAAAAAATATATAATTATTACCATTATTGTCCTAGGCTTTTCGCTAGAAGATGCAATATTGTTACAATTGGCAAGGTGAAGCAGTTGTATATTTTCATCTACCAAATGTGCCTTGCAGTATGCTACTCCTGATAAGAGCTTCCAACATTTTGGAGATGTTTGAATATTTTGTGCATCTGAACTCGATTTTGAATTTGCATGAGCCAAAAAAATTTTATACATTATAAATTTAACTAAGCTGTGCATGATTGACATCGCTAAAATAAATAAATTCAATTAGATAATGAAAATATAAATAAAATATAAAGTAAATACTACGTCTCGAGATGGATAGAGAGAACTCCAAAATGGACTTTGAGAAATATTATGGAATGAGATAGATCTTGATGAATTATCCATTCAATATAATTATGATATTTTCTCCTTTCATTTGAGCAAAATCAACAATAAATTTTGGTGTACACACCTAAAAGTAATTTCGGTGCCTTAAAAATTGACTTCTTGTTATCGGTGCTACTGTACAAATAACCGCACTGATGCATTTTAGTTTAGTGCACTGGTGCCGTGTTATCAACGGATGCACCAGTGCAGTGCTATTAAGTGATGCACCGGTGAAGAATAACTTCAAATAAAAAAATCACAACTATATTTTATTTAAGTGAAAAAAATGGTAAATTGAAAAATGAGCAGCAAAATATTTTTGAAAATATAATTTCATAAATCAATTCTTTAAATACTAAACACTTTTCATTATTTCACTATTTTTGCAAAACATTTATGTCATAGAGTTGCAGGAAACATACCTGGAGCAGGAGAGCAGGAGAGCACTGTGGAGTAGCTAAATATGTTCGAACAGAAGCATTCAGATAATCAGAATTCCAAACCTTTAGTGATTCAAATCCCACAACACAGAATTTCAAACGATCCCATGATTAAATTTTATTCATTTTTTTTTTACATCTTCTACAGTTTTTTTTACGCAATAAGAAAAAAATTTCAATTTGTTTTTCATTTTCAAAGAAATAAATAAAGATAAAAATCATTTTTACCCTCAACCCTTCATTCTTTTTGTTTCTACCCTTTCTTCTCCCTGGTTCCATAATTTCAGAATTAGGGCTTTTCATTTTAGATTTATAGGGTTGGTATTGCTATATATAGACCTATGACATCCAACCCATGGGGCGACTTGCATAGTCGGATCCAAATCCATGTCGGGCCTAGCATGAATTTTTAAAAAATGGTTTTTTTTTTTTTTAATTTATTGTTACGCCCAACGTAACCTACCACACCATTCCATTGGATTATCCCAGTGCACCGCACAAGTACTGTGTTATAAAAAAAATAAAATTAATCAATGTGCCATATGTAAAATAGGGCACTAGTGCATTATTTCATTATGGAGCACCATGCATGTACTGTTTCATAAAAGAAATATTGTGTTAATCAGTGCACCATGTAGCATATAACACACAGCACTGGGTCACTTGGTTGACATAGAGCACTGTATGGTGGTACCTTGTTTGCATGGGGCGTTTATGCTACAAAAACTAACACTAGACATTTTTTATTATTTTGTTTATTAATCGGCGCGGTGGTTAACATGTAACGCATCGATGATCCTTTTTGAAATAGAGCACCATACGATGTATTATACTGTTTGGTCAGTGTGTTTATAATACCACCACGAATTGGCGTTGGTGCGTACACAGAGAATGGCGCACCGGTTTCTTGAGATTTTTTTTACCTGAAAAGTTGACAATTTATTTATAAAATATATTACTTAATGATATGGTATAGGTTTCATATTGATAAAAAAATGGGTGACAAGAGATCAAGTAACAAAAATACTAATAACACATCAAGAAAAAAAGGCAAGTTCTTTGTAAATTCTTTACAAAAAATATGATTTTTGAACTATATGTAAGTTTAACTAATCTTTATTGTTTACTGTGTATCATGCAGAGCTACAAAATGATGAAGCTCAACAAGATTATTTCTTCTCTAGGACCAGAAGAGCATAAAACCTTGATGGAAAAGTTTCAAAAGGATGAATCAGGTGAATGAAAAAATATTATCAATCCAATATGAGTTTCTTTTTTAATTTTTCATTAATAATATACTTAAAATTATTAGATAACATGTGTCAAATAATCTATTAATTCACATCTATTTAATGCTCTACAGAGGCCAACAACTCAGAAAAGGAATGTTTTTTTTTTCTTTCTAAATAAGACTATTTCTATTATATGGCACATAAAATAAAATGCGAAGATTTCCTACCAGATTTGCTATGCTAGCCAGTTACGACAGGAGCGGGTTCAAAAAAGCAAAAAAGAGACTTCCCCAGTAGGGGAAACTAGTCAATAGTTTGTTGCCCCGAGTGGGGAAACCAACATTTACAAAAAAAATATCCAAAAAATTATCGAGTTGTTCAAGAAAAACATGAGAACAGAAAATTAAATCCTCACTGAGGGAGGTAACCTATCGATATGTATTCTGAGATAGCATGACATCCTTCTTGTCACGAGGAGGAGTCTCTTCTAAGATGAGGCACCTGTAGTCATCAGAGGAGTCCTCATATTTCTTTGATGGTTGCACTATGGGCTTAGGCGTGGTGGATGAACACACACCTACTTTGTAGTCATCTACTGCTGGTTTGTTGCTACCTTCGATGTTGAAAGAACGCAGAGCTTTTTTGACAGGAAGGGCCTCAGATTTCCAGGAATGCTGAGGGGGAGACAGGAAATTGGTGGACTTCCAGAGTTTTTTTTGTGCCCCAAAGCCAACATATCTTGATGAAACATATATAAAATGCATAGTGAGGGTTGTTGTGACGAGAGGGTATTTTAGAGAGCCGGAGGAGTCGTAATGGATTTGGTAGGCAGCTGAATTTTCCTCAGGAAGGGGCGGGGGCAGCATTCCTCATGGATGGAAATGGGAGGGCATGAGGTCTGGCCTCTTCCATGGCCCTTAAAACACCTCATAATTTACCGCCAAGACATACCAGTGTAGTAGGGAGCTGATGTAAGGGGAGAGGCAGAAGGGTGGTAGGAAGCCTAAAGTAATGGAGAAAGTGGAGAATGGAGACAGAGGAGCTTGGCGTTGCAACTCATGGAATGAACAAAAATACTGAGGCTGCAGGAGAAGAATGTGTTAGAAATGGAGTTGGTTCCATGATATAATGCGAGGGCTTGCAATCCTGACGAGCATTAAAGCTAGAGGCAGAGGAATTAATGATGGTATGAAGCGGGCAGTTTTGGAATTTATTGTCAGTCGGACGAGGGCCATGAATGTCCATGTGGTCAAGCCAAGTGTCATGTGGAGGAGCCGCCACATCCCATAGCATATCATACACTCGCATTTGGGGAACTCAGAAACAAAATTTTTTTCTAAGAAAATAAAAAAATAGAACATGTGAATGAAAATGAATTGCTCCTTAGCTCATTTGTAGCGGTGCTCATGGTTAACGAAAGGGGGAAAAACTTTTACAAAAGTTTGAGGGATCTAGTGGAACAAATGTATAGACATTCTTTCCACTTACAATACAATGATTCAAAGAACCAAATTTTATCTAAACTACAAGAATATTTTCCAGAGAATTGGTTAATGAGGCATGTCAGACCTTTAATAGAAAAAACGTACAAGAACAAAAAAAAAGGAATGAAAAAGTAATATTCCTTTAAATGTTTGTCTAGAATTATTTATAAATATCATTTATAAATATCGATTTCGTTATATTTACTTTTCATATATCAGTATAAAAATTAAATAGTTATTGTCGTGTTACATTTTCAAGAATATTATGAAAATCTCAAAAGATGAACGAGTTTATAACAAAAATATGCTAGTAGGAATGTCAAAAAAGGTGTACAAGGATATGGTCAAAGAAATGGACAAAATTGCATCGCAGGAGGAGTCATCTCAACAACAACGTGCTTCAAATGTAATACATAATCATTCAATTTTTAAATCATTAGGTACAATAAATAAATAACTTAGCATTAAATATTAATTTTCAAGTATTTTCTTGTAGAAAAGAAAATAAAATCGAACCCATTCAGCACATAAAACAAGACGACAAGGAAGAAAAGTGTTGATATCTATGTTTGTGAGTAATTGTTACTTCCTTATAACAACCTAACTAGATTTCATTTTTGTATATTTTAAGTTTTTTTTACAAAAATCATCAATGGATCTCTTCAAACAAGTGCTAACATAGAAAGAAGAACCACTAGACAAATTGATTGACATTGGGTTAAATATGGGTTGTGAGTATATGTTGGCATATCAGAAATTAATTGTGCAATTTGTAAGCATCTATCAATCTTGTTTTACTTAGCCCTGTCTATAATTAATAGAACAAAAAAATATTTTATATTAAATATATGATTTTTTATGGGGTATAAAACTTGAAAGAAACAAAGTATGGAACTGTGTCAACAGATAAAATCTTGAACGATGGCATACTACATGGTTTTGAAAGAAAGTGTAAATTTCACGAGTCAATTGTTGCTATGGTATGCTATTTCTTTTCGATTTACATTGATGTATATTATTTAATATTTCAATTTTCATTATTCTCACCAATGTATATACACTCATTACAGTTTATTTTTATGTTTGTAGATGGAAGGTGAAGAAGAAGAAAACAATCAACACCGTGAACAAAACATTCTTGAAAATAACCCAAGGCATGGAAGTATCTCTAGTAGTGATAGAAGTTCAAGTGAACAATGATGATAATTATGTTTGGATATCGAAGAAAGGCGTTCTATTTTTTGAAATATTTTTCTGTGAAATCAGACATTTTGTTTAATGTAATGGACATAGTGTCCCAATTGAAATACAAAGGGATACCAATAACTTTCCCATTTTGTATGAAAAAGATTGTCTTATATATATATATATATATATATATATATATATATATATATATATATATATATATATATATATATGTGTGTGTGTGTGTGTGTGTGTGTGTGTGTGTGTGTTTTAATTTATTCTATTGTGTTCTCCATTGTCTCTGTGAAATGTAACATGACTGATTAAATTTATGGATGATTAAATATTATAATGAAGAGATGTGAAATTTGATCATATGAGATAAAAAATTAATCCAAATGTCACATTCAAATACACTAATAAAAATTTAATTTATATGAATATTGTTATAAGATATGTGTCGTCTTTTGATGAATATTGAATTTTAAAATATCACAATAATTATGATATGATATAACAAATTAATCCAAACATCACATTCAAGTTCATTAATAAAATTTTAATTAATATGAATACTGTTATAAGATGTGTCAACTTTTGATGAATATTGAATCAAAAAAATCACAATAATTGCACTATCACAGGTCATTGTTTCTAAAAAATACAAAATGAACACCTGTGCATGTCAGTTACTATACGTCGGTGTGCTTGTCTAATGCAAAACACTGGGGAATTTCTGTGACCTATGGGCACCGCAAAAATACCAAATTCCAATAATAAATCTCAGTGTGTTTGTGCGACATTGTGCACTAGGGCGTTTATGTGAGACTACACACCAGTGCATTTGTACAACCTATGTGCACCGCAAAAATAATAATACCAATTATAAAAATTGATGTGTCTGTGTGATACTGCGCACTGGTACGTTTATGTGAGACTATGCACCGATGCATTTGTACAACCTATGGGCACCACAAAAATACCAATACAAATTAGAACAATCAGTGTGTTTGTCTGATATTGTGCACTGGTGTTGCTATAAGTCTACATACCGGCGCATTGAGATGACCTATGGGCACCACAAAAATCCCAAGACCAATTAGAACAGCCTCGTGTGTTGTATCACGAACACTACACCCGATGCGGTTGTAGACCTTGACGGCCTGGTGCATGCACCTTTGACCACCCTGGGCCATTTTCTAGATGACACACACCAATTTGTTGACACCTTATTAGTGCACCAGTGAAAAAAACATCCGTAATAACCTCCGGCTGCCTAGTTATTTTAGTTGTGTTGAAATTACGTTAAAAGCTCTGCCAAAACCTCCATAACTATTGGGAGATGTTGTAGGAAGTGTTTTTTTGATAATTTTGGCCAATTTTATAACACCAAAAACCTCCTTTATAACCTTTGCTAGAGGGTATTTTCCTTCTACTGGAAGCCCAACAAACAATTGTTGGTTGAGTTACTAGTCTTGGAAGCTTTGGTTGGATAAATGATCTAGAGCCCGATGGACAGTTGTTGGGTTGAGTTACTAGTCCCGGAGCCTTGGTTGGACAAGCTCTCTGGAGCCCAGAAACAACTAGGGTTGAGTTACTATTCCTGGAAGCCTCGGTTGGAAAAATGCTCTCGAAGCCCTGTAATAGTTGGGGTTGATTTAATAGTCCTAGAAGCCTTGGTTGGAGAAAACACTTTGGAGCCCTAGAATATCCTAGATAGAGAACAATTCATGATGGTTCGTGATGTCTGACTGTGAGGTGGAATCATTGGTTTGGGGTTGAGACGGTTTGGTCTTTGGAGCCCTGGCTTTGTGTTGATTGATGTGTTTTATAAAGTCCCACATTCATGCTTGGAATATGGCACGGGAGTGATTAGCTAAAGTGAAATTTGGGTTAGCCATGTCTATGGTCGAGTGGAATGTAGAAGTCCCATTTCGGGTTTCTTTTTACAATCATTATTGAAGGGTTCAATGCTTTGGTATTTGATGTGTATATGCAATGGTTTATATATGGATTCTATTGCCGATGTATCCATCATATTCTTGTTGGTATTGTGCTGGTTATGAGCATGTATTATGACAGTGATGAGATATGGTTCTCTCCATGTTTTTACTTGTAAATGAATATACAATATATCTATGGTAAACTTGATTGTATTATAGCTTATGATGTAGGGGAGAAATGCTTCTTATCCATTCTTAGATAAGAAAGAGACCCATTGATCTAGGAGGATCGTACAAGTTCAAGTACAAGTGGCTTAAGTACAAAGGCTTAAAAATAAAAGTGTTAGAAATGTGGCAAACTTAATGTCAAGTTGAAGAACTCACCGTCCTGACTGCAACGATGAGAACGGTTCGTCAAATTGAGCCCGTATGCGAAAGTTATAGGTAGTCAAATTTTATGGGTTGACTTGGTGATGTGGTAAATTAAGGATTCAGAAAATTTGCAGAAATATGACCACTTCATTCCGGAAAATTCCAGCCAAATTATGGAAAAACGGTGGGATAGTTAAAATCACTCCTTTGGTCAAAATTGAGAAGATTTTAAAAAAAGGGGGTTTGTTAAAAAAAAAAAAAGGCAAGGGTGGGCCATGACCCATAACCTTGCTCTAACCATATAATATAAAAACAAATATGTGGTTATGTGTCGGTGCCCATAACCCCACTGGACCCACCCATTAGGGGAATTTTGTGGTCTAAAATGGGCCTCCTAAGGAAATAATAAAATAATAGCTAAACCAATAAAATAATATTTATGAATTTTAAATTCACATTTTTCACCACAATCCATGTAACCATAGTTAAATTCAATTCAAAATTTGTACCAAAATAAAATTAATAAAAAAATTGTATTGATGTGACGATAAATAAGAATGAGTTTTTCAAGAAAAATCATTATCATTGAACAACTAATGCATTTGTCCTTTGTACTTAAATAACTTAAAATAAAATATTAATATAAATTTATAGATTCTTAATTATTATATGCTATTAATTAAAATTTATATTATTTAAGTTGTATAATAACATGTAATTAATATACTATGTAAAAATAATATAATATAAGATAATATAATATAATATAATACATATATAGGGATATGAATTGTTTCTTTCAAGAAATATGAAATGAAAATAATATATTTTTCTTCAAAACGTGTGAAATGACATTTATTATGAGCACTTTAGTTTGAATTTAAAAGTACTTAGAGCACTACCATGGTTAACCGTGAGTTTTTATCCACCATTGAGAATGTGACAAGTAAATTTAATTCAATCAATGCCACCTCAACCATTAGGGATGATGTCATCCCCTAAAATGTGATTGATTCTCATAAAGTGAATTTTGATTGTACATTTTCCTTAGGAGGCCCGTTTTAGTCCTCAAAATTCCCCTAATGGCACTTGCAACATATGTGGTCATGGTTTGTCAACCTTGCCGTCCCCACCCACTCACTATATAGTACAACAGACGATGGCGGATCTGGGGGGGCGAGCCACCCGATATGGTTTGGCCCCCCCTCATACATGATATTAAAATGATGTTCATGTACAAAAATAGTTATGTCGCCTTTTTATGGATAGGGCGAGGTTTGACCGCCCGACTCCCTCCCTCATATTTTGGATCTCAACCATCACGCCAAGCAGACTTCCTTGGGGAGTCTGCCCACCCTCATTTATATAAAATTTCATTTCAGAAGGCACCAAGGTAGGTCTGGAGTGCCATGTTTACCAAGGTAGAGTGGAACCCTGAGCGACTTGAAGTAGGGGGTGGAACCATGAACTGAGCTCATTTCCAAAGGGCCCAAATTTGTCCATCGTCAGAATCAGGCAAATTTTATATGAATTCTACACCTATCAACGACACGATTTCATCGATATTATATGTTTCTTCATTAGAGGTCCCCAATTTTTGGTAAATTTCAGCTATGGAGGTATAAGCGTGTAATTTTGCATTCATGATTGTACTTTCATTCTATTTTCCACTTAATGAAATAGGGCCTCCACACTGATTGAGCAGGGCCAGGAGGTGTAGTCCCTATTGGATGAACTCTAATATCTATTTCTTGTCTTATTACAATTTTTTCCCTTTTTTGAGAAAATGTGAAGCTGTGTTACACTTTTTGCCCTTTTTTGAGAAAAAAATTTCAATTTTTTCGGTTCTTCAACTTTCTGCAAACTATAACAATTTTTCTGTGTAGAATTTAATTTTGCAATAAAAATAAAAGTTGTGAGAAATTTTGTTAGCTTTCTATTACTTATTTTTTGAAATTTTTTTATGCAGATTTGATATGTCAACTTAGCGTTTCTTTGAGTGTGTGTTTCTTAACAATCAAAGGATTCATAAGAATTCATGTTATGTCGAAATGCTGTATTCATTGAAAACTTGTGTTTTTGAAAAAACAAAATGTGTTACAACAATCTAGCCAAAGTCTACTTTGTTTTATTCATATTTACAAAGCCAATGGATGCATATCATAATTACTAGAATTTTTTGAAGTCGTCCAATACGAAAAACTGCGTATTTTGGATATGTTTCGCGTGGCAAGAAATTTCTTAACATATAAGTTATAAACTAAAAATCTAAAAGCTACCCATTAGAGTCGACGGACCAATGTAATGCCCCATAATTTTTTCAAATTTTTTTACAATGTATTTTGGGAGATACAAAATTTTGATTTTACTGAATCACAATGACCCTCAGAAATTGTTTGCACCCATTTTATTAGAAAAATAATTAAAATTAATAAAAGTTTACGAAATTCCATAAAAGTTATATTTCCTGAAAGTAGATTCAATTCTGAAAATGCTTGTCTTGGTTCTGACAGTTAATTAACAACTTTTCATGGAGTTTAATCAGTCCAAAGTTGCAGAACTATTTTCAGAGCCTGGTTTTTGCGTAATTGGTGATGCATTAGTTCGCCCGAACTTTTAGTCCAAGTTCAGCCGAACTATGTTTTCCATTTATGAGTCACTAAATCTAACGTCTTAATAGTTCGGCCGAACTTCTTCTGAATAGTTCGGCCGAACTATTGTGTAACTCTCTGTTGGCCGGAAATTTTTGTGGAGCCCCCTATAAAAAACACATTTCTCGTCAATATAAATTGCCGCGAAATGATTCACAATTTTCGCACATTTCGCACTTCATCTCATTTTACAAAGACTTTGTTTGGGTTCAAAAACTTTTCTTCAAAGTTTGGGTTTAAAGAAATTTTTTGGAAGACATTTTTTGGAGGCGGCATGATTTTTCTTGGAGGTATGTACGTGTTTTGTGTTGAAATAAATCTTTTGGGCTTCTTTGTTCAAAAACTTTTCTTCAAAGTTTGGGTTTAAAGAATTGGGTTTAAGAGCATTTCTTGGAAGCAAATTGATTTTACAATTTTGGATTTAAAGAATTTTTTTGGAAGAAATTTCTTGGAGGTGGCGTGATTTTTCTTGGAGGTATGTACGTGTTTTGTGTTTTTTAAAGTGTGTGTTTTGGATTGGATTACGTATTTTTTACAAAAAATTTACACTGAATTTTTTTTTAAATTTTTTTAAATTAAATCTTTTGTGATATTTTTTGTAATTGAGTTATTGTCTAATTTTTTGAAGGAATTTTTTTGAACTTCATACCCTATTATCATGGGAAATCTAAGAACTTGTGCGAGAAAATATGATCGAAAAAGAGACCCTGAGGCACGTAGAGAAGAGACGAGACAATATCGCAAAAGAAAGTTAGAAGCCCTCTCAAATATTGAAGAGGAAAATCAACCTCAAGCAGAAATTGAAGCAGGTATGTAAATGTAAATATTACATGAGCTATTGATATATATTTAAAATTTTCCTAATGTAAAATGTGAAGCTTAATTTTTATTTGATGAACTAGTTTGAAAAATATTTTGTTTGACGTAAACAGACAGAGATATTCCTCAAAATATTGAAGAAGAAAATCAACCTCAAACAGAAATTGAAGCAGGTATGTAAATGTAAATATTATGATCTATTAATATATTTTTAAAGTTTTCCCAATGTAAAATGTGAAGCTTAATTTTTATTTGATGAACTAGTTTGAAAAATATTTTGTTTAATGTAAACAGACAGAGATACTCCTCAAAATATTGAAGAAGAAAATCAACCTCAAGCAGAAATTGAAGCGGCTATGTAAATGTATATATTATGATCTATTGATATTTTTAAAATTTTCCTAATATTTATTGACATATTTATTAATTTAGTGATTTATTGAATATGTACTATTTTTCGAATATGTACAGATGAAATCACTATCGATAATGAGATGTTAGAAAATGTAGACACTCACACATATGGAGATAAAAAACCTGACCATGTTATACGATATCGTGTCGATAGAATTTTTGAAAAGTATTTAAAAAATGAGCAAGTGACAGTTCAAGCTCAAATATTGAAAGGTCTCCTATCATCAAGGAAATTAAAAGAAGCGATGACACTATTGGGTATTCGAAAATCAACCAAAGATAAAAAAATGAAAGAAGAGGTGATAAAAATATGAGTAGTGCTATAGAGTCAATTAAGAGATCTAGAGATAAAGATGTTCCAAATATACGTAGAGGAATACAAATGGCAATGGTTTCACCAAGTACTCAAGAGAATCGTTTGAATCTAACATCTATGGCACGAGCACTGGGAACCTCGCGAAAAACTCTGCACAAACATCGAAAATTTCGACTGCAAATAGATGTAAATGATGAACTCGTTTGTTGGAGAGCTATTTGTAGGCAACCATACAAAGATAGACTTGGAGAAGATGTTAAAAAAATAATATATGAATATTGGAAGAACAATTCGCGTGTTTCACCGACTGCAAGACATGTGATGCGAAGATGAATAGCACGAAATCAATATGAAGAACATGAAAAAAATCTCTTGGAAACCACTCAAATAGAGTTATTCAACAAGTTCAAAGAAGAGAATCGTCAAATTCAAGTTTCACTCAGTGCTTTTGTTCAACAAAAACCATGGTATGTAAAACCTATCACCGTACGCGACACTTCTTGTTGCCGTTATCATGTGGAATTTGAGTTATATTATGACACATTCCTTGATTTCGGTAGAACATTATGGAAGGATTCACCTCCTCCTTCCACTATCCTTGAATTCATATCTCAAATTCTATGTGAAAGAGAAAGCGATGAACTATTTTACAAAAAGAAATGTGTTGGTGGTAAAAAATGCGATGATTGTGGAAATTTGACTAAATTTCAAACAAATATCGTATTGATATAAATGATCAATCATTTTCCAACATGAAAGTGAAATGGAAGAGATATGAATATATCGATACATCGATTCAAGGTGCAAATAGTGTTAAAAGAATTGAATTACTAGAAGACGAAATTTTTCTGATAGAATTTTTGAGAAAGTTTGAGGCAGAAATTTACAAATACACCAAGCATTCCCATAGAGCTCGATGGAAAGACTTGCAATTCAAAAAATCTCGTGAAGTTTTTCCAATGATATATGTGCTTATATCATTGTGTTATACCACAAAAGTCCAAAGGTACAAGATAATAGTGGTGATTTACATTGTGTTATAATTAGAGGATTTTCTAAAGCATATGGAATAGGCAGGTGCCTTGTCCACAATTTTCTCGGACAGGGATATAAAGTTTCAGGGTTAGATATTAAAATTCTTGAAAATGGAACTATGGAAGCTTGAAGTGATTTGCAAATCACATTTTCTTCTAATTTACTATTTGATTGCTTCCACTTTGGGTATGATGATATTAGTCATCTGGGAAAAATTAAGATTGTTGTCAAAGAACAATGGTTTGGTGGTTGTATCCATGTCTTGATTAATAACGTTGCAAGAAAAAATACCATTATGGATGATGAAGATCCAATGAAGGCATTTGCAGAGACAATCGATGCCAATTTGAATGGAGCTTACTACCTATCAGAAGTTGTATTAGCATGCATGCCACTAGGCCTCTCTAGTATAACTAACATCTCAAGCACATGTTCATTGCAAAGTGAACAAAACATTGCATCTTATAATGATTCCAAAGCAGGCTTCTGTGGACTTACACTTTCATAGGAAATAACATTGGCAGGAAGATGGCTAGGAATCCAGTTAGATGAAGCTTTAATTAATGTCCTATTGATTCCATCTTCATCAACAAAATCCATAGAGATATCCAAATGTTTCTACATGGAACATGCACATATGCCTATGGAAATCATCACTTCCTGTATGCTTTTGACACTCATGTAGACTATATCTTATGCTCATGAGTTCAGACTTAGAGGTAGAGATGGTTGGACATTACCGTATTATATAAAAATCGAAATCTATGGGTAAGATCAAACAAGGTTCAAGTTGGTGATTCTCTTGCATTCGTGTACAATTCGAACGAAGACTTAGTACTTCAAGTAACTCACGAGGACTAGAAAAGTTGCTATGCATTAGAGCCCATAGTCTAGTAGGTTAATACCATCATGACATTGTGTGATCTCAAGTCAATAGTGGAGGATTAATGTGAATCCTCTACTTTTCAAGTTTTAATAGAGGGAAAACGGGTGCATTTTTTATATCAATTTATAATTCTAAAACATTGTCATGAATATTATGCCACCACATGAAATTTTAATTAGACTAAAACTTTAGTCATCATTTTTTTATCTAATTCTAATTATCATTAAATGAAATCATTTTATTATTATTTTTTATAAAAAATATATATAAATTAAATCAACTTTTGATAATTAAAACTTTACCCAAAATAAAATTACCATATATCACTACCATTCCAACCAGATTAACAAAAATAACATTATCAACATTTTTAATTATTTTAATATATTTTTAGTAAAAATAATTAAAATTACCTCTCTACTCTATATATTACCTCTGCTCTATATATATTGCTTATGATGTCAACAAACTAAAATCTAATATTATTATTGTGGTTATTAATCACTATAATTAAGTTATACTCTCGTCAAGAGCTAGATCATTTCTCATATTACGAGGAAAAAATCACTAAAACTATGATCAAGAGAGATTACTGTGACGTAAAGCGAGCACACTCTTTTTGAAAATTTAATTCCTACCATCACTTCCTTTAGCATGTACCTCTCCCATAGAAGATAGTTCCCTCCATTTTTCACCCCAACAAAAAATATTATACTGTAAAAAGCTTTTTGAGGAGATCTAACTAAACTATTGGACTGAGTCGATCAAGTCAGAGATGTAAACCAAAAGACAATCGTGTCACACAAAACTATTGTGGAGTGAGAGCTCAAAGGTGGACCATTTAAACTAAAGAAAATTCATGTCCACGCAGCCTTACGTTAATGAACCACTTTTCAGTAACCTTTGAATGACTCCTCCCTACGAAAAGACCACAACTCCCTCCCTCCTTCCCTCCCTTGTAAAATAATAATTATGTTTTGCGGAGTCGGAAAACCAAAATATATGGAGACAATTATCACCTAAATCCAAAAATGCGATTATGCATGATGGAGAATCTCTAAAAAGCTTTCCCTTGTTAATATATTTCATCATCTCAATATCTATGATATAAAAGTATAAGTGTATTTTGATGTACATCACATTTCGTTCAAATCTCATCGTCAAATACTATTGATACTTTTAAATAAATCATTGAGATTATTAATATATAACTCAAAGGGAAAGTGTGAGATACTCCATCATCATAATCGTGCGTTAGTTTGGTGATACATCTCCATATTTTAACTTCGACCATAAAACATAATTACTACAAGGGAGGGGGAGGAGGGAGAGGCACCGAGGGAGTCATTCAAAGGTTATGACAAAGTGATTCATTAGCGAGATATCGTGATGTATTTTTCTTTTAGTTTAAAGGTTCGATCTCTCGTGAGCTCCGCGAAGTGGTTTTGTGTGACCTTATTTCGGTTTTTTACATCTCGACTCGAGTCGAGTGGGTGTTTTCTAGTTGTGATCTCCTAAAGCTTTATAACTAATATTTTGTTAAGAAATATGAGAATATCTGCGGGAGGGAGGGTTAAAGGAAAGGGATTGTATTAGGAATTAAATTTCTCAGAAAAAAGGTGTGGGAGGGGCTGCAATTAAACAAATTCTACAGAAAATCTCTTGATCATAATTTTTGGGGTTTTTTCTCAGTATGATAAATGTTTAGGATCTATAACTCTAAAGTTAACATATTATAGTGATTAATAACCACAATAATAATATTCAAACTTTAGTTTGTTGACCTTATCATAAGCAATAATATATGAGCCGAAGTAATATATAGAGTAGAGAGAGGTACATTTTAATTATTTTACTAAAAAAATATATTAGAAATATTCAAAAATATCTTTAATATTATTTTATTATCTGAATGGTGATGTATATGGCAATTTTATTTAAGGTAAAGTTTTTATTATCAAAGTTGATTTAATTAAGTATATATATTTTTTATAAAAAATAATAAAATTATTTCATTTAATGATAATTAGAAATTAGATAAAAATGATGAATAAAGTTTTACCCGTCTAATTCCCAAAATTTCACCCGTAATGGTGGCATAATATTCGTATTAATGTTTTAAAATTATAAATTGATATAAAAAAAGCACCCCTTAGTCCCTCTGTTAAAACTTGAGTAGGGATTCACGATTTATTATATATGGGGTGTGCTGCGAGATAACACGATGTCGTGGGCTGCTTTGGATCACTGTGGATACTTTAATGAACTGTATAACAGCGTGATCCCTAGTCGCTCGTGGTGGCTTCGGTAATGTCTCGCGGGTGGCTCCCCGATCCCCGGACATACTGCGTGAGACTCACACACTTTGAACCTGTTTCATCTTACCCATAGAAATTTCTTACTTTTTTATATAATCGGTATTTCCAACCATCTCTACCTCTAACTCTGAACTCATGAGCATGAATATAGTCTTCATGAGAATCGTCGAAACCTCTGAGGAAGTGCGATCGATTTCATACATCATCTTGCATGTTTTACCTGTAGAAAACATTTGGATCAAATCTCTATGATTTACGTTGATGAGATGGGAATCAATACGTCAGAAATAATTAAAGCTTCATCTAACTGAATTTCTGTAGATCTTCTTTGCCAATGTTGTCTATGAAGTGTAAGTCCCCAAAGCTTTTCTAGAATCATTATGAAAGCATAATCGTATGTTCCATATCTTTGCATATGATCATGTGCTTTGGATGATGAGTTATACTAGAAATTTAAGTGACATGCATGGTAATTCTTAACCCTGGCCATACGATAGGTAGTAAACTCCATTCAAAACTGAGAGCATCGATAGTCTGCAAATACTAATTCTAGATCTTACATCATCCATAATAGTATGTTTTTATTTACACGTTATTAATCAGTTATGGATTTACATTTACCAAACTCATTTGGTTCATGACACATATTAATTTTTTCCCAGATAGTATTACAATATCATACTTTGAAAAGTGGAAACGATCAAATAGTAAAAGATTAGAAGGAAAATAATAGATTTGAAAAATCTCTACTTCAGCTCCCATAGTTCCATATCAAATTTATATATATCTAACTAAAAGCTTTTATATCCATCGTTCAGAAAAATTGTGGACCAAAGACACTTTGCCTATTCCATATAGCTAGAAAATCCTCTAATTAAATAACACAATGTAACACCATATTATCTTGTACGAATTTGTGATAGAGCATCCTTTTTAATCTATCCCTTTAGCTTGGGTATGTGAAGCAATATTCATCTTCATATATTTTTTCCCTATCATACGTGAGTGAGTAAAATTGTATTCCATTTGCTGTCTAATGTTAAAGGTTAAGCACATGGATAATTTCATATATATCTAGATGAGGAGGCTATGTATTACATATGGTCTTGAATGAGTTTTTTCAGAGCTCTTTTGAATATACTCTAAAAGAGTGCAAATGCTCATTCAAGACCATATGTGTTTCATCTACAACTGCACGAGGATTTGCAATACTATCATTTGAGTTGGCTAGCTCCATTTCAAGATATTATGGTTATCCAAGAAGGGGATATAAAAAATTAAAGAAGGATGTTGATGTAGGTTATCCAAGTTGGACATAGAACAAACCGGAGGAGGGAAAGAGCCTAAGGAAAAAACTATATTTCCAGTCGAACGCCTGTAGAAGTTCCAGATTACACAGAAGTAAAATCCAATTTAGCCTTTATTAAATTCTAACTATCTTAGTCATTGTCTAGGGGGGAAAATAGGATGTAATTTCCTCTTCTCACTGGCTAGGGAGTCTTGTTTTTCATATGGATTCAACCAAACATATTATACTTAAATGATTCGAATTTCTCTCTCCAATCATTTCTAAATCATCACTACTATCACAGAAACATTTTAAAAAGAAATATACTTTAGTATGGGGAAAGACCTTAGAGTTTCAAATATTACTAAGAAAGTTTTTTGATACTCATTTGAAGAATGTGGAAAATAGAATCATAAAAAAATTATGTTTTTTGCAAAACGTATGCACTTTCAAGTACCAGCAAGGGAATGTCTCGAGGGTGTTCCAAATGAATTAATGCTATTTTATTTAAATCCCATGATGTATATCTTACTCATATTTTAACAAATTATTTAAAGTATCAATGATCTGATTGGATAATTATATTATTTGTCTATATATTTTGATGTCACTTATGAGTATGAAAAGCTTCAAAGAATCAACTTGTAGGGATCATTTTAATGGTGGGTGGAGAATGGGATCATCTTTTTGAGATTAATTTTGAGGTATTAATATGCTTTCCATAATCTGGGAGTCAAATGAGTTATCCCTTGTGCGAAATCTTGAACATTATTATACAAACTAAATACATATATCAATGCTGAAAAACATCAAATGAAAGTTCATTTCAAAGTACTATGCCTTTAGTAAGTTGACACTATCATGTTGACCACTGTGGTACGAGAGAATGACATATTTAGCCCCATTACTCATGCATGGCAAGCTAGCTACATGTGGAAGTTTTAACAAGACTCTAAAAGGTCTACCAATCAGAAACCTCAGTTCAATGGTTAACGAAAGTTAATAGTCTTACACCCTAGTTGTTGGCTATCACGCTATGCTTAAATACTTGGCCACTAGGAGGATAAAAGTTCCATTTTGTGTTATTGTATCTCTAGTTGAAAATACAACTAGGAGTTTGATAGTTAAGAGAGAAAAATGTATGAAGTTATGAGTTTTGCATAGCTGCACTTTTACACTAAAACAGAGTCTTAGATAACTCTAGAGATTACCCTCTTTCTATGTACTGCACATATTTCCATGAAAGAAAGAGAGACTAGAGCATGTTTACATTTTAGTGTTGTTTTTCTATAAAGTTTCCTAGGAAACAATATTGATTGATTATGCGGAGATATGTATGTGTGTGTGTTTCATTATGTTCTCATATTTCTTACGATTGTGTTTCATTATGTTTCTCATTTCTTACATTTCACACCTCCTATTTTTTCTTTCCAATCTAGGTTATAAAATAACGAAAACAACATAGAGACTTGGAACAATCATTTTTCATTATCTATATGGACAGAAGGGTCTATATCATAAGCTTAAGCTTATGTAGGTTTTAGTCAATTTTATCATATGTTTTGGTAAGTGCAGTAATGTTTTTTTATCTATGAGTACAGTCATGAGTTCCCCAATTTTACCTTAGTAAAGCGCTGATTCTAGGATTACTACAATTTGTACTTGGTTTTTTTAAGAATACTCAATCTAAGTTTTTGAAAGCTCAAATACATATGACGTTTCCTCAACAACATCCCTAGAACATGGACACATCCTTGACTATCTAAGGACATACATGATCGAATAGAACCAATTTACATAAGATATCATCGAGGAGTTTGGTTATGTATTAACCCCTTGCGACATCACGAGTCATGGATGTGATCTAGAAATTAGTGTGGCATCATCTTGTTTCAAATTGAAAAGAGATCAAAATGCGATACCATACCCTCATCGGTAACCTAAAAATATGAGTTAAAGAGGAGTTTGAGCTACAGTGTAAAAATTAATGTAATATTTTTTGTTTAATTCAATATACATTTAGCATCTCATCTCAGGTTAAAGTGCAGCGTCAGATATCATAGCATTAGATTCCAATGTGGAATCATCACGAAATAATTATATGCCAATACCACGAGATGATAGGTGGTAATGCACATTAATGGATTTTCTCTAGAATTCCTTCAAATGCTGGGGACTATTGGAAGGCAACTTGGAAGTGTATGGGTGGCCACCAGAGATCATGATGAATGGGGATCCATTAGTTAACTTCTCCAAATTTTAAGAAAGAAAAATGGAGGATAAGAAAGGATTATCAGATTTGACTAAAATATGATATAGGAGGATGATCACCTTGACACGGTGAGGTCCCCCCATATACTACTTCTCAGGAATAGGAATAGTAGGTTAGGAAAAACATTGGAGTAAAAATAATTGATCTCTATCAGGATAACTAGAGTTAACTACCATAGATGGTGAAGATAAAAGAAGTAGAGCATAGGATACACTAGGAAAATTTGCTTCAATATCCAAAAAGCTATGAAGATATCAGTCAAATGTCCACAAGAATATGTGAAGGTGTCAATTGAGGTGTCAATATCCATATGAATATCAGTCAAATGTCCCAAGAATATGTGAGAGGTGTCAATGAGGTGTGGCTCTCTACCACGATTTAATGGTGGCAATGATGACATATCACACAGAGCGGAAGCATAGGAGACAAAGAGCGAACTAACATCCTTCATTGGTAAAATAGAATGTAAGTGTAAGTAGGTGTAGAGCTATTATGGGTTTAGCCCGCAGTAACTACTGTAGCAATTCTAATAGGATCGGTCACAAGATGGTTACAAGAGAGCCATAATTGTTCACCAATGTGCGATGGAAACCAAATCACTACAAGGGAGGACTAGAGTATAAAATCCATAATTATATTTTTGTGTCTAAGTCTTGGGTGGTGACGGGATATATCCAGCAAAGAGATAAAATTCCACCACTTGTCAAGAGGAAAACTATAAATTCGAGCATGGTAAGCCAGTTATTGGGTCAGCTTGGGTGAATAAATGTATATAAACCAGAAATGAGGTTAGTTTCCCAGCTGCATAAGGCCAAACCACTTACATCCCGAGAACCAAAACAAACATGTACACTAGAAAGAGTCTTAGAAGAGTAGTCCACATGAAAGCAAATCCTAGTATTATGTCTTAGATGGTCTTTCCCAGAAAAGACTTGCTATCATATAGGGATCTCAACTCAGTAGACAGAGTTGTCCTAGGGTGAGGTAAGGTAGAGGGATGGTTGATATGCCCCATGCACCACTATAGGTGTTTTCTAAGAACAACCACTAAGGTTACCACTTCGTCCCACGAGGCGGGGTTAGTGTTCGGCTTTTGAGTAGTCATCCAAAAACACGATATTCCTCACGACACTGTATGGTATGCCTTGCAGAAGATAGTCTGTATCATGCTGACCTAAGCCTAACCCTCGCACTTACACGTGATCTGTGGAGCACAGGTTTTGATGGTGGGATGATGAAGGATTTTCACTCTGTAACTCATTTTATACCTCTGTTTTTACTGAGTCTTGAGCATTTTTACACTACTACCTATGTCCAAAACCCTAGCCTAAGATAATGTTGGTGCATTAAGAGAAAAATATGAGTCTATTTTATTTTATTAATGCATTAATTTTAATATTTTTTATTTACTCAATTTGGTTAGCAGTGTGAGAATTTAGATGGTGTGATAGAATATTTGTTAGTAACACCCTACTACAACTATATAAAAAATTATCTTTCAATATCAATGAATCTACCTTTGCTGGAGAATTGTCAACAAAGGAATATTGCTCTCATGTAAAGGGATGCAATGATGGTATTTGAGAAGTGCATGCCACTACTTATAGTCTAAAAATGACCTCTCATGATGGGCGAGGTGTTGAGTTCTGAGGATGGTGACAAAATGTTGTGTAGCGGTGGTTCATAGTCAGATATGCATATCTTAGCTGGCGCTGTATTTAATTTTTTAATCATGACTTTCTAACCATAGACTAATATTTTTTCAAAAATAAATTCATACAACTTAGCTAAAATGTGAGCTAATCATAATGTAATACTGAAATTTAAGTGAGAATTTTTTTATCCCCACTTTTAAATATAGTGTACAATGAAGCTTTGTGTCCAAGGTTAAGAAAGCGCTTGCTATCACGTTATGAAGGATTTATGTGTGAGGGATGAAAATATATCCCTCTTTTAATAAAATTCAAGTTGATAGACATTTAATACATATATATCCCATTTACAAATCACTTCAATCCAAAAACATAATGTCTGATAAATTTTGAAAGCTTCTACTGAACATTCAACATAATGTCCTATGGTGTTTGGATATTCTATCACAATTTTAAGTTGAGGCTAATTATCTTGAAAGAAAATCAAATTATTTCCTTTAGTATTACAAATACTAAATCCTTATAATTAAACCAAATACTAAATTATTTACAATTTTTTCTATTATCTATAGGTTAGGAGATGCAAATCTACTATTTACAATCCCTTTTAGAAAATACTAATTGAATTTATAGAAAGAAAGTACGTGCCTCCATCCACAAAATTCTCTGTCGCATGGGGTTTTTATGCATAACAATGTTTAGAGATTAAAGGTTGATGATATATGCAGTCAGAGTTGTTGTATGGCCATTTAAGAGGTAAAGAATTTACTGTTGGGTTTAGAAATAGGGTTTTGAATACTGTGGCATAATCTCCCAAAACTACTAGGCCCATGGCACAAGTCATTTGGAAAATAAAATGACATTATACCTAATTATGGGAGGCAAGATATGTGCAAAAAATGGCATTATATGAGTAGCATATCAGTTTCAAAAAAGCTATAGTATGTAATTAAATGCCACTATGTTTTAACGATTTGCTACCATATTGTTAAAGACATTAACTATATCGTGACTAGCACATGAATTCATATGGAAAAGTACAAAAAACAAGATATCTAAACTTTGAGAAGTTTCAATCAAACATCACATAAAATAACATGTGAATTCCATGAATGAGCATGATGACAAGAATTAATATGGTTCTCTTTCAGGAATCTATACAATGTTTTTCATAGTGTATTGGAGATATTTAGAAGTGAAATGAGCAATAAAATTATAGCTGACATCAAGGACAGTACTAAGTTCCAAGAACACTAGAGCAATGTTGAATACAAAGAGATATTAGCATGCAATCAAGATCAAGAAAAAGGAGATTAGAGTTAGAAGTAATGTAAGACGAAAGGTGGAGATGAAAGCTTCCTAACTAATAGAACAGCTATGGACCCTTTTGTGAAGACAAAATTAAAGCTTAGTTATCAGAGTTATTTTATATACCATTATAAGTGTGAGCTAAGCGAGACCAACGAAGTATCTTTTAATTTCATGTCATGTGCTTTGATTCATTTCTCAAATAGGGGTATCTTATTCATGTTGTGCTTTGATTCATTCTCGCTTTAAGAGAGGAACTTGAACTTTAGAATTAATAGAAGAAATACTGAGTATTGTAGAATGTGATTATTAGATGTTTTTTTGAGATTACTGAGTGTCTCATGAAAGTTGTGAGATTTATTTAAGATGCAATCTTATTTATGAGGAAAGTTGTTCCAACTCCTAAATAGATTTGTAATACCTTAAATGCGTATACACTATCTATGCTAATAAATGTTCATTTTTCTCATTTTTTGTCTCTCTAAATTTTAGTTTTTTCATTTTTCTCTCATTTTTTGTGTCTCTAAATTTTGGTTTTTTTCTCCATTTTGTGTCTCTCCTAAAATTTAATTTTTTCTTCATTTTATCATCTCTACAATTTTAGTTTTTTTTCTCCATGTTTGTCTATCTAAAATTTTTAGTTTTTTCTCCATATACATTCTACAAATTTTTAGTTTTTTTCTCGATTTTCTCTCTCTAAATTTTGACGTTTTTTCCATGTTTTCTCAGTTTTCTCTCTCCTAAATTTTATTGTTTTTTTGTAATGATTTAAATAATTTTCATACATAAATAGATCTAGAAAAAACTTTTTAAATAACTACCCCAACTTTACAAATAAAACTATTTAGACTATACTAATACAACTTCACTCTACATACATTTTATAAAATTTTTTTAAATATAATATAATATAATACAACTTTACCACTCATGAATTTGGGTCATTCAAGATATAGGGTAATAAGAAGTCAAGAATAAAAAAAATTCTATTCTGATCATATAACTTTCATGCAATTGCTTCTATTTTGGTCGCTTATTTGTAAAATATTACACTCATTATATAAAAGAGTTCAAGTTGTAATTGATTTATTCACAGATAATGAGTGGCCGGAGCTGAGCTGCTCCATCTACTGGAAATACCGGAAATTCCAAGTAGATCGGTCAAATAAGATTTAATTTTAATTTTAGGGGTAGAGGAGATTTGACTCCATAATTTATTTAACAATAAAAATTTGATCAACTAAACTATCCTTTAAAAATTATATACTAATTCTTTTAATTAAATAGCAACAAATTTACACACTTGTAGTATATCTATTATGTATATTAAATATTATATCTATTATGTATATTAAATATTATATCTATTATGTATATTAAATATTATAGGAATAGTTATATTTTAAAGCAAGTAAAATCTGATAGTCTATCTATTACAAATATTATATAATTAATTATATTTTAAAACAATTAGAATTTGATGGTATATCTATTATATATATTAAATATTATGTAATAGTTTGAATATTGATGTGTTTTTATATTTGAGCAGCTCCTCTTCACGGGACCAACCAGGTAAGTGAATACTATACATATTTTTAAATTTGAATATCTAATAAGGAAAGATTTTATAGTGGCCAGTTACGATGTAGGTTGGGTTGTTATGTAATATTTTATGTTGTATTGTGTGTAATTAATTATATTTTAAAGTAATTAGAATTATTAATTATATTTTAAAGTGATTAGAATTTGATGGTATAATTTATGATTATTATAAATATCTACTAAATTTTGATAAAATCTACTAAATTTTAAAATTTAAACAGATTTCACAATTTTAAACTTTAAACAAAATTCACCAAAGAAAAATACTTTTCCTTTTTGCTCAATTTTAAACTTTAAACAAAATTCAACAAGGAAAATTTTGTTAAATTAAATCTCAGAAACTACTGCCCTTAAGTGCATTAAAACAACAATTAAACTGTAGATTCAAGAATTAGAATGTTATATCTCAGTTTAGCTTTCATATAAGCTTTTGTGGCAGCATAGTGGCTTTGTTTCTTTCTGTTTTTGAAACTAAACGTGATACTGTCGTTACAGGTTTAATCTTTGAACTTTGTCAAATTCTCTAATTCCTAAGCGTGAGCTTCGCAAATGAAAAAGATAATTCATGACTTCATCCACTTTCATTTTTGAATGCAAAGCATGGAATGACAAGCGTGTTTGCAGGCAGCATATAAGTCGTTATATAATAAATTTGAATATCAAAACATTGTTTACAAACATCTTTCCTCAGTATTGAATTTATCTAAATTTTATACATATTGTCTGGATTTATGCATCTATAGCAGTTGTTAAAAAATACAGAACTAAAACTTAGAAATGAAAATTAGCAACAACTTTAAATTTTTTGTGGGGGAGAATAGTAAATATTTACCAGCATTGTATCATTTTAGTCACTATGATAATTTACATGCATCAAGAAAACCCGTAAATATAATTTAAATACATGAAAAAAACCAGTAGAACATACCTGTTGAATTCGTTCGGTCGACGAGGGGAGCAGCAAAGCAGCCGAAACGCGCGGACAGCAGCAGTAGGAAAGTAGCAGAGAAGCCGGAACGCGCGGACAGTAGCAGCAGGGGAGCAGCGAAAATTCCCGGGAATAATGAAACACGTAAAAGAACAGTATTCGCTGGCAATTTATTTATAGGAATTAGTTCGGCTGAACTTTTGGAATTAGTTTGGCCAAACTTTTGGAATGAGTTCGGCCGAACTTTTGGTACGAGTTCGGCCGAACTTTTTTTGCCGGTTTTCCAATCTCTGGCAAAAATTCTGTTGGCCTGTGCCATCTGTGTCTCGTCAATCTTAACGGAATCAACAATTCAGCTGAACTTTAGAATAAGTTCGGCCGAACTATTGCCGAAAAAAGTTTTCGACCCCCGATTCTCACAAAAGTGTAACCCAGCTTCACGTTTCCGCCCATATAGTGTAAACTGAAGGAGGTACCATGATGTCATTCATATTTTGGACACATTGTATAGTAAATTAAAGTAATTTAAGTAATTTTTTAAATTTAAATAACATATTTAAAATTTAGGTTTTCAAAGCCAATATAACATATGCATTATAATTTTTAAAATTCTCTTTCACTTCTAAATGTAACCTATGCTTTATAATTTTTTAATTCTCTTTCACTGTAGAATCTCTGTGCTTCTCTTTCTGATTAAAAAATTGAAGTTACAATTGTTGTTTTACATGATTGAAGTAGCATTGTATTTTTTTATTTATCTCAAATCTGGAAAAGAAGGGCCTCGCTTTCCATTTTCGTCCACGAATTTTCATCATCATTGCTGGAGAAAAAGGAATGTTTGGAGAACTGTGCTAGATTAATTACCATTTGGTCTCAAATGATCTTCATAAATTCTCAATATTACATGTTTCGGGCATCTAACGTTGTGAAATTGATTAAGTTGTATGGGTTGTGTAACAATGTCAAATTGATACAAGGTCTACCACCATTTAAGGACAGGTTTTCCATTCGAAATTTATTCGAATTCTACCACCATTTAATGATAGGTTTTCCCATTCTAAAATAATAAACTATCTCCAATTCAGATTTCCTTTTCTATCATACTAAATCCTTTTAACCCTTGATATGAAAAATTTTAGCTCTTAAAAAAAACCTATCTTAAACATGAACCTCTTTCTGGCCTCTATCTCGGGATTGAAATATATGTGTAATTCCACATGTAGAACATCATTAAACGACGACAATGACGAAGATCAAGGTTAATGGAACTCACAATTGAAGCCATTGAATAATGAACACCAAATTGATCCAATTTGTAAGTTACCATGATGTTTTCTACACAAACTCATCAGAAAATTATGTTTTCAAACTAAAATTATAAAATCCAAGATCTATAAGATTTATGTCAATGGGTTAGAATGCTTCCAACTTGCTTTATGGTAAAGTAGGTTGATCTATACTTTTGAGTTATAAGCATGTAATTTTGAGTTATGAAGTATAATAGATTGATTGAAATGTAAAACTTTTTACTTTGAAATTATGAGCTTGTTGATTATAGAAGAAATGCCATGTTTTACTCCTCAATATTTTCATGTTACCATTTGAAGTGTCGAAGACAATAAAAATAAGAGCATAAAACTGGTAAATATGATTTTCAAATTTTAAATGATAAATAAAATTAAAAATATAAAAATTAAACTTATATATATATATATATATATATATATAAGGAAAAAAAAACAAAAATAAAAGCCACACCATTATATTTATACTATTTTATTATGCCGTAAGGCATCACTATTTGAAAACAACATACCTGCTACTTTACTATTCTTCATGTGAATCGTTCGATCTTTTGTTAAACGATTAAAATCTCTTTTTCCCTTGATTTAAAGTCAGGTTAGTTATTAATTATTAAATTTGGTTATGAGCTTGGTGTTTCCCAACCATTTATATGTTTGATGATGCCCATATCTGTTTCTATCGATGACGTTGATCATGTTATCGCGATCCTCCCGAGTGTTGCTGTCGCACATGCCCTTGAGGACCTGGTAGAGCTCATCTGCAGAAATGGAGCTATTGCGGTTGAGGTCGAAAGCCTGGAAGGAATTTTTCAGATCTTCCAAGAAGGTGGCCCTGTCGTTCCCTTTGGTATTTAGATTGATGAAATCCTACAGGTTCGGAACATCTCGTTAGTGTAACCTGTGTCGAAGTGTTGAGGAAGGCCATCAATATTTCCTTGTGTTCTTTTAATTTTCCCAGAGGAAAAGAGACACGGTAAAAATGAGTCCACGGAAGAGGAAGGGGATGCACTTAGAGAGACACGGGCCTGAGTAGAGAAGGCAGATCTTGTTGCCAGTACCAGGACACAAGAAGGGTTGTAAACTTTGTAACCATTGTATTTCACTCGCTCTTTAATGAATAGATATTTTTCACTTTTTTTTCTTACTGAAAGGCTCGTATGCCAGAATAGTGTTACTTTTCTATGCAATTTTCCATTCATTGCCAATGTGGCATATTCCATTGAATAATCTGCTCAAAATTAATGCTCTCCTCTGAATATTTTTATTTTTATTTTAGGTAATTTGGTAATAGTTGTTAAATAATTGAGTTTTAATATTATGATACTTATAATTTTATTCTTATTTTAGGTTTTGTTCGCATTATAGTTCTTTTAAATCGGTTGACATAGGATACTCTAATATTAATAATATTTTTATTTTTATTTTAGGTGTCGTTAGAATTATAGTGCTTTTAAATCCTGGTTTCAATTGTCAATAGTTGATTCAAATAATTTTTTTATGTATCTTGCATTCGGAGAGAAACTTATTGCAGATTGAACATGCTTTTTTTTGTATTTTTCTTCCTGGTTTACTGACTCATTCAATTGTCAATAGTTGTTTCAAAGAATTTTTTTATGTATCTTCCATTTGGAGAGAAAATTATTGCATATTGAACATGCTTTTTTCTGTAGTTTTGCTTTTAATTACAAAGACATATATTTTACTTAGCAACTATTTATTTAAGAATATTACGGTCTTTCCTTTGCAACATCTGGTAATGGTGCAATTGCTAGTTATATAGATTTATACATTTAACCTAATAGACCAACTAAATTATTAATATTAAAAATTTATAAATTTGGTTGTTGATATTTAAAAAATTAAAACATATAAACATAATTTTTAAAACAATTCCATTGAAATTCGTATCCAAATTTATACTATACACTCCATTATCATATCATTGACATTCATATTGAAATTATACACTCTATCATATCATAGTTACATAGAGTTTCTACCCACCATTATTTATGTAAGTTTTTGTACCTTAGTAAGAAATTAATTTTTCCACTGCATATATTAATTTGCAATTTTTCCAAAAGCATAATTTGTAGCTGGAGTGGCAGGCACTAAGATTTCCTAATTTTGTTGTTATATTTAAATATAATTTAAATGAAATGAAATAAATCAAATTATTAGAAATATAATTGGTGAAAGAAGTAAATAAAATATGTTGAAAAATAATTAAGTTATAAAATTTAGGAAAATTAGATATAATGAATTTTACGTAAATTTATTCATTATAATTTTTTTGGGGGATGATTTATTTATCAATTTTATTCTAGGATGTTCCTTGCAAGGCCAATGGTGGCAAATGTAATTAAACATTTATTGGATCAAAGACCTAAAATTACCTACAACGATCCATCAAACAATTAGATATATAAATCGTTCGTGATGTAGGCATACCGCTTACCCATTCTTAGTAAGTTGTGGTTCTATGTAATAATATGAAATACCATGGACATTAAAAAGTACATGGAGATTCATGTCATAATTAGATATATAAATCATCCCTGAGGTAGGCATACTACCTACCGATTCTCAGTAAAAGAGAGAAAAATCCATGACCATTGGCAAAATATGTTGTGGTTCCATCAGTAGTAAAAAATGATGAAATTAATGACTAGGTGACTAAAAATGTTAGTCGCCACAATTATTTCAAGTGAATTACTACTAAATTTGAACAATTTTAAGTGATCGAACTAAAAATGACTAACTTAAATGACTAATTTAGTCTTGGAATAAAATAAACAACTAGATAATCAGTGACTAAACTAAAAGCGACTAACATAAATCACTAATTTAGTCTAGGGATAAAATATATGACTAGATAATAAGTGACTAAACTAAACGCGGCTAACTTAAATGACTAATTTAGTCTAGGATTAAAATATATGACTAGATAATAAGTGAACCTTTGTTTTTTTGTAGTTCATTAATTAATTAATTTTTTAATGATGTATGAACCTTTGTTTTTTTGTAAGTCAATGTTCTATTCATGTAGGAAAAAAGGAGTACATATAGCCACTTAGAAAATAGGTGTTCTCACACCATCTGGGTTTGTTGAAAAAAATTTGCATGAGACGCAAAAAATTGCAAAAGAGAGACTAGGGACATTGTCCATATATGGTTGGAGCAAAGGCGCCAAAACACATATAAAACATAAAGAACACCAAATAACATACTAGGTGTTCGACGTGATGGATGCAGGGTTGTCTGGGGTTGTTCCTAGATGCGGTGGAGGATAAAAGTCACACTGAACGTGCCCTTCAAAGTGCGTCAACCAAGTCTCCAACTTTTATACTTCCTCAGTGTGTTTAATTTGGCCTCGCAAAACCACTACCAGTCTCTCCTAGACTTGGAACTGTAAATATTGCATTCGGTACATTGTTTCCATCTTCTTTGCATGCTCCTCATGACAGACTCTCTCAATTGTGTCCACTCTTTCCATCAGGTTGTTGATAATTGCATGACAATTCTCTAGGCAACAATGTTGGATAACCTGCCCCTCATTTACCTCAGATCAATAAAACCCACGATTCCCCTTGCCACCACAACCTGCTCCACCCCGGTGTCTCTGCTTCTGAACCCTCAAACCCCAAACGCTATTACCCCCTCGCTTAACTCCTCCATGACCCCCATGCACACGAACACTAGTGAGCCGTGCATGCCCCATAGTCTTTCCACCCCAAAGTGGAGCCGCCATGATTATTTCTAAGTCTGACACCCCAACAGGGCCATGGACGATAGGGGAGTGATAACACCCACACCACACTAGGGGCTTCATAATTCGCCAAGGTCGAGGAACCCCACTGTGTGTAGAGTCCAGATACCATAACCCCTACCATAGAAAGTAAACAGTGCAAGAAAGGAGCCAAATTTCGTCACCCACCACCACAGGGAAGCACAAAGAAACCTCCCACTACCAGATAAAGACCGCCACCACCAGGAAAACCAAATACCATCACCCACAAAACCAACAGAAGAAATTGAAAAACAAATTATGACAAGGTAGTTGACGCTTGAGCATAGCTTACCCCAGGGAAGTGACCAGTGACCACACACCAATCCACCAAACACCGTCGCACCCACATCAAAGGGCATGAAGTTTGGAAAATAAACTAGTTTTCCACCACCACCCTCGAGGTTTCCCGGACCGCAGATTATAGCTTCGTCTCTTAGCACGAAAAAAGAAGCTCACCAAAAGCCAAGAAAAATTGAAATGAGTGTGCTCACTTCCCTTCAACTTCCTATCCTCAACCTAGATGCAGACAATGGCTATGAAACTGAGCAAAAAGGACCAGTTGAACACATCGCACCAGCAAATGCCCACGGCAAGTACACACAAGCCACTCCCTTTGCAAAACTTCATACAACATTTACACTTCCTCTCCAAAGGCAACCATTAGGACCAACACCAAACTAGAGTGAGGAGTCTAATGTCAGGCTCCCTCGTCTTCTGTCGCCTTATCCTTTCACCACCTCCAAACTCCAATGCCTAGTTATTTTTCACACGAATTTCCAATGTGAAGCTAGTAACTCTCCCACTGCACGCGTTATGGTGAACAGACCAGGAGTACCATCCCTCACCCTCGCTCCACTTATATTTAGTTATGCAAGACACCTTCCACGTGTTGCTTAGACCTCAGCACATTTGATATCAATTTGGAGAATTTTGACAATGCAATGAATACCGAAACTTGTTAGATGATTGGCACTAAGTTTGATTATTTTTTAAGATTCAATATTAGATCCTGGAAATAGTAGTTAAATATCCACAATTATTAGCTAATTTTATACCGTGCGAGAGATATTTCATAGGGAATAGGCCTAGTGATTTCTGTTTCAATGGAATGATAACAACATTTTTTTTGGGTAATAATGGAATTTAATTCGATTTCAAATCATAGTGTGAGAGTGGATTTGATGTGAGAGAAATTGTTCTGGTTGCTGCTCTGTAGACCTGTCCGAAGTCTTGGAGGAAGTGGAGGACGTCATTTTGGGAGGAAAAATGATACCAATTTTTTTCAAGAGACAATGAAGTTTCATTATAATGTGACTGGCATAGGTGTTAGATTCAACGGCATGATGTTCAACATGAGTGCGAGCCAACTCTAGGTATCAAAGATGCATAGCGAGAAAATTTTGTACAACCCAGAGCGTGTCAACAATTCTTCAGTGCTCAACTACTTCTAGGATAACTACATTACGCCTGATATGCTGAAGGATGTTGTGGTCAAAGAAAATCATGTGGTCATTGCACTATGGAGAGGTGAGAGGGTGACCTCTACCCTTGCCACCGTGTTAAACATGTCCTCGTTCCCTCACCATGATAGTGTGCTGGAGAACAAAGATGTTGGGGATGTGGCCTTAGATAACAACAGTAATGGAAGCATGGTAAAGCCGAATTCCCTAAGCTTCAGAGGTCGCAAGGTGGAATGCAGGATATGTTGGTCAAGAAAAGGAGTTAACATGGTGGCGAGCATTAAGTTACATGTGAGACCAGACATGAGAATTAACATTAAGAGGGTGCAGATGCAGAGGGCTCAATTTCTCTTTTGGACATTTAAGTTATTCACATGTTGATAAGGAGGTGGAGTCATGTCGCATAGCCGTCAGTCATTCATGGTGATCATGTCAGCATTAAATTTCTTATTTATAAGATGCAGTTGGAAAGTGAGCACCTCAATCTAGGTGGAAATTTCACAATTTAATTTTTGATTTTTTTTTAGTACTTATAAATTTATACATACATTAAAAAAAAAAGATTCAATAATTTTAAAATATATTTTACTAAATAAAAATCAATAAATTATTATTTAAAAAATAAATAATAATATATATATATACATTAAAAAAATGATTAAAAAAATTTATAAATATAATTCACTAAATAAAAATCAATAAAATACTATTTAAAAAATAAATAAATAGTATATATACATTAAAAATGATTCAACAATTTCTAAATATAATTCACTAAATAAAAATAAATAAAATATTATTTAAAAAATAAATAAATAATATATATACATTAACAAAAAATTTCAACAATTTCTAAATATAATTCATAAATAAAAACCAATAAAATACTATTTAAAAAATAAATAAATCAAGGGTTCTTTGTCCATTTGGGTGGGAGTCATTTCTTTGTCCACTTCTTTTCTTCGAATACTCCATCACATGAGATTGCGCGGGAGTAATTTTTCATCGTGAAAATTTCAAATACGTATGAGTATCAAACAAATGGTTGGGCGAGAGTCATTTTTCATCGTGAAATTCTCAAATAGGTAAATAAAGGTTTTAGTGTTTTACATTTTCTGGTTTGCTTCATCGAGCTTGTACTGCAATATTACCTGCGGAAATGAATTCTACATCTCAGATGGAGTTTTGGGGGTGTGGAGGTAAAACCTGGAGAGGGTCAGATTCAAAATGCAAAAGAAAGTGAGAGAGTTATCCTCAATGTTCCTGTTGATAACAACTTGCATACGAGAACTGCGACCATTTGAAGCTTTCACACAGTTGCACCACACGAAGCATCACAGAGGTATATTTTGTATCCATTTTTCAAAGCTTTGAAACCTGTTTTTTTGCCATTAAGAATTTAATTTGCCAGATGAGACCAACATCTCCTGTTTTGCAACTAAATCTAGTTGTATGACTCTCCTCTATAGATTCTCAACATCCTTGCAAGGCATTTCTTTTTCTTTCATTCCCAAAAACCTTAGACGATAAAATCATTGGAGGGGGCTAGGTCACATGAATCTAAGCTCTAATGGCTTCTTCCAGGGAGCATCATGCTCCCACAATAATAAATTAGAAAACAAAAAAACACAGATTTCGTTTTCATAATGCCGTGAAACCCCTAAATCCCAACTGCCTGTCCTATAAATATTTATTGTTAGCATTTTTTTAACTCTTGTATTTAGTCTACAATTCCGACGGAAATGCATCAAAGTAGTTGCCTAAAATGTATGATCAATATGGAATTAATACAGTACCGTGTGGTATATGGACCTTAACCTTGTCAATACTGAGCTTACCGAGTCTCTTTTGGCACCATTATAGATGATCTGTAATGATCCTGGACATCCTCAATACCCGGGATACTAATTTGATGTCCAAAAGGGCCATCAAGATCTCTATCCTTTTCTCTCTGCCCACAATATCGAGCCTCTTTATCAAGCATCTCCCTTTACTTTCAAGCTCTTGCACCTTCAACTCCTTACAATGCATGCTTCTCCTCATCAAATACAGGAGAGTAAAGTCGTTGGGATCCTCTACCTCTTGACTTACGCACAAAAAAATCAACATTTGGTGCTGCACAAAACTTTTATGCTTGTCAGACCTAACAAAATCCCAGAATATAATTATGGATTCCTCCATGATACTAACCAGCTAAGCTGCTAGTATTGTATTTGCTTCACGGAACCTTTGACCAAATCATGGGACCTTCAAACTGATCATTCTCTAAGAACCTCTGGAAAAAAACTTCAAACTGCTGAAACTGATCTACCACGTGGTTATAAAAAAAATCCTGCTATGACCCATACAATGCCGCCTCTCGGAACTTTCTGTATTGCCAATGCAGGGCCTCTCAAGACAAACAAGTCTAGCTGACATACATAGTCTCCAGGTACTGTTGCACTCTCTTCAAGGATTCGGGGGAATTATGTGTGACCACATGCTTGTTTAGAGTATATCTCTTCTGCCTTCATGGCTCTGAAAAACTCCTAATTTCGGATTTCATGGCTTTGAAAAACTCCTAATGCATAGGTCTACTGACTGTTAAGCTTATCAAAGCAGCACATCCTCTCTCAGTATTTCTTGTAGAAATATTCAATATAATCCTCTCCTGGCTCTGCTTTTCGGAATGATGATGGAGAATATACCATTGAAGCTTCACTCTCACTCTTCCAAACACTGGACTAGGCTAGATCGGACTCAATTTCTTCAGGTATAATAGACAGATTGCCCACTCTAAATATTTTTATTTCTGAGCGAAGGCTTTTATAAAAAAAATCATAATCTTCATGATCCTTTTAGTGATGGGTTACCCATCAGCACAAGCTTCATGACCTCAGTCGTAAATTTATACATAATCCTCATTCTTTAGTTGCACATACATTTTAGACCATGTTTAAATGTAAAAAGGAAGCGCATATAGTTTAAAAATCTAGAGGAAAAAATATTTGTTACCTAGGTTTCAAGAAATAATGCTTCAGTTCAATGTTTTTATGAAGCATTAAGCATGGACAGTGAGATGGATGGCACAATGGAAATGCAAGGTATTTCAACGAAAATATACCCATTTTTAGGGCCTACTTTTCTAGTCTCAATGGGATATATTGACCCTGCAAAGTGGGTGACAACAATTGAAGGTGGATCACGTTTTGTGGTTGAGCTTCTGTGGTTGATAATGCTGTCAAATGTGGTTGCTATTTTATGTCAGCCCCTTGCATCTCACATTGGAGTCGCGACTGGGAAACATATTGCTCGGATTTGTGTGGAGGAGTACTCTCAACCCATGTGCATGTTGATGTGGCTACAATGTGAGGCCTCTGTGATAGCTCTGGATTTGACAGTGAATCTAGGAACCGCTATTGGAATTAATCCTCTATTGGGGCTGGATATGCTTGTGTGTGTGATCTTGAGCACAACTGATGCACTTTTATTTACACTTATTTTACCACTCCTGGGAAAGCACCATGCTGAAGTATTATCTATAAGCATAACAAGATTGGTGGTTCTGTTCTTTGCACCCGACACTTTATCCATGGAATCAAATGCTGTCTCTATAGTTAATGGAATGATTCCAAGAGTGAAGCATGAAAATCTGTATACAACTGTGAGCCTTCTTGGTGCAAATATCATGCCTCACAATTTTTACCTCCACTCTTCGATTTTGCAAGTATGATTCAATTTCCTTATTGCCATATTTTTTGATAATTTAGCAGTGATGCAATGAATGAAAGTTTCAGGTCATCAGTGCTGTTGGAACACCTAATCCTACACGGGTAGGTGTGGAATGCAAAAATTCACAATGGAGTCCAAGTGACCTTGGAATATGAAACCAAGAGTCACACCATTGTACTATAAATATACATCTTTGTATAATGGAAAATAACAAAGCCTCACGCTTATCATTCATTTTGTGTTGAGTCTCTTGTGTGTGTGTGCTCATCTTCCTCATACACCATGTGTGTGCTTTAACATGGTGTTTAACATGGTATCAGAGTGGGTGATTGCTGGCCCTGCTCCAAATTGAGTGAGCCATTTGTGTTTATGGTCTGTGCATATCTGCAAAAATTCTTAACATTTTTGCAACACTCAGATTTTCTGCAGCAGACATTTTGCCGCATTCAGAAAGTGGTTTTGGAGAAGGAGCAACATTCAGAAATTGGCAGCATTCAAGCATTGGCTTTGAATAAAGGCAGCACTGCCCATCTGAAGGTTTTCATTCTAATTTTTCTCTGCAATTTCTGCTTATTAAAATCTGCATTTTCAAGAGCTGCTACAACGCTGTTTAAAGAGGGTTTCTGAGAGAAAAATTTCTGAGTTTCTCATTGAAAAATCTCTGCAATTTTTTGGATTTCTAAATACTGTTAAATTCTGCAATGGAGTAGATTGCTGTATATTTGAAAAAAATCTGTTGTTTTGAAGACTAAAATTATGAAGTTGCCCTCATTTCTGCACTTTCTGCTGCTGCTAGAATTAATTCTGCTCTATATTTGGAAGAAGGAAAAAATTCTACTGTTTTCAAAGTTGAAATTTCTGCTACTTCCTACTCTCTGCTCTCTATTCTCTGCTATTTAATAAAAAATAAAAATAAAAAATAAAAATTCAGGCACTAGGCCTCTCGGCCTTCCTCTACGCCTTCACATCCCTTACCTGCAATTATCTACACCTACAACTCCAATCCTACACTATCCCTCGGCCCTCAAGGCCTGCCGCTCCAAACAAATGGCCTACGGCACAACCCCCTCTCCTCATCACCGTTCCTCTCCTTATCACTCCAGCGTTGCGCCATATCGCTTATCTCCAATCTCACAACCAACCCCCTTCTTCCGAAGCTGTCGGATCACTCTCCAACCTCATATAGCGCTCGGCCATTACACTCCAGTCGTCCTCCCTTGCGGTATCTCCACAACGGGCCGCCCTCCCTCCTTTCTGCAGCACGCACACAATCTATCCTCACCCTCCTCCACTCAAAACAACGCACACATCCATTCGTGCCCTCGACCTGCAACATTGCTCCCTCACGCCTCTATGCCTCCCTCCCTTTACGTCTACGCCTCTCTCCTTAACTAAATTTCCCTCCCGCAATCTTAACACCGCCCCCCATTATTTTAATGTCACTCTTAAAATTTCCCTCTCTGCTTTAATTATTCCCGCCTTGAAAATTTCGACTTCCCTCCCTTAAATTTCTATAAAACCCCTCTCCCCCCATTAATACCCCCTCTATTTAATATCATTTTTTAATTTTAAAACCCCCTCCTCCCATTAATAACCCCTTTTTTAATATTCCCCTTTTCCCTCCATATAATTAACATTGCGTTTCCATATTTTTAATTCCCTTCCCCATTTTTAACTATTCCCATTAAATTAATTTTTAATTAATTTTTAATTTAAAAAAAAATAAAATAAAATAAAACCCATTCCATTTCAAATTTTTCCCCTTCCCTAATTTAAATTCCCTTCCATTTCTATTATAATCTCATTCTCATTTTTAATTAATTAAAAAAAAAAAAAAAAAACAACAGAGAGAGAGAAAGAGAGGAAAGAGAGGAAATGAACAGCAGAGAGGAAGAGAAAATGACATATCAGTAAATGGATAGTATACATAGAAAAAATTGCAGATTTGCATTGTGATTTGTAGCATTGATTTGAAGGGTGATTTTCTGAAGAATTTTACATAAGAAGACAAGTTTGCCATCATTGAAAACAACTCTTTGAAGGAAAATTCAGCTGCCTTAAGGCCTTTTCCACAAGTGTTCTCAACTGGACATATTTTGCAGAGATATTATATTATATTGACATTTTATTGTGAGTGGAATTTGCCTCTTCATTCATAGTTGCAATCAGTGAATTTCAGTTGTTGGATTGTTGATTGCCCTCCATCATTTGAGGAGCAGATTTTGTGCTTTGAGAATTCTTTGCAGTCATTTGTATTTGTTGAATCACATTGTAAATGGGTGCATTTTCGGTTGAAGCCGACACCCTTTCATTTTTGAGCCTAAGTTGTTGAAAAATGGCTAAAATCAATGAGGAATTAGTGTTGTTGAGTAACCTCATTCATTCCAATGTTGATGATATCATAAAAATGAGCAAGGATGCTCTTTGTAATATTCAGATTTGTTTACAAGATGCACATGAAAAGATTGAGTTTTTGCAGATGGAAACTCAGCTTCAGCAAGATGAACTTCAGCAAAAGAGTCACCATTCTGAACCTGTTTCTGTTCAGAAGATTGAGAAGGACTCCCATCAGAAGAAAGAAGATAAAGTTCCAGTTGATTCACATTCATTTCCTTGTACTAGAGCAGATGTGCATGCAGATGCAGCAGTTCAACCTGCACTTCTCAAGCCCATCATCATACCTTGGGAACAGCTTGTCCAAAACAAGCACAGAACTGGTCTTGGATATGACAAGGATGTGTCCTTTCATATTCTAGACTACACAAAGCCCATCAGATTTCAGAGTGCCGGATTCATGTATGACAATTCACCTGTAGTTGTTCCAGATCCTGCTCCACTTCCACAACAGATTGAGAAATTCCAACACTGTGATCAAGTTGGCCATATGAAAGATCATTGTTTTGATCTTCATCCATGCAAGCACTGTAGTCGGCACACTCATTCTTCAGACAGATGCTTTAGACACAAGCCTCCTGCAAGAACCAAGATTCATCTTGGATGGATCGCTTCTTGGAAATGGGCATTAGCAGCCAAGAAGATGTTTACGACACATGTTGGAACTTGTTCTCAGATATTGAGAAAACTTACAGTTGAGTTTTCACCATCATATCACCCTGTCCCTGACAGGGGGGGAAATGGTGGTCATGTACAAGCTTCAACAACAGATCAAGCAAGCTTGAGCCACAATCTCTCATTCCAGATTCAGAGTTGTAGCCAGAGTTCAAGTGAGCCTGAGCCACAATTCTTCATTCCATATTAAGAGATGTAGCCGGAGACACGGATGCCCATGAGCATGCCTTCGGTTGGTGGACAACCTTAAACCATCATCTTTGGTTGGTGGATAACCTAAAACCACCATAGGTAGTAGACCTCCCTTCTTTTAGGTCGAAGGTCTCCCTTTCATATATGAGGAACACTTCCTCTGTGCGTGCTCGCCCTCGCGCCTTGTTGAGTTCTGCAGAAATGCTTCGGCTAACGCAGTTGTTGGTAATCTTAAAACCATCACAGGTAGTAGACCTCCCTTATTTTAGGTTGAAGGTCTCCCTTTTTTATGAGGGAAAATTCCTCTAGCAGAAGCCTTCAGCTTCTTGCCAGTTTTGGAAGAGTTCTGAGAACAGCAACAAGTTTTTCGTTCCAGTGTCTGTGGTCATCCTAAAACCACCTCTTTTTTCCAACATTTTCAGAGAGTTGATTCAGCCCAAGTGCTGCCATGTATACTTTGCAGATTTGTATTACAACTCTCTTATTGGACTCACACATACCCCTTCGGATTAAGGGCGGATGTTGGAACACCTAATCCTACATGGGTAGGTGTGGAATGCGAAAAGTCACAATGGAGTCCAAGTGACCTTGGAATATGAAACCAAGAGTCACACCATTGTAATATAAATGTACATCTTTGTATAATGGAAAATAAGAAAGCCTCATGCTTATCTTTCATTGTGTGTTGAGTCTCTTGTGTGTGTGTGCTCATCTTCCTCATACACCATGTGTGTGCTTTAACATGGCGTTTAACAAGTGCTGCTAAATAGAATTGTCAGTTTTATAAGGTATTATTTCTCCTAGGTGTAATGATCAGATCAGATTGTAAGGAATGACTGTCTTGCAAGGAGTAACCCTTTGAATGTTTAAGTTTTAATGCCAAGGTTACTGTAATTTTTTTCTAGTTGTATGTGCATGTGTTATTCTGCCAACTATGATTGTGGTGCATGAATGAATCTATAAATAATTTGGAGAAATCCCTTGCATTACAAAAATATGACAAAATTCCCTTGCATTACAAAAATACAACAAAATCCCCTTGCATTACAAAAAATGAAAACGATAACGTTGAAGATAAGGTTGTGACTACAAGTAAATACGCACAAAATTTTATGGCTATTCATGAAAGAACAGGGCCTCTCGGGAATTATGTAAAGTTACTAAAGATTTTTGCTTATACTAAATATTTAGTACACTATTTTTTTCTTTTCTTAACGCCTTGACTATCGAATTTACCGTCGCCATGCTTCTTGACACAAAAAACATTGTGGATGAAGTTCCGAAGGAGTGTTTGGCCAAGTATGGCAAGCAGTGGGATGGCAGAGGAGATGAGAAGCGCTTGGGCAAAGCCCACTGAAAGCAGCGACTCTAATTATAGAGGACTACCAACTTCCTTGCACTCCCCAACAATTCATGTCTGAAATATGGCCTTCTTTTGAAAACATGTAATTTCTTAACCTTCATTTGTTGATAATTTTGCACTATGAATTAGATACTTGATTTATTATCCATCACTGTAACCATTGACAGGCTCCTTCTAATTAGTTATCAGGGAAGCATTCTTTATTCTATCTAGTCAAAAAAAAATTGTACGCCTCTATTTTATGTTGCCATTGAGTGGGGGGGAATTTTGCAATTGTTTTTGGGTAGTAAATAAAGTAGTTTCACTAATAAATTCCATTACTTTTGGATCCATTTGAAGTATATATTGACCTTTGCTTGAAGTTGTTATTGTTGGAAACTCATGGATAACCAAGAAAGCTTGTAGTCCATGTATAATGGGTTGGGTGCAATTTGTATTATTGAATGGCATTGTTCAAAAGCTTAACCTAAAACCTAACCCCCAACAAAAGCAAAAAAACACTATCCCTGTTCATTGTTGAGGGATATAGTAAATTTCAATTTTTTCTATGCTATGCTAATTATATTTGTATTTTTTTTTTCAAAGTCGGGAGGTAGAGTTTATATTAAAAAATCTATGGCCATACCATACAACTTAAGTTTACAAAAAATATGTAGTCCTGGGCAATCATGACCTAGAATTCCTAGCTAAGGATGAAGGTTGAAATAGCAAAAAAAAAACTATGGAGGCCTATCCATATCTACCTCGTAGAAGTCCATAGCCATACTACTTAATGCACTGGAATAATTTAAACGGTACTCAACAAACACACTAGGTTACTGAAAGAAAATAAAAAATGTAATGCCCATTTTGGGCTTCAGTTACTAGGTACACATGAATTGTTAGCCTCTAGGTATTCATATTTCATTGTTGTAGAGCCAGTATCAAAGTAGATAGCCACATGTTTTTCTTTAGTGAGGCCTTCCAATAGCTTTGAGATATGGGCAGTTAGGGTGTATCCATTGAATGATGTATAGAAAATGAGGTAGAGTCTACAAAGGTGTTGCTTAAGTTGAGAGTAGGAGCTAACTCAAACTCTAGAGGGAGGTTGAAGTGAACAAATTTACACCCAACCATCATTTATAGACTCCATATTTGAGGCCATTTCCAACTAGTTCCCTCTAAAAATGGTCATGGAGGCCTGAAGTTCATCGTCCCATTCCCTCCAAGCCAAGAAACACTTAATAATATTCCCAGAAATTCCACCAATCAATGCACTCATAATCCTACAGAGCACATAAAACTGAGTTACCAATATTTAACCTTGGCTCATAGCCAAAGCCCACCTGCAATTCTGATGGAATTCTCATAGTGATTATGGCATAAAAGAGTATTAGCTCTAACATCAAATCCATTACCCACAAAAAATTGCAAATCACTATACATTCGAATACTTATCCCTCTCACCAAGGATTTCTTTAACGTAACATAGGACCAATGTTCACCCTTTGGATGGATCAATTAATCCCACATGTAGGATCCATTTCCACCAAAATATAGTTCTTTAGAGAATGAATCAAATAAACTTGCATAAGATTAGAAGGCGAGGTCGTTTAAGCTCTGTCCTCCACATTTTCCTCATGATATGATAGGTATCATGGGAAGGGTTTCTTGTCTTAACACTTTGCTACTTCATGTGAGTGGGCACATGGAGCTCAAGCCTCTTACCCCCTCCTTTACACACAAAACACCTCCTTGTATTTGAACCCTTTAATCAGTCTTTTAGTTTTCTTCAACATTTAGAATTTAACATATTTTGGAAAACTTTACGTTTGTAGGTAGGGGGAGTTTGAAGGAGGGATTAGATAACTTCCATTTAGTTTTTGATCACTGTCACCTTTCAAACACATTTGTCTTTTAGTACATTGGCCTTTTAGTTTGCTTCAACATTTCGAATTTAATATTTTTTGGCAAGATTTAGGTTTGTAAGTAGGGGGAATTTGAAGGAGCGATTAGATAACCACCATTGAGTTGTTGATCACTATCACCTTTCAAAAAAAAAATTATTTTAGTACATCAAATCCTTGATGGACTTTAAGAGCTTCTGGTTCATTAGAATATGCTGAAAATAATTGCAGTTGTGCTTAGATTCATGTCGATATCTCAACAGTTAGAGAAAATCTCTAACATTTATGATTTTCCCTGATATCTAATAGAGATATCCATATGTCATGTAGCAAATTGCTTAATAATTCAATATTTTTGATATATAGATTTGTTTGTTGGAGTTGAATTCAAAGGGAAAATGTGGAGACAAGTAGTGTAGAACACTATGTATTTCTTGCTTTTCTAGGTTGTTGCATTCATCAATTATGTGCTAAGCCTCTTTCTGGAGCTAAATTTAGGAGTAATTTGTAGAGTATATGGTGTTGTTTATCAAAGATTTTGTAGAATTGAGAGTAGATTTCATGCAAAGAGGGGTAGGAAAATATTAGGAGTTGAATTGAAAAGGAAAATGTGAAGACATAGTAGCATAGAAGACTATTTATTTCCCACTTTTCTAGGTTGGTGCATTAAAAAATTATGTGTCACAATTCGTGGGAGATTCCAACTCTTCTATATTTTTTAGAGAAGGGAAAAAGTCTATTAGAATAGGGAATCAACATGGAGTAGTGTGCTTCAACCTTCAAATGTGGGTAATACCTAGCAAGTGAATTGTCGTTGGATCCAAGTGGCACATATGTATTTTCACTCTTCTGAAAGAAAGTAAAGGTGAGTTTGTGTTGCACATGTCAAACTTGAGGTATGCCATTACAAGTTATGAAAAATTTCAAAATATGAAATGAATTTTGGGACAACATGCCTTTATCTATTTTTGCAATTTTTCTTTGTATCACTTAATAATATTTCTAGAAATTCCACCAATCAATGAACTCATAATCTTGCAGAAGCACATAAACTGAATTACCAATATTTAACCTTGGCTCAGAGCTAAAACCCACCTGCAATTCTGATGGAATTCTCACAATGATTCTGGCATTAAAGGGTATTAGCCCTAACATCATATCCATTAACCAAAAACAATTGTAAATCATTATGCATTTGAATCCTTATCCCTCTCACCAAGGCTTTCTTTAATGTCACATAGGACCAACATTCACCCTATGCTCTCTTGAATTTCAAATTTGATTTTATTATTTTCTCACTGTTAAGACTTCCTTTCAAAATTGCTCTACTTTCCATAGGGTTTTAGTTTAGTAGTGAAGGTAGTCCCTTTCCTAGTTTCCCATTTCTTTCCAATCTCCTGAGAGCATATGCCCAAGCGTCGTGGACCGATTCTCCTACATAAGAAGGCCGATTTGTGGTTCACCCCTTATGGGCCGAGGGCTATTAGTCGTGTGGAAGTGGGGCCATATGTAATATCTAGATTTTTGAAGTGTCATGCACAAGGAAAAATGTTGCACCACTATGTACTCAGGCAAACCAAAATCATTGATGCCCACGAAGCCAAATCTAGTTTTTTCATGTGTGCCATATGTGTGCATGGGCATGTTTGTGCACATATATTTCTCTAAGTTAAGTATCATATATGAGAGTTGACAAATCGAGACTTGTCTAACATTTGTAGGTTACAAATGCCAATTTGTTTTTCTAAACTATTTCAAACTCTGAGAAGGGAATTTCACTTACTGTGTTCACATTTTCTTTAATCCAAAATTGTGATCTACTTGATAAGGCGTTACAGTGCTTCTTTGTTAGATATATTTGTAAAATATAGAATGGAAAATTATTGAAAGTTTGTGATATATTTCAGAGCCCAAAACCTGTTAGGTTAAATGATATAAATCATAGTTTAGCCAGTTAGCATTCAGTTTGAGACTGTAAATAGTTAGTTGTACAAACATTTGTGCCATAGTAGTCCAATTTTCAAACATAGAATATCATGCATATTATATCATTGCAACAATACACAAAGAGATTCATAAGGTATATAAACATTCAAAAATACCAAGAGGCTAGTTTGAATTCAACTGATACTTATTTTTCTTACAATTAGTTTGTTATTTGATGCTACCAACCTTGTTTTTTTTGCAAACAAAACTCATCTCAATTGCAACCTATCTGCTAGACGGATTATATGATATTTAGATATTTTACGACAACCTAATGGTCTCTATGCATTATATGAAACATAAAAACTGTTAAATACTATTCCCAAACAAAGTATTGTTTTTAGATTAACTAGATCATCTCTTATGCAATACTTTGAAATGCATAAATTGTATACCTCCCTCAAATAAAATTGTGCTTTCAGATTACAAACTTTTGCGGAAGCCATTCTTTGTGACACCATTTTCAAGAATATCTACAATGCTTATAGGGGTGGCAAGTGAGGGGGGAAGGTTCTTTTTGGCCCCGAGGGATAGATTGAATTAGGCTACTATTGGAATCTAGGAAAATATTCTAATCCTTCAAGGCCTTATTCTGGTTGCTTCTTCTCCAATCAGGTCCCTCATTATAATATGAGACTCCAATAACACCATATGTCATCTTGTGTTGAGAAATTTTTCTTCAAACTCTTAGCTGTGACATCTCCACGCAAGAATCATGGGAAATCTATCCATATTACAAATCACACAAGTAAATCATGTTCTAAGAGACCTCAACGCTATAGCTAATAGGATGGCCAACCAAGCCTTATCACTAGCACCTGAAAGCATGCATATCAAAGGAACAATGGAGGGAGGAAATGATAACATAATTCAATGGATATGTATACTCAATTAAAAAGCATGGAAGTATTGCTTTTTGCATGCCTGGAACGTGGCAATCACAGACTGTCTTGTGACAACAGTGATAGAGTTAAGTTGAACTGCCATATTGTGATAAGTAAGTCAGAGTAAAATGTTTCCAAGTCTTGGGAATCCATGAGAGGTACCAAACAATCATGTATACAATTGGAACACCTTAATAGGTGGAAAGAGGAGTTTCCTTGTGTGACTGGCATGGTATAGCCAGTTCTGGCCCATCCCTAGAAGTAGTCACCCCATGCAAGTTGGTAGTTGGAAATATTCAACACATAGAGGGACTATAAAGGCAAGGTCGTGGAGGATTAGAGAAGTTAAGTTTTATATTACCCCCTCTCCTTGCGCATAAATGAGTTGGGAATTGAAGGAACTCAGGGAGGTAACTTGCTCAGGGGACCTCTTTGTTATATTTTGCTGGATTTGGTTCCAAAACACTCTATGGCAAGCAGGGTCATCAAGCTAATTGGCACAATCATTAACAGGAATGTCAGAGGCAATTTGGACAGGGGATGGAAGCTCATAAACTTTGTACCTAAGTCACCTGATACGGGGATTCGAGAATCAGATTCGGGTATGGTGACCCTTGGAATAGGACACGTCTGTGATACGATACGTTATATATATATATATATATATATATATTAAAAATTATATATATTTTTACACAAATTCATACAAATTCATTGATTCAAACATAGATTTAAGATCTTAGATACTCATGCATGATACATTGATACATCATACAATTGTCAAATTTACTTAGAAAGACAAGATATTAAGATACTGTAGTTTTCTCATTAAGACATCAGAATCAAAATGTGTTACATAAGTACACTTCCAATGGCAAATAGAAATAGAAAATACAAAAAAAATACAGTCTACAAGACTACAAGCCTGAAGCCTCAATGAGTCAGAGTCAATGAGTCATCAATACTCATCATCATAATCAACATCACTGTCCTCATCTCGATCATCATGCTCACCACTGCTCTCCTCTGTCATCTCTGCATTTGCTGGTGTGGAGGATGATGCCTCTACTCCATCATCAAATGTGACAGGCTCTAGCACTGGTGCATTGAGATCCAAGTTGGCCAATGCCAACTCAACGCTGTTGTCTAGACCCATATCATCAGGAAAGACATCCCACATCTTTGTCTTTCCCTTCAACCAATCCTCCCTCTGCCTGTAAATGAGACGAAGGTTGGTGTGCACATACACCATTGTCTCTGCCCTGGACTTCTCAAGCCTGCTCTTCTTCACACTATACAAATTCCCATATGTGCTCCAATTCCTCCTGCAACAAGAGGATGAAGTCACCTAAGAGAGGAGCCTAATGGCTAACTGCTGTAGAGGAGGGATTGTTGCCCCATGAGTTGCCCACCAATAATAGGGCTTCTTAGCCCCCCTGTCTCGAAGCACATCATAGCTTGCAAATTGCCCAGTGCCAGTGGAAAAATATGCAAAGGCACCCTCCACCTCATCAAGGGATGCCCTCTCCTGAAAAATCCTCCTCAATGCATCTTTCCTAACCTGTGAGATTTCACCATCCATGTGAGGAGGGAATCTGTGGGAAGGTCCACCATTCAGCCACTCATGGCTGTAGTATTTTGGGTTCAAGGAGTGAGCCAAACAATGTAAAGGTGTGCAATTCTTGTCCCATCTATTAACAATAATATCTTGTATGCTGGTGAAGAAGGCCTCTGGTGATGTCTCATACTCTGGGAACTGACTCTGTAAAACAATGGTCCTCACAGACTCAATCATGGAATCCCATCCCTCATAAACCTCTCCTAGGATGGGTTGGTTTGTATCTGCAAATTGGAGCAAGGAAATGATATGATCCATGATCTGAATAACTAGATCTATCTTCTCCCACCACAGATCATCCAACATTGTTTCTTTCACTTTCTTTGAGGCTGCTTGATTCGTCTTTCTCCAAAAAGACCAAAAATATGAAATATCTAATATTATCTCCACTCACTACCAACATATTCAAGATGTGAGTATGGAAATCTAGCATCTCCAACTCCAAATGAAAAATGCACAGGCTATGGAATAGGGAGAAGCATGGGGAAGAGATCGTTATGTGTCTTCAGTCAATTTAGTCCAAGCTACTTCAATTGGATTGCCTAACAGACCTCAACCAGGTATCCTTAATAGATAATTTGATTATCATAGATGATTAAGAATCCACCTTGGTTTAAATTTTTTTGAATTCGTTTCAATTGCTATCACATATACACCTATTCCATAAAATGTATCCTTATGGATTTTTTTGGACTCTTGAGCCTTGCAGTAGCAAAGAGACAATCGACATGATCGAACATGTTTAGTTACAAAATATTATGCTAAATTGTGCTACAGAATGTTATGGATGTACCTTCGTTGTGGTTCAACACCATTTTTCCAATTCAAACTACCTTGTTATTAAAAAAAAGAATATCTGCAATACTTATATTTATATCGATGATTCAAACCTGGCTATTTAGGTTCATCATCAATACATAAGTCCAAAAGTTTCAAACTAGGGTATCTTAGTTTCAAACTAGGATTCTTAGTTTTGAACCATGAATGAGGCAGATAACATTCGTTAAGAAGAAAATAGAGAGTGGAGTTGCTAAGATCTCCTTCCTCTGCTTCGGCACCTTTGCCTTGGCTGCAACTTTCACTCAATATGCCCTATTCTCTTTATGTTCTCCTTGTCATGTCGTCGATGCCCTTCTGCACCAAAATTTCGGGTCTCAGCGCTTATCTTCCCCTATTCATTATAGATTTAAATTTTAGTCATGCATACAAAATAAAATGATCCTCGTTTCTCTTACAGAGCAGGAAAAAATCAATATTAATACGAGTTATATTAATAGAACCATCTGGTGAAGCTTAGTAACTCTTGACATGTCTATATTAGTTATTCTTGTTTTTTCTGTCAAATCATTTAACTTGACAAACTCTAGGATTTGACGGGGAAAATTTTCTCCAGATATCCCTAAGAAATCAAAATAGTAATAACTTAACATTAGCAAAGCATGTAATGGAACTATGTTTACTTTGTATGACAGACTTAAAAGGGAAGCTCCTGGAAGTATCTCCACCATAGAACTTTGAAATATTAATCAAAAGAAAATTCTGTTGTCAAATGAGCTAAACAGAAAAGTTATTTTTGTAAACAGAAAAGCTAGACAGGTTCATATGAATTTTTTGTAGCAATGGCCCATTATAATACAAAAAGTTTCTTTCTATCAAAAAAATAATCCGTGGTGCTTAGTTTAATTAATGAGCACTTGAATCCAACTAAAATAGGCCATTTCAATTAAAAGGTGCTCTTCCCTTAACACTGTCAAAACTTAGAATTTATGTTGGCACTGGGCAGGAAAGAGTTTCTTTCTGTGAGGCTCATTTTGTTGTAAACTAAACTGCACATCAGTAGGGATGCTTCTCAAGAGAAATGCAAGAGCAACATAAATACCACCTCGTTTGCCTCATTCATCATTTAGTAAAAACTGATCAACAAGCTACGGTTGAACCTAGTCAAGCAGCCCTCTAGTCAAGTCAAGTCAAACTTCTTCCCTTCAAACTTTGGCCCTCTTTGCTCTGACCTAGGTCGAATTTCAGCCTCCAGAATATGCCCAAAAAACTCTGCCTACCCAGAAACTGCCCAGAAATTTACATGTGCAAGTTCGAGAGAGAGAGAGAGAGAGAGAGAGAGAGAGAGAAATATGATAGAGATGAATTCATATTTCTTGTCCTTTATCCTTCTTCTCCTTCACTTGAATGCCCATAAATTGACTTTCTTGTGTATGATCGAATGGTGCTTCTGTGGGGGAGGTCGAATGCCTTTATATAGTGTTCTATCTTCACGAATGGGTTTGTATCTTCAATAGAGCTGAATTGACTTGAGGAAGGGATGACTTGATTAGTTTGGATCCAAAAATTCAAAATTCAAATTTCTCATAATATTTCTTTCAAGTGCTAATCAATAAAAATTACATGAAGAACATGCCTTGCATTTACATTATACATTACAAGGGCTTAAATATAAATTATGAAGATGGACCATAGCTATAAAATTCAACATAGCATGCCTTGCTAGGTAGGTTTAACATAATTTTTTTTGTTGACGGTAGTTCATCCTTTTTATGGATTTCAAGTGTTTTAGATTATAAATTCCAGCAAAAACATTGTAATTATCTGCTAGAGGTATTTTGGATGTCTTCATAGAGAATCTAGATAAAATCTTGATGTAAGATGCATTATGGTCTCTCAGTCTGATGATGGTGACTGTGTCACCATCAGGTCTAGTAGCATGTTTTCCTCTTATTCCATTTTGTTATCCTTTAGCTACTGTATATTTTTTCCTGCATGACATCACTGCATGGAAACCAAGACATTATGAAGTGGATTTTTGCTTTTTCTTCCTCATATAATGTTAGTGTTTTGCCATCTTGGTGTCAGTATGGTAATGTTTTCAGCAATAACGTCCTCAGAATCTGGAGATATGCTAGCTTCCTGGGTGTTCATCACGAGACTATTTTTTCCTCCAGTGAGAAAAAATCATAATTTCCATTCATAGTGGAATGGATAATTACATTCTTTAGGTGCCTACAGCATTTGTCATAAGGAAAATCAGATATAGAAGCATCTTCTTAGTCTCAAGGCTGTCTAATACATATAGGCTAGCTGTAAATATAATTTCTGTTCAAAAATACTCCCACATATATATTCTTCGAGTGTTCTATCCAGCTTCCTGGATTTTATACAGTCTCATCACAGATGTCCAGACTATATAATCCTGGTGGTTGAACTATTTTATAGTAGCACATTGTTAGCAAGTGATTTAGAATAATATTTGAATGAATGTTACATGTTGCATGTGTAATGGAATATGCTTTGGTCACATTAACAGGTTTACCTCGAGAAAAATAAATTTCTATTGTAATGTGTTGTTTGAAAGCATAAAGACAGATATAATTGGATGACAATACAAAACATCATAGAGGATTCATCCAACACTAATATTTTCATCTTGATCAGTTTCATTTGTTGCTGATTAGTATACCAAATAAATTGGAGCCTATGTACATCATACAACTAACTAAATATTTGCATTTTCATCCTCATAAATTCGTCCATTTGGTGTGCATATTGTCAGTCATTTAAGCTGTTTGACAGACACTATGGGTTCAATCTAACCACTCAAGTCCATCTAAAAAATATGGTTAATAACTGTTGGTTGTTATGTTGCAAAGTATGATATTTTCAATGTCATTTCCAACCAAAATCTAGACGACATTTTGGATTTTTTAAGCATAGGCTTGATCCATAACAGTGTTGATTTCTTTGGCAAAATTTCTGACAACTCTTTTGTGTTTCCTACTATGCTTTGCATTATGTTTTTCACACTATGGTCCTGGGATTTGAGTTGGGTTTCCCAAATGAGACATTTTACAAATGTATTATCTATATTATATAATCATCTTAGGCTTTGGACAAAGTTTTTAGTACATAAATCTCTTGCAGAGGGACTATATTCGACGTTTACTCTCATCGCTTGGCATGCATGAGCTACGGATGTGCCATTTTTGGGCTTTACAGATGAATAAAGATATAAATCCCCTTATTTACTGAGTGGACTCTGTTTTTAATTGATTTCTCAAATTCCTTCCACATTTCTTAATGAGGGCAACAACCTCCTTCTTTGTTGAAGTAAACATCATTTATGGCTGGATTTTTGTAAGATTTCATGTATTGGCAGGACATTGGGAAAACTTCAGCCTTACAATGTCGTGGAATCCAATTGTAAAGGAGCTAATTGGTCCAGAGAACTACTCACTTTATTTTTACTGCATACACTACAACTACATAAGAGATCCACGATGTAGAGCATGATGTAGAAGAACTCCTGTGGAAAATGGTCAGGTTGTGAACAAAGTGGTCAAGCTTCCTTTTCCAACTCAAATATCAAAACGCTATAAAATGATGATGTTGTGTTACCTTGGAAACCTTCTCTTGTGGATAGGATAATACTCTGGACTCATTAACTAATTCTAGTTCCATTCGTGAAGATGTAATGGGTTCATGGTTGCACTACCCTATTGATGATTCATTAGATAAGGAATATTGCTCTGAATTTTTTGGAGGGTTTTGCTTGCTGTATCTCTAAATCTAGGTCACTATATCCAAGGTTATTTCATTTGCTATATTTTTATTTCACCCATTTACTTATCTTGGATCTAACACAAGCACTTAATTGAGTTGTCATGCTTGGGAAAATTGAATATATATTGCTCATTTGAGGTCAATTTACAATGACTTGTTTCAACATTGAGAATCGAGATATCTTTATCATCTACACACTCAAAGAAGACTAATCAATGTAAAGATAGGGTGAACAACCTACTTAATAATAAGTGGAACAATTCATGCCATTTGAGATTGATTTCTAGGGTTAAATTCAAGCCTTCAGATCTAATTTTATTTTTGGTGGATATTGCATGATCCATGGTATGACCAACTTCCTGGTTATTCATTTAACACCTCAACGCATGTGATTTGTTTCTTGTATGTCATTTTACTCACTCTGCATCAAGGTCTGAAATGTGGCATGTTACACCTTGATAATTTCAATGTTTTTTTTTGCAAAATGAAGTCTTAAACACCTTCTAATGCAAGAAAATGCAACAATGAGCTCAACAACCCACTTTATAATTCACAAACATATGCAGATTTGTCACTGACATAAAAACTTGGCTCTAGTTCTAACTGTTTATCTACGTATTTTATGTGGTCAAGTACTGAAGTTTATTGCACCATTGTTTGATGATCTATATGCTCTGAAACTGAGTCATATAACGCTTAATTTCTCATCTCTTAGCATTGGTGATGAGGATTACATCTTATGACATTGTTTAAAGTGTCCTTAAAGAAAATCAGTACACAAGGTTCACAAAGTTTGAAGCAATTTAGTGTTTCAAGTTCCTCTTAAGGTAAACCAACAGCATAATAAATCTAACAACCTAGCCTATAAGGCTGATGCCACACCTGATCTCAGACTTAAGAACCCTTAATCTACACCTATCCCATCTAACAAAAAACTGTGTGTTCAAACTTAGTTTCTTCACTGTTGAGCATGATAATGACTTCTTCTAGGCTGGAAACAATGCATACTGCAAATTATAAGCTGCAATAACAGATTTATCCTATTTGAATATTTAACAGAAAGGATCGTGAAATTTTTTTGATATGGGTTTCATAACTATAAAGGATATGGTCGGTCGCGCATATATGCTAAAGATGGATAAAGAGGTTATAGACAGTAATGAGAAGCTTGAAAATTTTGATCTTTCTTTGGTACTTTGGCCTGCAACAGAGATTCGCCTAGAAGCTACTCAATATTATGTTCAGGAACAAGTTCATGGTCTAGATATGGTACATTTGTGTGGGGCTACTCCTTGATCCTGAGTCAAACATTAGATCATCCATGCTCCCTTTTGCATTTGGCTCTTCCTACAATTTCTCTTCTAGAAGCCACCCTTTACGTAATTACTGTGTTCTATATCCTCCTTTCATGCAGCTGCCCTTCCACACCATTTTGAACTGCCATTACTGTTAGACACAACTTTCTGATAATGACGGGGGTCTATTGCCTTGGTGGTCTTGAGGGATCATAGGTAGGGGTTCGAATATCCATCCCCCTCTCCACAGCCTCTTTGCTTTATCTCTAGCATTTTCTTTACCATGATGTCTTGGTGCTCATAATCTTCAATCACAAGGTACTCGTGATCTATTGAACTAGACCATTGAGAGAAGCAAAGGATGGCTGAGGTGAAAAATAAGCCCCTTCACTACTTTAGGCTCTGACGATTATGGCAAAGTCTTCTTCCAATTCAAATGAGGAAATCCTATTTGAAAAGCCAGTTTAAATACCTTGATCATGCCTCTATCTTGGCTAGATTGTTACATTTTCCCATAGGTTTATTGTGTCTTAACTATCCTCCTTGTCTCTTAGTTTGACTCTGTACGATGGGTCCCACTTCCTTTGTCAGGGATGGAGGATTCAAGCTCCCTTGGTTTTTAAAGTCAACAGTCATCTGCTAGGGGATTTTCTCCCTCTAGACAGGGTGGCTTTTACTATTTCAATTATAAATACCCCCACACATGCTACTAGTCTTTCTCAAGGGCTGCCTGATAGACTGATATCTGAAAATACTTTTGTTTCTTTCTAACCAAACTTCCATAGCTGGCGACATGTTTCCAAATTGCTTTAAGCTTTGTGGATTTTGATATCATATGCCAGTTTTGAAAGAGATCTGGTAACAAGGTAGGAAAGCTCCAGCTGAGGTCATTTTTATCTATAAAACGACTTCAAATATTGTAGGGGTACTCACACATAAAGAGCAGAGGAAAAGGGGGCATCAAAAAGGGCCAAGGAAGCATTTTCCTCAGGAGTTGATCCTGTGTTAGGTTGTTTTTCAGTGGATAGATGTAAGAAAGTATTTTCTTTATTCAAGTCCTCCTTCACCCAAACCTTCTTCCAGGTTTTGTTGAAGTTGCCCCTTCTTTCATGAACTCTCTTTACTATGTACAATTCAGTCTTGGAAGCTCTCCATTTTCAGTCATTCTGTCCCCCCTCGTTGGAATTCTGAAATTTTCTAAGATCTTTCTCGAGTGTTTTGTTGCATCTTTATTGATCTTGGTTCTAAATTCCTCCAATCGTTTCCTGTTTCTCTCCTTAAAGGTGTCCATCTTCAGCTTCATACCTAAAGTTCCAAAAAATAGAGCCCAAGAGCTATTGTAAGGGCCCCTTTGGACTTGCTAAATCTTCCATGCTAGAGAGCGTTATCTTCAAATTCCATGAGTTCTCACAAACTTAGCCTTGGATCCATTCTTCCTATCCCAAAAAATATAATCCTTAATTATGTTCAGGTTGTATCAAATGAAGTATAGATGAACGAGTAGACATTCTAGGGATATGGTGCCTGTGTAGTTTGCCTTAAAGATTTTTTTCTTCCTTGCAAATATGTTGGACCATATTTTCCATTAAAGCCTTATTAATCCAATCCCCCATAACATAGACCCAAGCCTTTGCAAGCCTTATACACATTCTTCCAGGACAGCAAGATACTATTTCTTGGTCTGTTGTGTTCCTTAACGAACTACACATTTGTTGATATTTTCAGAATTGGCCAATTGTAGAATAGAATTTGACAGTTGTAGTTTGCCAACTAGAGAGTGATTTCCCTTTACAAATTGTTCCTTTACTAGAAAATCCTTTAATAATATTTTGCCAAAAAGGCCCTTCTTAGCATGACCATGAAGGAGACAAATTCCAAGAGATTTCCTGGTAGTTGTTTTGGTGCTCTTCCTGTTGTGTTTGTATTTGTTAATTTTAGATAGACTTACTAGGTTTCCATAGCTGGCGACATGTTTCCAAATTGCTTTAAGATTTGGGGATTGTGATATCATATGTTAGTTTTGAAAGAGATCTGGTAACAAGGTAGGAAAGATCATATGTTTCTCTATAAAATGACTTCAAATATGGTAGGGGTACTCACACATAAGGAGCAGAGGAAAAGGGGTCATTAAGAAGGGCCAAGGAAGCATTTTCCTCAGGAGCTGATCCTGTGTTAGGTTGTTTTTGAGTGGATAGTTGTAACAAAGTCTTTGCTTTAGTCAAGTCCTCCTTCACCCAAACCTTCTTCTAGGTTTTGTTGAAGTTGCCCCTTCTTTCATGACCTCTCTTTACTGTGTATAATTCAATCGTGGAAGCTCTCCATTTTCAGTAATTCTATCCCCCCTCGTTGGAATTCTGAAGTTTTCTAGGATCTTTCTTAAGAGTTTTGTTGCATCTCTATTGATCTAGGTTATAAATTCCTCCAATATTTTCTTGTTTCTCTCCTTAAAGGTGTCCATCTTCAGCTTCATACCTAAAATTCCAAAAAATAGAGGCCAAGAGCTGTTGTAAGGGCCCCTTTGGACTTGCTAAATCTTACATGCTAGAGAGCGTTATCTTCAAATTCCATGAGTTCTCACAAACTTAGCCTTGGATCCATCCTTGCTATCCCAAAAAATATAATCCTTAATTATGTTCAGGTTGTATCAAATGAAGTACATATGGACGAGCAAACATTCCAGGGATATGGTGCCTGTGTAGTTTGTCTTAGTTATTTTTTTCTTCCTTGCAAATATGTTGGACCATCTTTTCCATTAAAGCCTTATTAATCCAATCCCCCATAACATAGACCCAAGCCTCTGCAAGCCTTATACACATTCTTCCAGGCAAGCAAGATAATATTTTTTGGTCTGTTGTGTTCCTTAACGGACTACACATTTGCTGAAATTTTCATAATTGGCCAATTGTAGAATAGACTTTGACAATTGTAGTTTTCCAGCTAGAGAGTCATTTCCCTTTTCAAAATTTTCCTTTACTAGACAATCCTTTAATAATATTTTGCCAAAAAGGCCCTTCTTAGTGTGATCATGAAGGAGAAGGATTCTAAGAGATTACATGGTAGTTTGTTTTGTGATCTTCCTGTTGTGTTTGTATTTGTTAATTTTTAGACAGACTTACTAGGTTTACATTTCAAAGGAAGCATAATAGAGTCAGCAAGAGGAAGAGGAGTAGCTTTAAGGGACAACGTAGAGGAGCAAGGGCAGTAGCAACAACGACACAGAAGTTGCTCAACACAAATGCTTCAGCCGTTATGCAGGCCCAGGAGAGGCAGTGATGCAGCTTCAGAGGGCTTCCAGAGTTATGCAGAGGCCTCCAGAGGCAACGTAAGGACTGAGCCACCCACTTTGGGGTTACGCAGTCCCATTTTGAGCAGCGTAGGGGCACGCAGAGCCTAGCGGGGCTGACGCTGGGGCTTCAGGGGCAACGCTGGGGTTTCTAGGGTTAGAATTGGGTTGAGTCTTGTAAATCTCGTTTTAGGGTTTGGATCAGTTTGAATCTTAGTCTTAGAACAGTGGGTTGGCTTTAGATCTACTTTTTCTCTATCGGGTTAACAAGATTTGGTGCCCAGATTCGGTGTACTCATAATCTACTTAATAATAATAAACCCTCATATTCGCTGCACTGTTTTTCTCAATTTTGGTTTTTTCGGGGACTTATGTCCAAAAATCAGTGTGTCACTTTGTTGAATGAGCGTAATATTCAGTAAATGATCTGCATGTGTAGGCTGTTAGTTGTGTTTACTTCGGTATTTTCTGAATATTCTTTCTGAAAATAACTTGTATAACATAATCAAGTAGGAGAAATAAACCATGATACTACAGTAGGATTTTTTCATAACTGTATTCAAGAATTTTCATAGATTCCAGAATTCCAACATAACTGGACAAAGAATTTAACAACCAAAGAAAGAGAGAGAAAGAATATCTATGGAAAATACTGTCATCTAGAATATTTTTCAAGTTAATGTGCTTTATACTTCAATGTTTGCATTCATAATATCATATTACTTTACAGAATTACTATTGGAATGTGGAGAGGTTTCTAAAGGAATATCCAATTGATAATTTTTTTGTTCATGTCACATAAAGTAGGGGAAAGGAGATGCCTTAATTCAGAGCTTTGGCATGCCTGTGTTGGACCGCTTGTGTTCTTACCTGTTGTTGGGAGCAAGGCTGTTTATTTTCCATAGGGTTACAATGAACAGGTGAGGTTGTTTCTCACTAATTTTTAATTTGCAATCTTCTTTTGGATACAAATGACTGAAAATAATGAATGCTTATCTTATTTTCATCATAAAATGTGATTCCAATATTTTGAAATTTTAATGTTACGTAATGAAACTGATCATAATCAATGTGATTTTAGGTAGTTGCTTCAACAAACAAGAAGTTTGATGCTCATATATCCAATTATACGAATTTTCCAACTCAATTAAGTAAGCCAACTTCACAATGTTACAATGCATGTGGGTTCTCTGCATTTCATCCTTGCTTTGGTTGTGAACACTTTTATTCATATCGCTATATATACAAGACTTAAAATTTAATAAACACCTTATTGAATGCCAAGAAGATGTGGAAACAGATGAAGTATATGCTCAAATGACATTGCAACCTCTTAATGTTGTAAGACATTTTCAATTTCTTTATATGTTCTTTGCTGTAATTTCCAATTTTGGTGAGAAATGCTTTGGTACTAGTTACATTTGTGCAGGGAACTAAAAACTGATGATACTGTGCAACAAGAAAAAAATATTTTTATTTTGGTTCTGACCTTGGCACGCCAAGCAAGCAACCGAATTACTTTTATAAAATGTTGACTGCAAGTAACAATAGCACCGATGATAGCTTTTATGTGCCACGACGCGCTGCGCAAAAAGTTTGTCCTCCACTTGTGCGGTTCTTATTTTCCCATAGTTGTTGTTCTATTGTGATTTAATAGATAAGTGCTTAGAATTTTAGACATTTTTTAAGAGAAGACTACATTTTTTGAAGCATCAAAAGGTAAAGGTATTTGTCATATTTGTCTCTTATTAAGTTTTGTTTGTTTTGGGCAGGATTTCACTAAGCAACCACCTTTGCAGGAACTCACAGCCAAGGATATTCATGACAATGAATGGAAATTTCGGCATATTTTTCAGGGTAAGTTATACAGTTATTTGAATGTTGTTTTGGAATAAAAGGGGATAGTGAATATGTAATTATGTGTAGTTTAATTTTGATACTCTTATATCATTGCAATGCATTTTGAAATGTATACAGGTTGTGCATATATCAAATTTGTTGCCACATTTGAGGTCATACGTGGCAGATATATTTTAAAATTCTTGTTAATGGTGTTAGTAGCTACCCGTACACTCTAAAAGTATCTGATATAGCTAGTCCTAGTTACTTTACCTATGAATGTGGAGCCAACATGTTTAGTTTTTCTTTGGATATAATTTGTTGGCTTCTGGGAATTTGATTCCTTTTCCCCTGGAATAGTATGCCGATGATTGAAGATTGTTATATTGAAGCTATATTTCCAGTTAGTATCGAATTTACAAAGTCTTATCTTATTCTTTTTTAGTTTCTTTTTGTAATCTTGTGTCAGCAATACTTTGCTCCACCCATTAGATTTCTACTGACCAGTTTTATTGTTGAAGTGTCACTACTTCTTAAAGATAACTAGATGAAACGATACAACTACAAAAGCCGAGCATGAGACATTCATAGTAGAAATTTCTAGCTCTTCTATGTTTGATTATGTTGGATAAAATCAAAATTACAATGTACCATAAGCACGAGAATTCAAAATACTAAATGTGTGCTATTTGCATTTATTAATTTAGTTGAAGATAACATTTCATCAACAAATGTTGTACAATGAGAATACAGTAGGTACAAAATTTATTCTATGGTGATGTTTTATTATTATTATTATTTTTTATGCAGGTCATTTGGCTAGATAGTGGCCACTATTTCCCAACTGAAGAAAGCTTGTTCAATTTTCTTTCTTTTATGGGGAAAAGTGACATTAACAATATTTCTTAACTTAAATATTTCTTATGTTGAGGTATATATCGTATAAATTCTTTATAGTCTACTTTAGTTTATATTCCAGTGTTCATCGACTTTCATGTCTTATACTCTGCATTGTATCTTGTTTTTTTTTTGCTAGAGAAGGAACTCAGTATTGATGGAAAGAAGCATGAATTGAAGAAAGAGGAGAACAATAACATTACAGCAACAAAATGCAAATTAAATAGAGTGAAGAAAACTGGTCTAGTGGTACTTGTAGGGCCAATATCCCGCATAAGACACACAGAGACTGATGACCAAGATTTCAGAGTTGGTGAATTCACCTGCAATGTCTTCTGCAATTTATTCGCAACAGAATGATAATGTTTTGAAGTGATGAAACAATATTTCATGTGTAAATTGTACTCCAACCAATATTAAGTTGGAAACTCATATTTTAATACTTGACATTTTATATAATATAATTTATGTGTTATTTATAGTTGCCCTTGATATTACTTAGTATTGTAATTAACATATGTAACTTTGTGTTTTCATATTAGGTGAACATGTACATTGTATGACATTGTTTTTTTTAATTTAGTTGCAAAATCATACTAATTAATGTATGTTGATTAATAATGAACACATAAAATCAATCTACAATTACTAATTTAGTAGTTTATATTTATTAATTATGAACACAAATAAAATGAATATAAGACTAACTTAGTAGCTTATTACGATTGTTAATGAAAGTAAATGAAATGAATATAAACCACTAAAGTAGTCATTTATATAATGAATATGAAACTACCAAAAAACGGTAAATAACTACTGCAAATGATAAATTTGTGATTGCAAATAGTGACTAAATTTGCATATATACGACTATTAGTAGCTAATTTACAGTATCTTATAACACGACTAAAATTTAGTCATATTTCTTTGGTCATTAATTAGTTTCAAAAAATGACTAAAATTTGCATATATATGACTATTAATAGCTAATTTACAGTATCTTATAACACAACTAACATTTTAGTCATATTTCTTTGGTCATTAATTGGTTTTTTCAGGTGATCATTTAGTAATATATTTTTTTGTATATTTGGTCATTAATTGTGACAATTAATGACCAAATCAATGACTAAATTAATGAAAGTCAATGACTAAATCAATGATTAAATCAATGACCAAATCAATGACTAAATTAATGATCAAATATACTACTAGACAACAAAATTGAGACAACCAATTAATGACTAAGCTAAAAACGACTAAAAATTGGTCGCGTTATAAGATACTGTAAATTAGCTACTATTGGTCACCGATCGAAAAATAGGCGTTTATATGCAAATTTTAGTCATATTTTTAGTAACTAATTAGTCATTTTGTACTAGTGCATGTTACAATAAGCAATACCATGGACATTAAAAAGTACATGGGGGATCCACATCATAAAAGAGATCATAGTGAGGAGAAGATATCAATGTCACAATATCTAGCACCATTGAGAGTGCTAATATAGTCTTCAATGTTTTCAAATAGTAATGATATACCACACCAAAACTTGTGAGAGGTAGAAAAAATTAGTAATTTCCACCTAGGCCCCATGCCTTTAATCTAGACCTATCAATTGTATGATTCAATAGTATATGAATCTGAGAGGTAATTTTAGGCATAAAAGAAACTAATTTAGCACCATTTAATGAGGAAAACCATTAATAGACACAATGCAACCCACTAATGATAGAAATGGACCTCATAATAACTAGTATAATCTATTAAATGTGAATAGATGAGATTAATTTGAATAAGTTGATACACACTAAATATGATTTGGATAAATAATTATGAGATTGCACATTGTACATGGGTTCATTGATACAGATGTTAATTTTTACACCGAAAAAATACTCCATGGAAATAAGTGCATCTGTATATGACAAAAAAGGATGCTTTGATAGAGGCCTTTCCTGCAGAAACATGACTTTACTTTCATATTCCATTCTCCATCAGTATCCCATGAATCAAAAGCCACATAAATAATCACCCAATGCTGCCTCAAGTTGGGTTACTCTCCGATGACATCTTGCTCTTTAGGTACCACTATAATTTTTTAAACATATTTGGTTGTTGTGAAACCACAGGTTTCATGCCTTTATACATTGTAACTTTCTCATTGTTCATAACCTTGTAATATGTGCAAAAAATACATGCAATGTTAATCTCATCTCTTTCAAGGAGATACTCAATTTCTTATTGTTCACTAATCTTTTAGACTTCCTCATCAGAATAAAAAAAAATTACATACTCGATGTTTCATATTTTCAAACTCAACATAAAACATATTAGAAGAATCAAATTTTCCACATGCACCTTATGCAATGGTGCTTTATCTTCAACTCCACATTTCTAGAAATTATCCCCTTCCTAATTTCTTCTAGCATGAACACAACCACATGCCCTATTTACTCATAATTGGCTTTCTCCACAAAAATCTAGGAACACTCTTTCTATATATTCTTACATGCATCGTGGTGGCTAAAGGTGGAGACAGAGGAAGATCTAGAAGATATCTTAACTACAATAATCTGGGTGGCATCAAGGCAACATGTTTCTTTGAATTTTATACAATACCCATATGGATGGTATGTACCAATAGACCCTGTCCTGTGAGAAATTTCATTCCCAATGAAACAAATCCAGAGTATAAAAGATTTATGTCAAATCCTCAAAATTTCATCCTGTCATCAATGCCAACTCACCTCCAAGCAGTAATTTTTTTTTTTTTCATGGACAATATTTCAATGCATTCACGAGAATAGTAGATGGGAGAGAGATATGATACTAAGTGGAATAATCATGGAAGAACAATGGAGGCTAGAACAATTGTTTTCATGGACACTATTTCAATGCATTAACGAGATGAAGAGTACTTCGGAGAGAGAGATGATACTAAGTGGAATAATCATGGAAGAGCAATGGAGGCCTTTTAAAGGTTTTCTGCAAAGTTTTTCTCACATATATGTTGGTAAATAAATAAATTGCATAGAGTATTTGTTTCTACCTTCTATTCTATTCATCCCTAAGCTCTCACGTTATGGCATTTCCTTTGCAACATGTGGTGCAAGTGCTAGTTTATATTAGTTAAGACTACCATTTCTGAAATATTTTGTATTATTTTTTTTAGTTCTTTTGGAATTTAGAACTTATGAGATGAATTTAACTTGATTGTGCATATAGTTGTGGATCACAATTCATTTATCCATAAAGCAAGAAATACAATCCATAACCTCATAGTTTCAACACAGAATTCTTAATTAAATATTCTAAATATAGTTAAATAATAATGAACATTATCTACCTTCACTTACATGATAAGAAACCATCTTCATAATGTAAATATAAATCCAAAACTCCATAGTTACTCCTACGAAATAGAATCCGTGTTAGAGTATATGTAGCAGAAACTAAATAATTCACAAACACGACATTAACAATAGAGACAGAATTTAATGTGGTTCACCCAACCAATCTGGGATACATCCACCAAACAGAGATATCGGCTTTCTTATTATTCAATAGGAGATTACAACAACAGAATTCTCACATCTTCACTTCCTCTTCCTCATCCCTCATATATATATTTTTCCTCTATGGGCTTAAAATTTATAGATGTAGAATAAAAATGAATATTAAATTCAATTCCATCATATCACAAGAAAATAGGATTGATATCTCATCTTCAGGATTTGATGCCTTCAGATTTGGAACAAATCCTATTTTTGGCATTATCCATAAGATTTTAGCCAAATTAATATCCAAAATCTCAACAATCTCCTCCTTGACAACAATTAACCCGATACCTTGTTTCCTTTATTATATTCATTTTTTCTGCAAGCCAAGAGAAGCCAGACATCATCGTAGCTTCTCTAATAAAACTGGTTTCGTGAATATGTCTACACAGGTTTTCTTTGTATGCACTTTTTCAAGAGATACTCCCCGTTCAGTGATAACTTGTCTTACAAAATGGTACTTTATAGGTATATGCTTTGATTTACTATGATAGGCTGGATTTTTAGCCAAATGAATTTCACTTTCACTATCACAAAATAACTTTATGTTGTCTTGCAGCCTACCAAACTCACCAAACAAACCTTTATCCAAACTACATCTTTGCAAGCATGTGAAGTAGCTATGTATTCTGCTTTTGTAGTGGATAAAGCAATAATGTTTTGTAGCTTTGACATCCAGCTAATAGCTCCACTTGCAAGAGTAAAGAAATATCCTGAATTTGACCTTCTCTTATCCAAATGACCTGCAAAATCGGAATCAACATATCCGCAAACAAATTCACTACTTCTGTTATAAGTAATACAATAATCACTTGTGCCTCTCAAATACCGAAGCACCCATTTCACTGCTGCCCAGTGTTCTTTCCATGGATTTTCCATATATCTACTGACAACCCCAAATGCATGTGAAATATCTAGTCATGTACAAACCATCGCATACATCAAACTTCCTACTGCATTAGCATATGGTTTTCGAGACATATATTCCTTTTCTTCATTTCTATTAGGACATAAACTTGAGCAAATCTTAAAATGGGAAGCTAAAGGGACTAAAATTGGCTTCACATTGTTCATATCAAACCTTAAGAGTATTTTCTCAATATACTTCTGTTGTGATAACCACAACTTACCATTGCTCTTGTCTCTGAAAATCTCCATGCCCAAAATCTGTCTTGCTACTCCTAGATCATTCATATCAAATGTCCTAGCCATCTGAGCCTTTAACTTGTTGATCTCAGTTATGCTTTTGCTTGCTAAAATCATATCGTCAACATATAATACTAAGATAATGAATATGCCATTACTTAATTTCTTAAAGTAAACACAATGATTATATTCACTTCTTATATAATTTTGGCTCATCTTGAAAGAATCAAATTTCTTGTACCATTGTCTTGGCGACTTCTTCAGACCATACAATGATTTCTTGAGCCTGCAGACAAATTTCCTATTGCGATTTTGAACAAACCCTTTAGGTTGTTCCATATAAATATCTTCATCTAAATCTCCATGTAATAATGCAGTCTTAACATCTAGTTGTTGTAATTCTAAGTCAAGTAAAGAAACTAATGCTAAGACAATCTGAATTGAAACAATTTTAACAATTGGTGAAGATATCTCATGAAAGTCAATTCCTGCTTTCTGAGAAAAACCTTTCACAAATAGCCTCGCTTTGTACCTGTCTCCTTTATCATAAACACCGCTTTTCAATTTGTAAACCCATTTACATCCTATATTTTTTCTATCATTAGGAAGTTCTACGAGGTCCCATGTGGCATTCTCGTATAATGCCTTTATTTCATCCTTCATAGCTTCTTTCCACTTATCACTGTTAGAACCTTCTACAACTTCGTGATAACATAAACGTTCATCATCATTAGTGGTTAAAGCAACTGAAGTAACATAATCATCATACCTTTTAGGAGGATATCTAATTCTTGTGGACCTTCTTAAAGATGTTTCTGGTTCTTCCACAATTTGTTGATTATTATCTGTAGGAACTTATTCATGATATTCATATGAAACATGTTCATCTTTACTATCATCTGTATTTGAACTCGTTTCAAATTGAATATGTTGAAACTTAGGTACATTTTCCTATTTCAATTTAATATCTACATCTGGATTATCAAGTGAACATTCATTGAATTTAAGATCTCTGTTAATGATGATCTTGTAATTAGTAGGATCCCACAACCTGTATCCCTTAATCCCATCACCATATCCAACAAATATATATCTTTTTGATTTAGGATCTAATTTGGAACGTTGATTTTTCAGAATTAGAGCATATGCATCACAACCAAAAACTTTTAGTTTAGAATAATCACAAGGATGACCCTTCCATACCACTTGAAGAATTTTTCATCCTATTGTAGTTGATGGTGATCGATTTATCAAATAACAAGTCGTAGATGCTACTTCTATTCATAAGTCCTACTACAAATTGGCGTTACTCAACATACTTCTTACTCTTTCTCAAAGAGTCTTGTTCGTGCATTCAACAACTCCATTTTGCTGAGGAGTATAAGCAGTATTTATATGTCTTTCGATCCCAAATTCCTTGCAATAATTGTCAAATTCCTTTGAAGTAAACTCACCACCATTGTCATTTCTTAAACATTTAATGGTTCTTCCAGTGATATTTCTACTAATGCTCTAAACTGCTTGAAAACTGTGAATATATCAGACTTTCTTTTTAAAATGTAGACCCATACTTTTCTAGAGAAATCATCTACAAAAGATACAAAATATGATGATCCTCCATATTAGGTTGTAGGAGATGGACCCCAAACATCAAAATGGATATAATCAAGGATTCCTTTACTAGTATGTTTTCTAGTTTTAAATTTCTTCTTGCTTTGTTTCCCATATATACAATGTTTGCAGAAATCTAAATTAAAAGATTTTAAACTAGAAGGTAACATACAATCAGATAAGATTTTTAATCCTCTTTCACTCATATGGCCTAACCTTTGATGCCATAGTCGAATAGAATCACTGTCGTTTTTAGATACAGTTGAAGCATGATTTGAATTTGTTCTTCCTTGTAACTGAGAAAATATTTCCAACCTCATTTCCTTTCATTACTAATAATATTCCTTTGTAAATTTTCATTACTCTACCTTGAATAAAAGTTTTATATCCATTTGTTTCTAACACTCCTAGAGAAATAAGATTTTCTCTGAGTTCAGGCACATGTATTACATCAGTTAAGATTTTGATTGTCCCATCAAACATTTTAATATGGATGCTCCCAATTCCCACAACATTACATGAGAAATAATTGCCCATGTAAACTACTTCATCATTAATTGATTTATAAGATTTAAACCACTCTTTATGAATGCACATGTGATTTGATGCACTATAATCTAACAACCAATGTTGATCATGATTTGAAAAATTAACTGATAAAACTTCATCACTTATACCTAAACCAAATGCCAAACATGTATCTATCATGTTTGCTTCTTTATTTTCTATTGAAGAGTCTCCTTTGGATGTTTGTTGTCTCTTCCAAAAGTCCTTCTTCAAATATCCCAATTTTATGCAAAACCAACATTTTAGCTTACTCTTATTCCCTTTCGATTTTGATCGAGAATTGTTTTTCTGACTGAAACATTTTTCTTTAGATCGACCTCTAACCATCATTTCTTCTGATGTAGAGATTTCTAAATTTGAAATTTTTTTGGTTTTTTTAGATAGCATAGCTCCAACAACATCATCAAATTCAAGGGTTTCTGATGAACTAAGACTTATAGAAGTAACAAAATGATCCCATGACTCAGGCAGAGAACATAATAAAGTTACAGCTCTATCTTCTGAATCAAATTTTACTTCTATGCTATCTAACTACACCAAGAGAGTATTAAAAGTATTCAAATGATCTGTTATTGTTGTACCTTCCTTCATGTGCAAGCTATACAACTAACCTTTTAGAAGAATCCTATTTTTTAAGGATTTAGTCATGTAAAGTTTTTATAGCTTTGTCCATAAACCAGCGGTTGTTTTCTCTGACATGATGTTAAACAAAACCTCATCTGCCAAACATAATCATATGTCACTCAGTGCTCTGTCATTGATGTCACTCCATTCATCACCTGTCATTGCGAAAGGTTGTTTGGATTTTCCCAAGAGTGCCTTCACCACACCTTGTTGTACGAGTAAATTGTGCATCTTGACTTTCCAGATTTTGAAGTTATTCCTCCCATTAAAATTCTCGGTCTAAAACCGAGCACTTAGAGTTTTTGATATATTTAACAACAGAAACAACACCACATGCAGTCAATCAAAAAATTCAGAACGAACCAGGTGTTTACTTGCTTAGTGGTACTCAATTATTATGCAAATACAAGTAGCTAGCAATACAGTACATGTCAATAATAATTGTAATCATCATGATATCATTCATTATATGAGAAAACATAGAATTTATAACAACCCTCACGCGTATTTAAACCTACAACTCATGGCTCTGCATGTAATGAAACAATGATATTGCAATCCCATAGTTCTGCTCTGTGCTAACACAACCACACAGATCAACAATAGATATTTTACTAAAACCCAAATGCATCCTTTGGAATGTGTAATGGAGTATCTTCTTGAATAATCCAAACCTGTGCGCATGGCATCCTCATTGGTCCAGCACTGATGCGAACGAAAGCGTTTTACCACGAGTAACCACATTCGTTGAACCATCTTCGAAACAATGGTATTGATGAATTTGCAGCACATCAGGTAAGATTATATGCATCAAACATTCAATACACCCAATGTGGCCAAGATGAATGCTGAGCCCAGAATTGAATTACACGTAATTAACATCTCTGATTCAGAAAAGAGTTGAGAATGTTTTTTTATTTTTAAAAGCAGAGAACGTCTCACATAGCGCTCCTCAGATAGGTAGTGCTCTCACGATCTCCAAAGTTGCAGGATAAACAAACTCTGCCTCTATAGTGAACAAATTTCTTTGATATCAATTGTTAGAGTATATGCAGTAGAAACTAAATAATTCACAAACACAGCATTAACAATAGAGACATAATTTAACATGGTTCACCCAACCATTCTAGGCCTCATCCACCGAACAGAGGTATCAGATTTCTTATTATTCAACAAGAGATTACAACAACATATTTCTCACATCTGCACTTCCTCTTCCTCATCCCTCATATATATATTTTTCCTCTATGGGCTTAAAATTTATAGATATAGAAAAAAAATGAATATTAAATTCAATTCCATCCTACCACAAGAAAATAGGATTGATATCTCATCTTTAGGATTTGATGCCTTCAGATTTGGAACAAATCCTATTGTTGGCATTATCCATGAGATTTTAGCCAAATGAATATCCAAAATCTCAGCAAATCATTATCTTCGCAAATTAGTAATATCGTTGAATAATAATGAGCATTCTCTTCCTTCATTTACATTATAAGAAACCATGTTCATAATGTATATATAAAATCCAAAACTCTATGGTTACTCCTACAAAATAGAAATTGTTATATTCACAAATTACTATCGTCTCTTGCAGTTACTGTGACAGGAAAGAGCAACGTCTGTCATTTTTGACGTCCCTAGCATGACATGGTAAAGAAAGCAAGTCAGCATATTATAAATCGAAGGAACAAGTCCTAAGTTTTGATTTGAAAGATGTTGACAACTAGCTTGACAACCTCTCAAATTTGATATTTCCACTCGAATACCTTGTCAAAATAATATTAAGTAAACATAAGAGAAGTGTATTGACTTTATCTTTAAATTAATTATCAAATTCCATTCTCACATGAATTCGTGGAGGTTTATTTTTTTAATATAATTTAATTTTTTTTTTTCAAGTAATCTTGTTTTTATCAGTGTGTACTAAAATTATTTTATTTAATTAAAAATAATTAGTAATTTGGTTTATTTTTGGTATATATATATATATATATATATATATATATATATATATATATATATATATATATATAGCTATTAATGTATTATTTATATTTTTTGTATTTGAATATATATTTTTATCAATTTTAAGATAATAATTTATTTTATTTGAAATAATAAATATAAGAAAGTGAATTCAGGTTATGCATAATTTTATGTATAATGTTTTCCGTAAAAGTTATAATATATATATTGGAATAGAGTTTTAATTTAATATCTATAATTAATTTTTTTTGTAAACTTAGTAGGTCCTTTCTATTTTCTATTCAAAGAAAAAATGCAAGTCACAACAAGATACAAATTTTGGCCTCAACCTCCCCACATGAAACCAGGTCTATTGGCCATCTTAACAAGTTCTAGGCCATTGAAAACTTAAACATCTTAATTCTGTCTCTTACTATCTTCAAGTAGCTAATATTAGTCTTTTCTGTCACATACATATTAAAAGAGTAAATTCTATCCACTGTCATCCCAAAAATTAAAGCAAGGAAGGTCAGTTCTCATTCCAAAACAAAAAGGAAATTAAAATCAGTCTTCATCTGACTCAACAGGAGCCGGATCTTTCACAGTGGAGCTAGGCATGTCAACTTGGGGCATACTTTAAAGCTGCTTCTCAATTCTCCTTAGGCGAAAAAATTGATGGTGATGGCACAGATTAATTTCCTGAACAGACTTGTTGATATCTGCTAAATTTGAGGCTACTTTGGGGTCTCCCTCAATATCCTTAACAGAAATTATTGCCTTCACCAAAAGGCATTTCAGCAAAAAATAGGTGCGAATTGAGTGATGAAATAAGGATATTCTGCCTAGATTGTTGCCAGGGTCGGTAATTATAGGATTCAATTCTTCCACGGCCATGGCCTCTTCTTCCTCCTTCTTGGCTCTTTCATGACCCTCCCACCCATGAATAAATGACATACTATAGCATGGTGTACTGTCAGAATATGTTTGGAACAGATTATCCATCACTTCTTTTCCTGACTTCCTGCCACGTTTGGCTAGAGGTGACTTTGGAACCTTATCTTTTCCCTTGTCCTTTATGTCCTTATTTATGAAAATTTCCTTTCACAATTTTCTTCAAAGGCTGATATTCCAAAAATTTTCTTTGCAGGCAGGAGTTTCTTGGAAGATCGATACGTTTTAGGTTGCGAAGTTCTCTAGCGTCGACTGACCTGTTTATAGAACTTCTCCGCACAACAGAAGAAAAACATGCAGATAATGGTGAAGGTCATGTAATTGTCTCGTTCCCACCTAACTTGGTGGCACACATCCCAAATCATTCCTAATAGCCCAACTGTCGTGTCGAGTTGTTCTGCATTAGAACTTAATGTTGTCATAACTATCCATTGGTGGAGCCATCCATCCCAATCTACACACGTCATACTCGATCGTGGTGTGACGGACTTTGCATGCCTCTACCATGTACCCTCCTCCCATCTCTATGACTTATCATAATGGCAGGGTACCCCTACCATACCCACATTCTCAACTCTCATGCATATAAAATGCATCTCCAATTTTCAATCCAACAAAAATTCCCAATCTAGGCAATTTCAATATTTTATTCTCTGAACTGGAAATTTGAATTGATGTGGAAAATTCATTATTACATGGTTATGAACCCCATATATATATAACAGATCTACATATACCATTTAAACCAACATTCACCTTGCACTTAAGGTCCACCAAGCCTTCGGCCTTCAACTATGGAAATGAAAATATATATATATATATATATATATATATATATATATATATATATATATATATATATATATATATATATATATATATATATAGTGGCCCTTGGATTAAAACCCAAACTTATAAGTCTCCTTATTTTAACATTCCATTATCACATTCCATCATCGAATATTTCAATTTTGACCAAGTTTGCAAACTTCACTTTATGAAGTTATTCCTCCTAATATCGTTTCGGTTTTGATCAAACTTTAAAACCTTCTTATCATTATTCGAATTTACATTTGAATAATGAATTTAATATTTGATCAAGTCTTTAATAATGCAGGCCTTTCGTTATATAATCCTTCTGCTTTGAATGCTAATAACTGGCCACATCCTACCAGTTCCTCTAATAATCAATTTTCACCGTTTCAATTGACATACAACCCAGCAATTCCCAGATGTGGGTGTATCGACGGATTAGCACAGTGATGGGACTTGGGTTCGATAAGTGGAGGAGACACTTGCCCACCCAAGTCAATGCCAGGTGGGATCACCCTTCTCCATATGCCTTCATAACTAAAGCATTTAATCCAAGTGGAGGTCGAGATCCGACCACAATACTCGATCACTCCTCCATATGGCTCTTATTGCACCAACCTTTTTCTCTCATTAATGTGAATTTAACACAAGACGAGCTTCGAGGTGTCTCTGTTTGGGTTTTTAGGATGGAGAATGGCACAGGAAACTCGGGCGTTCATCCTCTACTGAATAGTCGTTTCCATCCTAATGCTGGGCTCCCTAGTTACCGCACTGCCATAGGTAGAAGAAGCCATTTGAATTGATGTATTGATTTTGGAGAGGGTCTGCACCTTTCTCGCTCTAGCTTTTGCTTCTTAACCTCTATCACTATAGATCTCTTCAACACTCCAATCCCTTCCATCTCTATTCCTCTGACAACTCTTTCATCCTATGTTGAGTCCATCACCATGCCATGGCTACGTTAGCACATGTGTTGCCACAGGGGAAGCACAAGAAGCCATCCCTTGTGCCCCCCTGCGACCTCTACCTCTGAGTCCTATTCTCAATATTCCGAATATTTCTCTGGTCAATACTCGAATACTCAAAGTGGGAGGGGTAGACTCTAGGAAACCAGCCACCGTTGGGGTTCCTCCGCACCCGCCAACCCCATCACTCAAGCCACAAACTTGCCCCAGACTACCCATTTCTTCTTCAATTTCTCCCAGAATTGACCCCACATAATTTCCTCCATTTCAGTGGCTTTCTAGGAGGAAGCCCAGGAAAGCGAGCTCAATATGCATCAGGAAGGGCCAAGCTCTGAGATGGCTTAGGACATGGACAGTCACCAAAGGTCATTGAACAAGGATAAATGAAAGGCTCCTAGTGAGGATGATAAGGTCCGTAGTGATCGTGAGGAGGAGCTGGCTTGCTGCAGCTGTGTGCCTTTCAAGCTAGGCGATGCATCCACTACGGACCAGTCAAGGGAGGATGACGACATGGCAGCATATAGGTGCCACATAATTGAAGAACCTCCTCCTCTTCTTGATGATTAATTCTTCCAAGTTTGTACGATTTCTACACTACGAGTACCAAATTGCTGGGATTGATTTTGAATCTTTAGATATGTGATTCAATAATTTTTGTTTTATATTATATAATAGGTGTAACCCTCAGAGGTATCCATGGTTGTTACCACTTTGTGGGCAGCACAGTAGAATGAGGACTGAACGAGACTAGCTTCCCCTTGTAGGCAGTCTTTTTTTGTTCATTTTGATGATTATGCCACTCTTTTGGGAAAAGACACAGCTTCGGCCAAGATGTAATATATTTTTCTCTTGTTACTAGATTTAAAATAACTTAGAAAAAAAACATACAACCCAGCATTATTTTTACTACCCATTAAATTCCACTTCTTTAAATCCAAGCAAATAATAAAACCTTATGACCAGACTTTGGTCAAAACCCCAAGGTGCCAACATAATTAAATGTTCTAGACCCCACATCATTCATATAAATACCTGGGTTTATCATTCATCCAATTTTGATTAGATTCCAACGATCAATCTACTCTCGTGCCTCAACACCAAGTTGTGCAACCATCCGATGATCATTGTGAAACTTAAAACTTCAGACTTTAACCGACAAAGATCACATGATAAAAGTAGTTTTTAAAAATCACCTTATGCCACATGTTGGACGCTGACCGATATCGCGTTCCAATTTGCAAAAAAAATTACCATTTACAAAGGTGCGCAAGACCACTGGTATTGGGTCTTCAAAACCGCTCTTCACAGTTCCAACTTCCTCTTGCTCAAGGTTTTGTTCCTTCATTCCAATTACGCCATCAATTCTGGTCCTGATTTAGTGAAATGTTAATTCACAGCTCCACACAATGTGATTCATTCGACTCCCAAAATATGTTCACACTTGAACAGGTTTGAAACAACCAACCTTGCACCTTCCACTCTTGTTGTGATATCAACCATTAACAGGTCGACTCCTCGTTTTTTTCCTTAACCTGCAAATCCATGCCAAGCTATTCATCAATTCGAATCATAACCCATTTTCAGCGTTGTGAATTGGAAATCGATTCCAAATTATACACGACAATTACAAAGTTTTATATTGTCTCTCATGGCCATATATTAATTGGCTATGCCTTCAATATTCTGAATAGGTTTAAATAAACACCAACATTTAACCAACACACGGTTAAATCGCTATGCCCAATCTCTGTATTGATCGATCTAAAATAATTGTGTTGCATTCGACTTATGTGAATTCCCGTCACGCGTTCTTTGAAGCTTCCCTTCGACAAATAGAGATACTATCTCTGTTGTGTTTCATTCACCATATCTAATGGTATTGGTTACATAAGATAAAACAGTTAATAAACCCAAACATTCGTATTCAACTGCGCCATTAACTTTAGTAAGGGATCTGCGCCCATTGCCATTGAACCCAATCTTTGGTGATTTGGTTCAACACTTAACATAGGCTTTTAAAACTAACCCTCAATGATCCACTAATGCATCTTTCAAATCGACCCTTCATGCATTCAGTCCAAAATCGTGATAATTGACTTCGAATTTCCCATTAGAATAGAGCATCATTTAAAAACCCAATTTACAGATTATATCCACAATTTCTTATACCATTTTTTTATTGAAATTAAAAATCCATTCACACAAAATTAAATCAACCAATACTCATGTAATTCTAAGTAGATTCTTTCATATGCAAAAATGAAATCACTTACATAATTCTTCTTGTCTTGACCAGATCTTCAAATCAATTGGCCCTGTTCATTTGGGTATGTCTTATATTGTTTCCACAACTAAGCATGTCCGGGGGGGTTAGAGAGGGGGGGGGGGGCGAATGCCCCCCGTTTGCGCTAGGTGCAAGGGGTCCGCGGTATCACCCCAGTGAAAATTTTTTGGTCCTTAATTTCCGGGGGGTAGTCCATGCCCATGGTTTTGTGCATGGTTTTGCACATGGTTTTAGGGTACGATGGTTTTCGGCCTCTGGTATTTTTGTAGATCTAGTCAAGGGAACTATGGTTATGTTCTAATCCAGGGTTAATGGATTAGGGTTCATGTATGCTTCGGCATGTATATATATATGTGTGTGTGTGTGTGTGTGTGTGTGTGTGTGTGTTGTAACACTAAAAGGAATATAATGAAAAACAAAGATGGTCGTCCTGATTTGGGATCCAGGGGAAAATCTCTATGTTTATCTATTTTATGTTTTATGCTCTTGCTATTGTTTATTTTCTGTTATAAGATTCTTGTGTAGATAATTTATGTTCAGGGTTAAAACCTACAGTTCAGCTACTTGTAGGCTTACAGAAACTTAGGTTCCTACCCTAACTCTATCTCTCCAACTCTCTAGGTCTACCCTCTTGATGCCTTTGGGCTTACATTTATACAAAAAACCAAAAATGAATCGATTCAGCTTCTTTGACAGCTCAAAAAAAAATTTTGAGTTCTCAAAGCCCTAAACATAGACTATATCCCTAAATTTTCTGAAACTGACTCTAAATTTATTCCTAAATATGAACTGTCTCTTCATATTCCTAGCTAATCGACTTCCCGTCATGTTCTCCAATGATTTGGGAACATTTACAATTTTCCCTCAATATTTAATTAAAACCACTCAAATTATTTAAGGATTACATATGAAATTAAAAACATCAGACCCCCCTATGTCTACTTAAATACAAAGTATTTTATTGTGCCTAATGCCCCTGCATCAGACTCCCAAGGTTAAAATTAATCATGATCTCCTGATCATGTGATTTCATTCCTTGTCTTCCTAGATCCCACACTTGTTTTTGTAGTTGATCATCCGCTGTAATATTCTTCTTCTGTTCTCCTCCAGGCTTCCATATGTTATTATGTCTTGTTCCACTAGTTGCACTTTTACATTATTTTTCTGTCTTTCTTTTGCTGTTGCTTCTGCTTCTTTGTTTTCTTGCTGATGTCTTCCTCTGAGACACTTTCACCATCAACCTTCTTATCAATTTGATTTCCTGGTCTAATTTATCTTCTGACGGCTGAATACTACTCCATCTTGTTTACGGAACTTCTACTTCTGCTTCTGCTTGCTGATTTCTTATTTGTTGAACTCTTACTGTTGCTTTTACTCCATATATTACTCTTAATTGTTGAGCCCTTGCTCTAGCTTGCTGAAATCTTGCGGTTGCTACCAACCAATCATCCATACCCTATTGTTTTCTGCTACAGAAAAACTCTTCTTGATTGTTATTCATGACAATTCCTTTGTCCTCTACCTTCAGTAATTCTTTGAATTGGTATTTAAATTTCTAGTCACTGTCATCATCTCTTTTCTTCTCCTGGACTAAACATTCCTTATTCCTTCCATCAGTACTTATAATCATAAAAAAAACACAAAATTATAGAATCTTTGTGTCTCTTACTCCTCTGGAAACACTTCAAATTGTTGCTTTAACCTTTCCTCTGGCAACACTTCAAGTTGTTGCTATGTCATCAGCACATCAGTATGCTAATTCCAATCCTTCAAACAACTCTCGAGACTGTCAGTGAGTCTCTCCTCTGCATGATCCTTCTCAAGGATGTCTTTTTGCACTGGTTCATAAAAATGAACCTTCTCGTTCTCATTCATATCTAAATTTACACTTTGAACACGTATTATTTGTGTTTCTATCCTCTACTCTAGAACTCTTAACTCATGCCACAAATCTATCATCTCATATGAGAAACTCTCTGTGCAATATTCACTACCTTCACAAGTCAAGTTTCCTGCTGTCACTGCTTCTTCATATTTCATCAGAATATAATTTTGATCTTCTGCCTCTGCAACAATTTCAGTTAGCTGTCCATCACTTTTTATTTGGCAAATTAATAAAATAAACTTGTTATTATCAGCATTAATAACAAATTGATCATCATCAGACAAAATTGTAATTCCTCCATTGAAATAATCTCTTTCGCAAAACAAGGAGTTTATGAATTCCTTCTATTGTAGTAATTAAGTTTGATCTTCATTGGAAAGATAATCATCATCATACTTTTCTTCGTAACATTCAGCTTCACTGAATATAGTTTCATCACATGATCTGTCTTCTCCAATACCCGCATTCACACACAACTTGTCGGTTGTAAAAGCATAAGACCCCATGGTCTCATTTGATTATTTAATCACCAAACCCTCCTTTTGTTCCAAGTCTTCTATACATTTCAGGAATTCTTCAATGGTCTTCTCTTCAGTTTCTTCAAGATATCCAATTGATTTCTCAATTTCCAGCTTTTGGCGATCATCATAAATTAAATTTCCTCTGCTTCCAATGTATTGGAAAGTAAAACTCTTCCCCAACTGTGTATGGAAATTTACAACATCTCTGGCTGTCTCATTTTCTTCCTCAGTGACAATATTAGCAGTTTTTTCTTCTCCACATGTTCTTCCTGCAAACACACAGAAATCATCAGATGTAAAGTCATTCAGCCTCTTAGTCTCACTTGAAGTTTCAGTCTTGAAGTCCTTCTCCAAATACTCAATCATTCTGAGTAATTTCTTTTTCTACTGAGCATCTATCATCTTCTCTTTCTTCATCTGCAGCCCATGCCACTTTACCCTCTTCTTCATGAGCCAACCAACTCTCTGGATTTCCTTTACCATTAGTTCTAATTTTTTGAATTTCTCATTGATCTCAACTACCTATTTCTCATACTCTTCTTTTATTAACTGTCTCTATATGCCATTTGTCTTGGCATATTCTTTCTTCATATTCATCATATTGTGGCCTCTCTCAGAACCTTTGTCACCTCTTCTATGAATATCAGTAGCCATCTTCTCCTTCATGATTTCTCACTCATTTGTCATAGGCTGCACTGAAACCTCTGTAGTAACAAGTCCTCCTTGTCACAACTTATCTCACCAATCCTCTCTCTAGATCCGGTCTTTTGGCAAGTACAATTCCTCTATCTTCAGGAACCTCTTGAGAATTCTGTCTACTCCTTCAAGGTTCACTCCTCTGTAACCTCTCAATAACACATCTGTTCTCTTTTCCTCCAACCTCTGTTGGGAATTCTCAAGGTTCTGCCACACTTTCCTTTTCTCTTTAGAAACCTTCACTGGATTCCTTCATCACTGCTTTTCAAAGCTATGATATTCTTGCTGAGACACTCCTTAATTGTTTGCAATATGAATTCTGCAAACAATATCTTCAAACAGAATAAAAAATACCTCATCTTCAGAGTTTTTTCAACATCTATTTGCAATTTCTTCTGCAATTTCTCCCAATGCTCTGCTGCACTGCATGCTCTCCTGTCAAATTTAGATCTGATCACCTTGTCATGACCTTTGTACATGTATGCACATCACCTTGCAAATCTTCAAATCTCATTGCCTTAAACTTCAGACTCTGCAAATCTGAATACTTTCACTGCAAACCTCTTCAAATCTGCAATCACTCTTAAACATATTTGAAACCTCAAATTTTCCTCATTACATTCAGCACATATGCATTCCACAATTAATTTTTAAATGAGCTATTACAGCTTTGATACCACCTGATGGTAGGGTACCCCTACCAAACCCGCATTCTCAACTCTCATGCATATAAAATGCATCTCCAATTTTCAATCCAACACAAATTCCCAATCTGGGCAATTTCAATATTTTATGCTCTAAACTGGAAATTTAAATTGATGTGGAAGCTTCATTATTCCATGGTTATGAACCCCATATATATATAACATATATACATATACCATTATTAATGTTTCACCACACATAAGGTCCACAGGGAAATACACACGCGCGCTAACTCACTAGGTAAATATATATATATATATATATATATATATATATATATATATATATATATATATATATATATATATATATGTAGTGGACCTTGAATTAAAACCCCAACTTATAAGTCTCCTTATTTTAAAATTCCACTATCGCATTCCATCATCGAATATTTCAATTTTGACCAAGTTTGCAAACTTCATTTTATGAAGTTCTTCCTCCTAATATCATTTTGGTTTTGATCAAACTTTAAAACCTTCTTATCATTATTTGACTTGACATTTGAATAATGAATTTAATATTCGGTCAAGTCTTTAATAATTCAGGCCTTTAATTATATAATGCTTCTGCTTTTAATGTTAATAACTGGCCACACCCTAGCAGTTCCTCTAATAATCAATTTTCACTGTTTCAACTAACATACAACCAAGCATTATTTTTATGCCCCATTAAATGCCACTTCTTTAAATCCAAGCAAATAATAAAACCTTACAACCAGAATTTGGTCAAAACCCCAAGGCTCCAACATAATTAAATGTTCTGGACCCCACAGCATTCGTAGACATACCTAGGTTTATCATTCATGCAATTTTTATTATAATCCAACAATCAATTTGCTCTCGCACTTCAACACCAAGTTGTGCAACCATCCGACGATCATCGCGAAACTTAAAAATATGGACTTTAACTGACAAAGATCACGCGATAAAAGTAGTTTTTAAAAACCACCTTATGCCACGTGTTGTACACTAACCGATATCGCGTTCCAATTTTCAAAAAAAAATTACCATTTACAAAGGTGTGCGAGACCACTGGTATTGGGTCTTTAAAACCTCCTTTCACAGTTCCGACTTCCTCTTGCTCAAGGTTTCGTTCGTTCATTCCAACTGCATCATCAATTCTGGTCCTAATTTAGTGAAATGTTAATTCATAGCTCCACACAATGTGATTCAATTCGAATCCTAGGATATGTTCACACTCAAATAGGTTTTAAACAACCAACCTTGCACTTTCCACTCCTGATATGATATCAACCCTTAACAGGTCAACTCCACATCATTTTTCTTAACCTACAAATCCATGCCAAGATATTCATCAATTTGACTCATAACCTAGTTTCATCATTGTGAATTGGAAATCGATTCCAAATTAGACACGGTAATTACAAAGTTTGATCTTGTCTCTCATGGCCATATCTTAATTGGCTATGCTTTCAATATTTTGAACATGTTTAAATAAACCCCAACATTTAACCAATGCACGGTTAAATCATTATGCCCAATCTCTGTATTGATCGATCTAAATTAATTATGTTGCATTCGACTTATGTGAATTCAATTCACGTGTTCTTTGAAGCTTCGCTTCGACAAATAGAGATACTATCTCTATTTAGTTTCATTCACTAGATCTAATCGTATTGGTTACACAAGATAAAACAGTTAATAAACCCCAGCATTCGTATTCAATTGCGCCATTAACTTTAGTAAGGGATCTTCACCCATTGCCATTGAACCCAACCTTTGATGATTTGGTTCAACACTTAACACAAGATTTTAAAACTAACCCTCAATGATCCACCAATGTATCGTTCAAATCGACCCTTCATGCGTTCAGTCCTAAATCATGATAATTGACTTCGACTTTCCCCTTAGAACAGAATATCATTTAAAAACCCAATTTACAAAGTATATCCACACATTCTCATACCATTGCTTATTGAAATTCACAAGTCATTCACACAGAAGTAAATCAATCAATACTCATGTAATTCCGAGTAGATTATTTCATATACAAAAATGAAATCACTTACAAAATTCTTCTTACCTTGACCGGATCTTCAAATCAATTGGCCCTGTTCAGCTACCCATAGGCTTACAAAAACTCTAGTTCCTACCCTAACTCTGTCTCTCCAGCTCTCCAAGTCTTCCCTCTTGATGCCTTTGGGCTTACATTTATACAAAAACCCACAAATGAATCAATTCAGCTTCTTTGACAACTCAACAAAACTTTTGGAATTCTCAAAGTCCTAAACTTGGACTATATCCCTAAATTTGCTGAAACTAACTCTAAATTTATTCCTAAATCTGAACTGTTTCTTCATATTCCTAGCTAATTGACTTCCCCTCATGCTCTCCAATGATTTGGGAACATTTACAATTTTCCCTCAATATTTAATTAAAACCACTCAAATTATTTAAGGATTACATGAGAAATTAAAAACATCAGACCCCCCTATGTCTACTTAAATACAAAGTATTTTATTGTGCCTAATGCCCCTGCATCATATCACTTGCGTTGAAATTTGGCACCCCGATTGGGGGATTTTATTGTTATCTCGTTCCTGGGTATGGCATTCATTTTGACCCCAGTCTCATTGTACAATGTTCGTAAGCTTTGCGAGGCCTAGTTCCATGTTAGCTTGCGCTGAAGGTTGATCCATAACCCTGTCGTGGTTGATGCATTCCCTTATTAGATGAGTGGTTAGATGAAATATTTTAAAAATCATAACCTAGTTAATAGAAGAAATTACCATTTTTTTAGCGAATTGTTTTTGGTTACTTTTAACCAAACCCAAAACACATTTTGAAAAAATTCTATTTTAAGTTTTTTAATCTACAAGATTTAATTGCAACAAAAAGGACTTTTCAAGGCACTAAATAGATTAATTCAATAAAAAATATATTTTAAATAACAAAAAATCATAATTTTTCCTCAATTTGTTTCTAGTAAAAAAAAATAATAAATCATCTATTAGTTAGACTACACCATTTTAAAGTAATTTTAATAATAGCAAAAAATCAAAGATTAAAATTTATATCCAAGCCTCACAATTTTAATACATAATTCTAGGTTAAAGGTTTTGGATATGGTTGAATAGTAATAAACATTTTTTGCCTTCACTTACATGATATACAAGAGTTTTTATTGTGTATATATAAAAATCCAAAACTGCATATTTACTCCTTAAAACCCAAAAAAGGCAAGTTTTTATTTGAATTCATTAATATTTTCTCAAAAGATATCCTATAATATACATTTTATTTTTATCTTTATAAAATAATATTCAATTTTGTAATCAAGATCGATATTCTTTATTGATAAAATATATTGTATTAATAGGAACATAATTTTTGTTTTTATATAGAGTTTTAATTCCCTATTTGATTAATGAAACAATTTAAAGAAACCAATATTTTAATAATTAATTTATTCACTTCCGATACATGCAGGAACACAATAGAATACATATATAAACATAAACATAGAAGTGTAGAAAAAATAAAATGCCATTTCATTAATATTAAAGAATTGAAATATGCTTACATATAGAATGGAAATAAACTACCTCTTACGATGGTAGCATATCATTGAGAAGATATGCGGTGGCTATATGCCTCTTAATTGTGTTTCAATGAAGCTCGGTGACCTTTTTATCATTGAGAAACAATAAGAAACCATCAAAATACCTCGTTTCAAATATCCCCAAGAGGAGGCCGAAAAAATGCAAGTATATTTGGGACTTTTCAAGTATCTCTTCTTTTTCCTAAAGATGTATTTTAGTCACTTAAAATGGTTCTAGATGTTTAGGACAAGAAAAAATGTGAAAAATAGTAACTTGTGCTACCATTAAGGAAACTGAAAAATTGAAAGAAACAATGGTGGGGTCCAAATTGAATAGGCCGGTGGACACCAATATCCACCTAGATCAACTTCACATCTCAATTTATTACTTCCTACCAAAATAAGACTATAGGATTATATTTTTCTATTATTCACAATTAATTTAGAATTAACCAACCTAAGTTATAATTCTTTATGAAATTTTTCCCAAGACAAAATTTCTAAGTTTAGTGGAACCACTTGTTTAGAAATTTTAGAGTTAAATTATCAAATAAATAAAATGTATTAATTAAAAAATATATATTATTTATTTAAATCATAATAGTTTATATTGTTCCTAATCGGGGTGTCTACTACTAGATAGATTCCAACTGGATTTGGGTCATGAGTAATATTACAGAAGGATGGGTTGGAGGGCAGATAGCCCACAATCCTCGTAATTTTTTAAAGGAAAGTATGGTGGCAACACATATGCATGTAGTTTTTTCTGATAGTACTAGCCAGAGAGAGACCTTATTGAGGTGGTTAAGGGTTTTCCTTTACTTATTCTTAGTTATTGGTTTTCTAGTTCTAGCCTATGAAATTGGTATAGTTTTCTTTGGACCCTTGTGGTTGTTCGAGAGGGAATATTTTCCGGTGGGTTAATATCATGATTTTTATTCCCTTAGTGTCATGTTCACATAATTCAGGATTCCGTGTTCGACCACAGCTTTGTCGAGAGGTATCATGGTTCGTCCTGCCCCAGGTTATGGTTCTTCAACAAAAGGTGGTCTGGGCTAGGGAAGGAATGTTGGGAGGAACGATGTCAATAGTCAAGATCAAACCCGCCATCGGAGGGGTATGGGATGCAAGTAAACATCACGAATCATCCTACATGCAACCCATTCTTACTAGACAAGTACCCCTTCTCAGGTCTTGCAATTTATTTCAAATTGGGGGCCACAAATTAACCAATAAGAATAAACATATATTCACTTGGTTGGCGAAACCTGGTCCCTAACCCTGTCCACTCCAAAGGTTGCATCTCTCAATATAAGAAAACTGCCCACTTGTATTGGTTAATGAAAAACATTTTGGTGAAGGCCATCATGAATCCTCCAGTTGGTTTTTAGGAAATTCATAATGAATTTTATTTTATTCAGTTGCAACTTCAGTAGCATAATTTCCTCCTCAGCCGCATCGAGAAACACATTCTCTGTATTCCCCAATTTGAGCTATCGGGTTCAAGTGTGAAAGATTCAACCCCAGTGGATTCCCCAAATGAATAGAAATGTTCTTGGATTTTTTTGATTTCAAATTTTTTCTAACTATATATGTTAAAATGTTAGCTAGGTTATCATGTTTCAGTTACTTAGGTCTTACAATTTTTCAAGGCATTCAATCGTATAAGGCACTGTTAGACAGAATCAAGATTTTATGTTCTTAGATGGCTTACAATGTTTTTCTGTGGCCAACAAACTTGGTTTCCATCATGGCTCATTAAGGGCATTGAACTCATTGAATTATGGTTGTAACCTGCTTTTTGAAGATGAATGAGAAGGTCCTTCCAATATTACAAAAGGTAAATAAATTAGTTGAGATCACTTTTGATTATACTTAAATTAGAGAGAGATATAATGAAAAAAAAAAAGAAAAAAAGATGACTAATTGTAAATAGGAACATAACATAAAATTAATATTGTTGTGTTGAGTTAGCATATATTTATTAGATCCTAAAATGTAGTAACCATATATAAATAAATCCTTTTAAATATAGTTAGGAAATAAATGCTCACAAAATTCTAAAAACTAATAATTAATGATGATAATTATTAATTATAGAAGCTATATATAAATAAGAAAAATCTAACAAAGTTAGGAAGAAAAGCTTAAGTGATCCTAAAAATTAGAAATTATATAAATACATGAAGTTATAGATGATTATGTGAAATTGAATAGTAATAAATTTTAAGAATAATGAAAAATTATATTAAATGTAAATAATTCAAACTAATTTTTTATTAATAAACTTTTTGTATGGTTTAATTCTAAATACGAACATAACATAACTTTAATATGGTTGTGTTCACTTAATATATCTTTATTATTTAGAAATCTACAAATTAAGAACCAAATAAAGAAAATATCTTAATTAAAATATATGTATTGTTCATTTAAATTAAATTAGTTGATATTACTTTTAATTAAAGTTAATTTAGAGAAATATATATTAAAAATATTGTGAAAATAATTTTTTTATAAAAATAATAAAAAAAAGGTGAATTACAAAATTTAGTAAAAACTTCATTAACTTGATTATTTCTCATTTCTCTGGGTTGAGTTTGTAACGTTTATCCTTCCACAACCCATGGATCTCTTCCCTGTCATACAAAATACGGTACACCTAGGGAAAAAAAATGTAATTTAATTAACTCACTCGAGAATTATGAGACCATTAATAGGAATACAAAGGAAGGTTTATAAAAATCTGGAAACAATTCTATTGCTACTAATAATAATCTTGAAAGGGAAGTCTCGTATTCTTCGAAAATTTTGGAAATTAATTTTGACAGATGTTTATAGTCATTGTAAAATTTAAACATTATGTTTAATATTTTAGGGTTTCATTTTGTTCCTCTGTGAATCTTTCTATACCTTTGTGCTTTCCCTTTATTGTTTTCACTATATTTCGTAACATGAAATCCATATTTTCCTTATATTAATTCATTAGTCTTTCATGGCAAGGATTCAATGCTTGTGAGAAGACTTGGCAGAGCACATGGAGGTAGTCAACCAATTCTTGCGAATTCTTTTTCTTGCGTGGAGCATTAAATATTTTGTATTTTTCTCGAGTGGTATGCATTCTTTTTCCTTACAAATTTTAACTTTCAAGAACTATATATATTCTTAATGTTTATTAAGTATTATGTATTTAAATATTTTTAAATAAATTAAGCTTACAATTGTATTTAAAAAAAATTCTGAAAATAATCACCTTATATTTTTATTTTGTTATATTATTTTTTTATATATATATATATATATATATATATATATATATATATATATATATTATTCTTTTTCAAACCTTTGCTTAACAAAATAATTTTCCAATCATATTTTATTTAATACTTAATTTTAATGTCATTTTTTCTTTTAATGTCACATTTTCATCTAATTTTCATTTGTTTAATTTTTTATTTTTTTAATAAACAATTTTGATTGTGGATCTTTTTTTATCTAGATTCTATCTATTTTATTTTGTATATTTTATTTTATATTTGTATAGTTTTTAATGGTTACAATTTTTTTTTTTAATATTGACAAACTTTGTATATATTTTGAGATTTTTTAGCAACTTTTATGTAAGTTCACGATATGAATAATTCTATTTTTATTAGAATTTATGAAGTTTCTTGATTTATATGGAAATTTTCTATATATTTTCATGTTTCTTTTTGGCTAGTAAAATTAATTTAATTTGTAAGGATTTCTATTTTTCTTAAGTAGAAGAAATTTTTCCTTTTTTTTTGTTGATGAACAAAATTTTTTCTCATATATAAATGAAATTTGTAGAGGATGTTTGATTTTTTAGTGGAATGTTGTCATGAGAGGCTATATTTTCTTTGTGAACAAGTAATATCTAAAATTAATATAAAATAAGGATGAGAAAAAACTAGAGGCTATATTTTTGTAACATACACCATTAACTTCATAGGGAAATGTAAGGAGTTAATTTTTTTTATACAAGTTACTTATCATTACATAGAATGTTTAACAGTTCATAGTGTAATTTTATAAATAAGAATAGTAAACTCCTTAACCATTAACAACCTCCATTATAGTACATTAACATAATATTGTATGATGTAACCTTCCATTCATTTCATTACTCATATAGTCATCACATACTTGCCATTATGAACATCATAACAAGAAAGGAATCAACATCATCATCTTGACACAATAATCAATTACATCATTGAACACCAATATACCCTAGAAACCCCGTACGGTGAAAACCAACAACGTACAACGTTTAATTTTATTATTAAATGCTCGTGAGGGTGATCAACCTCACTCAATGGCTTATAAGGGAGACCATCCCTTAACCATCGTTTATAAATCTTACAAGGAAATATACAAATATCTAGCTTAAAGCCATTACAATAAATATGATACCATTTACCCTCTGGTCTTCATATCTTCATATCTTGATGGCATGGATGTATCTACAATGGTCCGTCGTACACTGGATCATCCGGTAGTTCGTACTTGTCTTCATGAACCATAAACATTTACTTACCACTGGGTTAAGCATAATATTTCCTTTATACATTCACCATCATACCCTACTAATGTCACCTTCAACATACATTGATGTCAAGATTCATAAAGTATAATAAATCATTTCACATATCTATACTATAGTAGTTTCTCCATCAACTCATGTATATTCATGACATGCAAGTAAAGTACCTTGACATTCTCCCTTTAGCAACACATACCTCATATGTGTTGGTTATAAGTCATCACATTAACTAATGTTTCCATCGCATAAGCAAACATTCTTGCAAGATAATAGCTACATCTCTCCAGCATATATTTAAAATAAATTGATACATTAGTTACGATATTTGTGTATGCAACTTACATAATTTAGTCAAAATAGCTAACCCTTGAGCTATTAATTTTAGTGCATGAATTGCAAGCTAACATAATAAATGTTGCTTCCATGCATGGAAATGCATATCGATTCCAAAAGAGTCTCCCTAAAGGTGTGCTTACACAATGAAACACATAACCTCCTTCACGAGTCTTCCCAAAGAAAATCTCAACACAAGTGAGCATGTAAACATATTTTTTCTTTTCTGTACAACTATACAATTAAGAAAACAAATGCATGTCTTCTTTTTCAAAGATTATACTAATAATCATTACTAATGTAGTTTAATAAAACATGCTATCTTTCCCACATACAAATATGTATATTCTTTCCAATGAAAGTTAATACATATATTGCATGCCTGTGCATGATCTTCTTCTAAAAGGAATTAACATCATAATCATTATAATATAAAATTAATCACACAATTTGTTCATCTAAAGAATTATAACTGGATAGTTCCTTATCTGAGGATTTATTTAAATAACTATTCCTTACCAACACCATGGTAATCTATTCATGGATTTATGGATAACTAATATTTACAAACACCATCATAATCTATCCATGGATTTATAAAATAATTACTCTCTACCAACACCATGGTAAACTGTTCTTGAATTTATGAAACTATCCATGGGTTTATTAATTAATCTTTACCAATACCATGGTAAACTATTCTTGGATTTATGAAACTATCCATGGTTTTAATAATTAATCTTTACCAATATCATGGTAAACTATTCTTGGATTTATGAAACTCTCCATGGATTTACTGAATAATTACTATTTACAACATGGTTAGTGAATATTAATCTGAGAAAAATTCTCTTTTCTTCTTCATTGTACATGAAGATATTTCAAGAGTGGCTCTCTTTAATATATTCAAGAAAATACTTTGGGCTTGTTATCACTTCATAAACTAAATGAGTACAAAATCCCTTTTAAAATAAGAGCATTCATCTTCTATTTTCTTGCTTATACAATAATATGTAAATATGTTTATTAAAGAGTTACCCTCTTTAATCTAATCAATAAAATCTCTTTTAAAAACAAAGTACCATAACTAACCCTTATTTGGACATAAGAGCTAGATATACCTTCTACAATAATAAAAAAGTTAACATGTAACCTTTGCAAACCCTTGCAGAGGAATTAACACAAATGGACTTATCTTCTACTCCCAAGATAAATGCATTCTTTCGAAAATAGGCAACAGTGAATTTGTTTCAATAAAATCCCAGTAAACTAATGAAATACCATTTTCTTGGTATATATAACTTATCTCAAGAAATATGAGAAAGATCATTAGTATTTTTTTTTCTATTTTCTAATAATATTTTTGCAGAAAAAATATATGATATATAATCTTTATTTATATCTTTCATCTCACAAAAAAAAATATTATATAATAAAAATTAGCAAATATTACTTATCTTGACTCGTATAAAAGAAGATGAATAGAATTTGTTGAACGTCTCTCAACTTCATCACAACCTTTCTTAAAGGAAAGGGGATAGTTGCCCTTAATCCCCAAGAATGTAGACCTCAACCGTCTCGCTACACTATTACTATCATATTTCAATAATTACAATAAAGAAAAAGGAAAAACAGTTGAAGATTTTTTTTTCATACCCAACAGAGAGTTCAATACAAATTCAAGAATAGATAGCCAGCTTCCACCTCTCGGCTTTTCACACTTTAAGTTCCCCTCCTTAAGTGTTTTAATCACTTTACCATTCTCCGAATTGAGCCATGGTTTGAATATAAATATTTAACTGCAATGCAAACTTAAAAATAGACTGACCACATAGAGAAAACGTTCGGAATTTCCTACCACCTAGACGAACGAGTTGGGTGTACGGTAGGAGCCAAACATTGAACCTTCCAATTCATTTCTACAGCAATCCTTGTAGAATCCAGCAAGAACAAGAGGAAACTTAACATTAGACCCTATCACTCATGGCATCCTTGATGGAGCACAAAAAGTGATAGTAGAAGGGAACAATCGATGGTGAGAGGCAACCCTTTAGGAAGACATGCAAAACTGGAGCGCGGGTAGGGCAGAATGTCTCTGTCAGCAGCAAGAAGAGTGGGAATGGTTGCCCATAAGCAACTTCTACAATCCCCACTGTCCGATCAGAATTTCTATGCAATTTCCAAAATGCTTCGGAATGTAATCTCCCCAAGGAAATTGATTTAATATACAGAACCCACTACCTTCAAAATGCTGGAGACTCCCCACTTTAATACGCAACACCTATTCATTTTCAACCGATTCAAGAATTCAGCTTTCAACCAATTCTTGATAAAATAGTTAAAAATACAATAACGTAATATTTATTTACCATGAGTTGTTTGAGTATGTGTGTGACATACTCCCCCCTTGAAGAGAACACCATCCTCGGTGTGCTTCTCTCACTGAAACTTAAACTTATACTCATCATATAATAATATAAACAACCCAAACGGGTCCTGCCCCTCACAATGAAACATTTTTGTTTCCTTAAATGTCATTATTTAATACAATAATGTTTTTATCCATACTCATAAGCATGTATAGGGAAAATAAAATTTCATTTCCATTTCTAACTGCTTATCCCTTATTCAATTCACAAAAATATAGAAAAATCTCTATACGAACTTAACGTTATTTACCAATTACTATTGAAAGAATGATGGCTTTTACGCAAGCTCTCCGAGAATGGTTCAGCACCCATCAACACTTCCTGGAAAGAGCCTATAATGTACGACTAACAATTCAATCACATTAGTCACATAGTTTCAATAAAATGAAAATACTTGCAACTATCAAACATTCTTGCAATATAAAGAGATGTTTTAATCAAAGTACTTCCACAAGTACTCAGAGAGAACCAACCCTTCTCATCAATGCATCACATGCACATTGTCTTAGCTCCTGCTATAGACATCCACACAGTACTTCAAAAATTACTCAGAGAGCACCTAGCTCTCTAATCATACCAATGGTCATTCCATGCACCATAGGCATATCCTATCATCTACTAAGACATTCAAATGAATTAGTAATAATATAAATGAACTTACACATTCAGTAATTCATTTTCTGAGCGCCAAGTTCCTTTCCTCTTAATAGATACATAAAATATTTACTCAATCATATAAAAATTCGTTTTAATATAACACCTAACTTTTTACTTAACTTGTTCCATTATGAGAACCACAATGGTAAACAAAATGCTCCTCCTAATCCATAGGATCGAGTCATTTTTCACATCCAGACAGTCAATCTTTCCACACTAAAAAGTATTTATACTTATTTGGAAATTTAGTATTTCAAACTATGGTCCTCCCAACCATCAAGGGAGGCTATGACGTCCTCCACTTGCCCCTTAGCTCCATAATCTAGACGGTGCCACGGGTTAATAGTGGAAAATAATTCTTTTCTGCTATGACCTCTGGATGGCCAATCTAGTCACACTCAGAAATTCAGGTTTTATAAGGGTTGCTGTGAGCTATTTTCAACTGGTCCCCAACCAACTCTAGAAAATACTCCCCTATACCTCTTTCTCACAGAATGCCTACTCCTCCTCTGGGATTCAGCTTTATCCTCAAAGGAGTAGGTAACTGTCTTTCCAACTGTCCGCAACCACCTCCTATTCTTGGAAACATTTTTACCATTAGCTTAAAAAGATTTTCTTTTCATTAATTAATTTTAGCAAATTAAATAATTTTCTTTATCAATAGTGATGATTTAAGTTTTTTTTTTCTTTCCAGATAAAAGAAAATTAAACAAATTGTCTTCAAACAGTTAATACTAGTTAACTTTAATGAAGTTGTCACAACTTCCCCCTGGAAGTAACATAGATGTGTTGTACAGTATTATTTCTTAAATCATTAAAACATGATACTTTAACATTTACTGTTTCAATTCACATTGAAATGTTTGCAATGTTTTATTTTCACAGATTTTCTGTCTCCATTAAGCTACCCATGCTTACTATAAGAAAAAATGCTAATCGTATTAAGTTCCTGCATAAAATGTTGCCATGCATACAATTTCGTCATGCATAAAAGTATATACAAATATTCATTAATGCATATCAGGGAAAATTTTAAGAACCCCCCTAAATTTATATGTATAATAAATGGGCGAATATCCATGATACATAGGAAAAATGCAAGGTGATTTTATTAATAATATAATATGTATATATAATTTTTTTGGCGAATCTCTCACGAGATTATATTATCCTGTAAAATCATGGTGAATCACCACCACAAATGGCAAATCACTAGTACAAAATGGTGAATCGTTGTCTAGTGGAGTTCGGGGTGTTGGTTCCAACGAAGATATGGTAGTTGAACTAGGAGTTGAAGGAAGCGAACCACCGAGACCAAGCATGGCACATGGTGACTCATGAGGGAAGTAGTTCTTGTGCAGTTTCGAAAATGAGTTCTTCTAGTTCTGCTAAGTGTAGTGTTGTTTCTCATGCTACTACTAGCACTAATATTGAGGTTGGAGAGGAGTTTGAGGAATCCTCGGACTCTGAGCAAAATGATGTTTATGTAGCTCCTAGTGATCATCCCATGTGTAGTAGTGGTGATTAGTTTGATTAGTTGTCATGAAGGTAGCAGAATATTCAAATTTAAACAGACCCATTACACAAAATCCATAAAGAGAAAACTCTAGAAAAAATATTGTCGCCCAAATCTAGATTCTACAGCATTATTAGAACTCCCTGTTGTTCTAAAAATAGATGAATAATATGGTAAAAAATATGGGGACTGATATGTTTTATGGGAATGAAAACTATTCCTATTCATATTATTTCAAATGTAGAGACTTGATTGCTTTCAGTGAAGGAAATATTTTTGAGCTTAGGGATTTCTTAGAACCTTCTTTAGATAGAGCACCACAATGTATGAAGTTATGTTAGAATTTTATAGGTTATGTGCATTAGAGATGTCAATGTTAGAAGTGGAAGAAAACACTTCAAATATTAACAAAAGATATCACTACAAATTTTCGCACTGTACAAAGGTTTTATCTAATATGCAGGCAACAGAGGCTTCCTTATATGACTTCAACAATAGTATCACTTGCAACAACAGATTTTTTGTTATGTTGAATAAAGAAGCTTTGATGCTATAAATTCATCTAGTTAGGGAAAAATTCGACTTGTCAGATTTTCCACCCACAACAGACTCAAATGGAGGTCCGAGGAGCCTTAGAATAACTCCCATCAATCCGCACAACAGGATGATCACCTCCCTCCTTCGTAGAGCTCACACATAGAAGCAATAAGTTAAAGGCAGAGAGTAGCGCCACCTTAGTATGCAGATTCATGAGATCTCGAGGAGACCCCTTATCTCCACCCATGAGACCCTTGCAATAGTGTCTCTATCCCGGCCCTTTTTACAATCACATAAGACACCCTCCTTCCCACTGATCTAGGTCTCTACAAAGAGCAGCCTATATGCACAAGATCAGATCTTCCAATTTATCCAAAGATCTCCATCAGGGGATTATTCACTTTAGCTTTAGATGGTAGGAGATATTCACCCACTGGCAATACAGTTTTAGAGGCCATCAATTTATCCTAGTACTCCCTAATTAGTAGGTGATAGCTCCGTCAAAAATTGATCACTTTCTTCAAGAAACCTTCAATCAAGATATTTCTCTTAATTCTCAAGTTCTTGAGAGGGACCCTTTCTTCTCTGGGACTCTCAGCTTTGTAACATTTTATATCTTAGATGAATAATTTTACCCTTTAGGAATTTGACCTCAAAAGTTAGATATGCCTTTTATAGGAGCTGCACTCATGCTCCCACTAAATAATGTTTATGATGTACCTTGCATTCCATTGGACCTATTTGTGGTGATTTTATTTTTGAGCTCTATGTTGCATCCCTCCACTTGCAACTCTCTAGGGAGCTTGGGTAGAGGAAACATAGAGCTCAAGGAAAGGCTCGATTCCAACCTGGGCACTAGACTATCAATCACATCTTTACACTCCAGACCATAATTGAGGAAGCCCAACATTGCTCCTGGAAATTTTACTGTTGTTTCATAGACTTTCAAAAATGCTTTTGACTCTATCCCCATAGATCCTTTATTCCACATACTCATAGATATTGGCATGCTCATATATATTGGCTTCAGTCTTAATGTTCTTCTTGTTTATAGTTTCAGTGAATTATTGCATTAAAAATATATTTTGTTATAATTTACTTAGTCTCCAACATGTGGATGACAAGTAAAATATTATTTGAGAGAGATATTGAACTAGCTATTATCTAGTTGTTACAAAGAAAATTGTAAAAGGATAGGCTCTCCTCTCTTTCAAGTTGTTGAACTGTGAGATCACTCTACGCCATACTAGAACATTTATTTTGCAAACACCTTAAATACATTGTCTGGCTTGGTATTTTCTATTTTATCCTTTCTTGGTTTATGTTGTAAAGGGTTTCAATAAGATAATACATAGAAACCCCCTTTACCAAAGGTCAATTCTAGAATAACTTATTGTTTTGGTAAATATATTAAAATTTCACTCATTTGGGCTAATTATAAGTATACTCTTCGGTGAATTACAACCTCAATTATAGCTTTTAGAGTTAGATTATGTAACCCTAAGAACCAATGGGGACTAATTAATAACCCATTAATGGTGCATAATAAATGACATTAATGACCACTAAGGGATCACTAAGTCAAAATTAACCACCATAACTCTAACCTAGGGAAACATTACAAGAAAGAATATGTTTCTAAAATAGAAAATAACACAAAACTATTGTGAGTTAGATTAAGGTTGTGTTATCACCCAAAATTTTGAGCCCTCAAATGTAATGTTTCGAAAGTTTGTGGGTGCTCAATCCTTCTTTCTCTTGCTTCTGCTTGATTCATGCCCACTTAAGGAAGGGGTGGAGGGGATGCTTGGGCTCAGATTTGGAATGCTTGGGAAAAAAATTTCAAGCTCAGAAGAGGTTTTTTTGTCCTGTTTGAGACTGCAATGAAAAACATGCAGGGAAGTGAGACATTTTTCTCTATAATAGCAGATTTTGACTTTTAGTATTTGTTGAATAAATTTAAAACTTAGAACAGAGATCGTACAATCAAATCTAGTGCCTCGTGAGGGGTAAGGAGTTGAATAAAGAAGAAAACCAGTTAGCAAAATGTATTGAAACTAACTAGCTAAGTTGACAACCTGATTTCAACTGGAAAACAAGAAAAGAAATAAAGAAAATTGATCCTTCACACACACACATGAACATGAATCCACCACCAAAAGAGTTCAAGTCTCTCAATTGATGAAAGAAATTGTAGAGAAGTGTCTTTTCAATATAAATTATATAGTTATACTATAACAAAGATTGAAATCAGTTTGTTATATCAAAGTGAGCTATAGGAATAGCCACAATATTTAGATGCACCTATAGTGTGGGATCAGTCTCATGCAACAATAAACATAAAAATACAATGCCAAAGACAAAATTATGAGGAAATATAGGAAGAAGGATGAAAAATGCTAAAGCTCCTTCCAATGATCAAACCTGTTATAGTCTTTACAAGCACATTGTTCATTGAACTTTGGGATCAACACCATTCTCAAGCTTAGAAGAGTATGAGTAACTCCCTGGAGTCAACCCCACATGCTGCCATCATAGCATCCTGCGATGAATGATTGTAACTCCTTATTGAGAACCTTTGTTAAGTAATAACCTATGCACGTGCCATCCTTGGGATAACACATAACCTTAAAAACAAATGCACCTCCCTTAGAATATTTGATGCAACTTCTAGCTTAACGCTGCTCAGGGATCTCATCAGACTTGTTTTCTGCAACTCCCACTTGAGCACCCTCATGCAAGTATTAAGTGCTTGATGTGACTTCCACTCAGCATGATATAAATATGCCCTCGCTCCACTGAAAGTAGCTCCTTTATTGCCATCAAAATAGGTCTGTAGATGGCAGCGCTCTTCTTTGCTGTCATAACAGTAATTGCAATCCCCAAAACAACTTTTGTAAATCCTAACTGCTATGCTGGTCATCACCATGAATAGGATGTGTAATCACTGTCACATTTAATATAAATCTGAAGATTCCCTGCTGAAAAAGTCAACATCATGTAAACAAGAGTTTCAATACTAAGTATAAGTCTCAATAGAGTCAATATGCTCTACTTTACTTCATGTATTTAGTTAAATGAATAGCACAATTGCACATCTCATGTTTGTACATGAACTAATCACAAGGAAAACGAAGTATAAATAGTTGGATGAATGGTAGTGTTATCACTATCCATACCCTCAATTGTCTATCTAGTATCGCATTATCATTACAAGTGTAGGCAACACCACTGTATGCTATGTACCGTAACTTCATCTTCGGGAATTACATCTATATATGTACATATGAATATGACTTGAATAGAAGCTTTAATGACATTTCCTATCATGCCATCACTGTTGCGATTTTTCAATATTTTTCTCTTATTTATTTATCATGTGGCACATATTGTTTATTTGTTGACTCTAACTCGCTTTAATTACCAAGCTCGTAACTTTCAATGTATTCATACTAAACATTTGGTATAATCACGAGTCTAAAAATCTATAAGGAAGACTCCTGCTGTGGTTGATGACGGAAAAAACCAATCTGGTTGGTGATGGCAATTGAGGAGAGACAAACTAAATGAGGAAGTGAAGGCATGATCAAGATGTGTGTTTGATGGATTTTGGACCTGACGAGATGAGTCATCTCCAAAGATAAGTAATACAGTTACCTAAACCAATATTGAGTTGCAAAGCATAGTGATCAAACTATACTTTGCAAAGCATAGTGATCATTCAAGTTTATTAAATGGTCATGTTTATTTGCTGATTGTATTTCTAGATAAGATTAATATGCCAAGGAAGAATTCCCAATGAGACAAGAAGTCGAGCAATGTGTTATTAACACTAGATTACAAAAACAAGCACAAATAAATGAAACAAAGTAGTGCTTGCATTCATAGGATGAAAACCTTTTTCCCCATTGGATACATCAAAATATATACTAAGCCTAATGACAGACCAATGGCCTTCCAACTACTCGAATCCTTGATCTTTCCTCAACTAACTCTCTATTGGTATGGGTATTTAGTCATCTGAAACAATGTTTTATAGACTATAAAACATGTATGCATGAGACGTATGCATGCTTAGATACTTTTTCATAAATTAAAGAAAATTCAACCTCTATAAAATGTCTTGAGTCTTGAAAATTGGTTGTTCTACATTCAACATTAGGCCAATAGGACGAGACCTGAACAATTCTCCCATAACAAACTTGTCAGTTTTGCTGCTTGCCCCATTTACTAGACAGGACCCTTAAAGAGGTTAGAAATATTGTTGATCTATATCAATCTTAAAATTTCCTCACCAAGATATCATTGCCAAAGGTTTTAAACTGGTTAAAATGCTCACCAGTCATTACATATTTTGGAGCAACATAACCATATGTTTCCATAACTCAAGTTGAAACATGGGTGTTGTTTCCCTCGGGTCCATCTTTTGCTAGTCCAAAATCAGACAGCTTCGCATTGTATTCCTGCACAAAGTACATATCTCTCCATAAAGAATTAAGAGAATTCAAAGTGTAACACTGAGCCATCTCATAATTTTGAAGTTGTAGGTACAAACCCAATCCAGCAGAATATTGGATGTTTTAAAATCCTGATAAATCACTGGTCTTTCAGCCCCTCCATGAAGAAATTCCAGACCTTTTGTTGCACCCAATGCAATTTTCATCCTGATAGACTAGGGGAGTGGAAAGGACCCTTATGAATGCATAAGGGAAGTACCATTGGACATCAAAGATCTAAATATATTTTCAAAATACAAATTTACAAATTGGGATTAAAACATTCCAAAGAGTTATGTTTTGAAGGGATTAAGGATAATCAAAAGATATGTAAGGTGTGCAATCCGAGCTTTGAGGTGATAATTGTGGTGCTACAATTTAAGACCATATTTAGCTTGCTTATACAATAAGACCATTTATGTATGACGACTCTTCGAAGGTGAAAAATCCAGAAAGCAATAAGTGATGGAAAATCACTACATCTATACAATGATCCAGAGTTGGAGGCCTTTTGCTTGCTGCAAAGGGAAAAACTTTGACATGTAACGTCTTTAAGACAATGCATATGCATGACTACTCAAATTGCTTTCTCTGAGCTAGGCCATAACAACGATCTATGGGTTAAGCTTGAAAAGACAAAATACTAAGAAGAGTATAATATTATACATCCAACAAGAGTAGATCTCTCCTCAAGAGAACCTCACCTACCTCAGATGAGCAGAACTAAATAGGAACAAAAGTAAGAACGAGGTTTTTGCCTTTGTATTTTTTTATATTGGTTTTGCATAGGTTAGAGGAAAAGCATCTGAGTTGAGAGCCTAATAGTTGGACCAAGAAGTCGAGTTTGTATCTCTGATATGAAATGATGAAAAGTATCACAAGCCAAGTTGTTAGGCCATCCTTAACTATGTTCCTTGAATAAATTTAGGTCTGAAAGTCTAGAGATAATCTAGTGTAGGACTAAGTTGCAATAGGTTTGTTGTAGGGTTCTTGTGCTTGGTTTGAATGCAGGTTAGCAGGATGCAAAAATACCTGGGTAGAGTGATGGTTTCATAGAGGGATGAAGGTATATAGAGATTGTAAAGAATGTTACAAGGGTGCTTGGTTCATAGAGGAAGTCTGCTAGGTTGGAACGTTGCTCCTAAAAGAGCTGAAGCAGGAGTTTGAAGATCATCCAAAGTGTGAAACATCACAAGTAATTATGTGTTGCATCCATGGAGGAATATCATTGCAAATATTTGTGGGAAACTGAACTACTCTAGGTATCCTTTTGAGGACCAAAAGGATGCAACAATAGTCTGGAAGGTGTCTTATAACCCAATGTATGGAAAGAATTGATAGAAGAAGGGCAGCCATAGTCTCTTGATCAGTGGAGGTCGAGTTGGCAGGACTGTAACAGTGGTTACAACATGCCCTAATCAGAGGTTTGGTTTCTGAAGCAAGAACACAAAACCAAGAATAAGAAGGATAAGGGGAAGTTTAGAAACAAGGTATGTTTCTCTAATAGATTGGTTTGTTTGTTAATGAATGGTTGTTAAAGTGCACTTGTGGACTGTTGAAAGGCCCAAGTAGAGTGATGTTTAAAGAATTAGGTCACTATTAGAAGGCAACTATTATGAAGCCCTAAGGACAATGATCTCTAGAATTCAAACTTTGCTGTATGGGAAGATGTGTGAATTCCCTAAGCACACTGAATGTGGAATTTATTTAGTATTTTATGATCCATTGATGATGCCTTAACTTGTGTGGCAAAGTAGTAGTCTTGACTCTTGTCACTATGTAAGGACATTTCTAGAAGACCCTATGAACAATATAGCTTGTAACAACAAAAGTATTGTTGAAGGAAAAAACTGCAAGTCCTTGTTGTAAAATATCAGAGATATAGGGTAGATCCTTTAGAACAGTTAGATTATTGGACTGTATGAAAGCAGAACTAAAAACCCTAGTTCTGTGATTTGGAGAAACAAATCAATGATTTGGGGAAACTAGTTGACGACCGTATGAGTTGGCAATCTTGAAGGAGCAGGATAGCAGCTAGAGGTAAGGATTATTTATGACAATGAAGCTATGTTGACTGATGAATATTGATTGGAAAGGTCATCCAAGTTCTGGATTGGCTAGCCTTGTGATAGTCGGTGTGTTGAAAAAAATGTGTGACGTACTATCTTCAAGGTAGGAATTAGTGGAGATCACATTTAAAGAGAAATTTCAAATTTTCTCTTGGTACGTTGCGTCAAGAAAGGGCTCAACATGGAGTACAGTGCACTGAAATACCATGGGACATTGATGAACACCTGACAAATAGAGAGAATACTAATTAAGAGGTGATTTTTCTATTTGATAAACTGAGTATAATATACTCACCCTTATAGTGCCCAACAAAATCCCACGCTTGCAAACTGAATATAGAAAAAAGACTTAATTATATGTGGAATACTTGACAATTAGCAAGATTGGAGAAATTCTTCAACATTGTACTTGAAATCGGATCATTTTGAATTCTGGCAGAGGCAAAGGCAGTCGAAAGTCACAACCCAAAGGTAGTATGTTTGAGGATCTATTGTCTACAATTGATGATATTTGAATTCAAGTCCTAGAAAGATAAAATAATCCATTACTATACTTCATTCATAGAGTGATTTCATTTTCTTTGAATTTTTGGGATAAGATAGAAAGAAAGGGTTTCCTCTGTAAGTTTTTTTTGAAAATCCTAATTCCCTAAGTTCAGGTTATTATGTCTATTCTAGAGTCAAAGTCAGTATAATATGCTAGAACATATTATACATAATATAGTACAAAAGAAAAAGCGCTAGAAAACAATGTAACTGACGATAAATATGTAAAGATGAATGAAGATTATGTTAAGTGTTCCATATACAATCCAATCACTAATTCTAAGCTAAGAATGCAATTATAAACTTAAGAAACGCTGAGAGTTCTTGATAGTATAAAAGTAAAAGATGAAAGCTACGAATATGTAAGCCTTCAATTTTTACAAATAGAGACAGATTAAATTGGACTCGCTTTAAATAATTAAACATCAAGAATTATCAACAAATACAACACTAAAGAATTAATTAACTAATGCTAACTAATTAATAGTTTTGGGCAGAAATATACATAAAAAAACAACCATTCAATTATTATTTTATGAATCAAAATATCAACTATAGGTCTCAAGACACAAGTCACTGAAGAGCAAGAGAAATAAAAAAAGAACTAATGTAAATAAATAAATAAATAATGAAATAAACATTGCTACCGGCTTATGGATTCAAATCACAAAAAAAAAAATAGATAAATGCAATAAACATTTCTACCAGCTTATGGATTCAAATCACATAAACAACAAGCTACCACCTTCGAAATCTTGAGAAGATAGATTACAAAAAACCCAGAAGAAGATAAAGAACATATGACTATGGAAAATTGAATCCAGAATAAGCATATTCTACTGAATAAAACCAAGTCCAAAAAACTTACAATGATGTTCAAAATTATTCCAGTCATAATAAAATTCACCAGCACTTTTTTCCCTAAATCCTCCCTCTTGCTACAGCCTACGGATTCAGTGTGAGCGCTCCACCATACTCCTGTTCTACAGATTTATCCTACTACAAGGGCTGATTCCCCCGTCAAAACTAACAGAAAGGTAAGTACTAGTTGGACCAAATCTAGCACCAACTGTCCATGATTTGGGCTCCAATGTGGCGATTCTCTTGGACAAAATAACACAGTTTATGCATTGTGTGCCTGCAAATAAAACGCCAATAGACATGTATTAAACACACTACAAATGCCATATCAGATAGACAAAAACACACAAGTTGTTTAAATGGCATGGATTAGCTCAATTGTAAGTCAAGGTTGTGTTATAATGCCCCTGTATTATACTCCCTCTCATAATTATAAAGTTGAGTTCCTGATACAAAAAATATGGTCACTATATTCTTTATAAGTCACAATCTTGTTGCCGGTCCAAACGGTTGTGTATTATGTAGAGAGTAAGAAGAGTAGGTAGAACATTTGTTAATAACGGTCATGCTGCTCAGAATATATGGAATTCATTCTTCCAGATTCTGGGCATCAAAGAAGATGTGAACCAGAACTGTTATTTTTTTGGGTGAATAAATACAAAATTCTCACAACCCTCCCTCTCTTTGTAGTATGGGGCATCTGGTTCGTAAGAAACAAGGTGAATTTCAATAATGAAAGAAAATCTATTTTTCTTCAATCCACTAAGATCATTTCCTTCTTTAGGGAACACCTCTTGCAACACAAAATAAAATATCTGAGAAGAGCACAAATTCCCCACTAAGATCATTTCTCTCTTTAGGGAATAACTCTAAGATAATTCTCTCTTTCTGGAATACCTCCTGCAACAGAGACTAAAATAACTAAAATATCAGAGAAGAGCACAATTTCCCATTATCTAGCAGGAGCTGAAGATGGGCTTCTTTGATGGAGTAGCACAAGGGAATGTGTGTGGTGGAGGGGAATGAAAAGTTCAATGCTAACAGTTTTGTATATTTCCAAATAGGTATCGGTATGGGAAAATAAAGGGGGATGAAAAATTCAATGCTAACAGTTTTGTACATTGCCAAAGAGGCATTGGTATGGGCAAATACTAAAGCAGAACTAATTGCACTTTGGGCTCTTATGACATTAGCCAAAATCTATAATATTAAAAACTTTCAAATACTCGGTGATTCTAAATGTATCATAGATTGGATGGATGTAAAAGCTCATTTAGAAGTCTTAAATCTTGAATTCTGGAAACGCAGAATTGAAAAATCTAAATCCTTTTTTCAGGTAATCAGATTCCAACATATTTATATCAAAAAGCACTTTATTATTGGATCCATAATATATTATTTATAAAAACTTTATAAACAACAAGGCTCAGCGAGGGAATTTCATTCCTATAGCTAACATTTTTTAAGCTCCCAGCAGTAGCAATGACAACCTCTGAGAAAAAAATTTTATCGTTTCATTCCTATAGCTAACATGTTTTAAGCTCCCAGCAACAGCAATGGCAGGCTCTCAGCAGAAATCTTGATTTTTTTTTTTAGCTCCAGCAGAAATCTTGATTTTTTCTATCTCTATTTTTGTTCATTAAACTTTCAAGCTATGTAAATTTGATTTAGTTCTTTTTGCCTTGCATTGCAGATTTCTGGTTTAGTAGGAATTTCCAGACTGCAACTGATATATTTTCTTTTCAGTTATATGCTTTGATAGCTCTTTAGTTTCTTCAGTTTATTTGCTAGAGAAATGCTTCAGAAAACAAATCTGTACATTTTTTTGATTCCTCTAGAATAAGAAAAAAGAAAAAGTCCACAAGCAGCAAAGTTACATGTGGTCATGTTCATTTGTTGAGGTCATGTTCATTTGTCCACACTACGTTGTTTCAAGTTTTCTTTCACCAAGGTGTTGCCTCAATGGCCCTTTACTTTTCTGGCTTATGTTGCTTTCACACTTTGTATCCTTGTCCCATATGAATGAATGAATGAAATTTTAACATTCACGAGACTAAAATGTTACAGTGTTAAATCTATATCACTACTTACAATTATTAATTATTATTTATACATAGGTATTAGATTTAAAGTCCAAAAAATAAAAATAGGCGTTGCTTTAGATTTATATACATGTGAAAAGGTTTGGTTGTTTATTAATATTTATTTATGTTATACTTATTTACATATGGGTAAAATTGTAACATTTAGTAATATAATAATTTATTCACAAGTATTGGTTTCACATGTTTTTAGGTTATGGCAATGTCAAATCGAATATAAGCTAAACTAATGCCACAATAACTTGAAAATGAACACATCAAAGCAAGGAGTCATGACATGCGTCAAAATTGCATCCATTAGAGAACTGACGGAAAAGTGCAGGCAGTAAAGCAACTAAAATCATTGTGCAAACTTACTCAACGCAAAGTAATGAGAATGAGAATCCTGCAAGTTGTGGAAAAACATGATCAATCCCTGATGGAACATGAAGTGCCAAAAGCTAGATAATGAGGATATGAGGAATCAATGATCAATCAAGTACAAAAAGAAGGGAAATTTTCTAAAAAAGTCAATGGGGGGCCCTTCATTTTGACCAATACTTAAGGGAAGCGGTTGGCAGGTCAACACACCAATACAAGGGTCTTTTCCAAGAATCACTTGCTTTGCATCACCAAATTTCGAGGTAAGCCAGTTGTAGAGGAAAGGAAAATAATCCATGAGAGCCTTCCATATGATGAATCCACTCTGGACAAGATTTTTTGAGCAATTCCACCACAGACCATTTTTTAGATATTTTTCTTTAATAAACTTTCTCCAAAGACTCTCACAAAATAATCCCCTCTACCTAATTTTGAGAGTAAGAGATTTTTCAAACCAGGTTAGATTCTTGAAACCCCAACCACTCAACTTTTTTGGCCTAGATAAGGAGTCCCAATTGGCTAGATGGAATCCCTCCTTACCATTTTTGCTAGTCCATAGGAAGTTGAACATTCGTTGCTTGATTCGTTTAGAATGGATTTTGTGATCTTGGTAATGGATTCCCAGAAGACTGAAATGTTTTCCAGTACAAACTTTACTAATACCAATCTTCCCCCAAAAGATAACCAATTATAGCACCACATGTTTGTTTTTTTTTTCTACTTTTCTGAGTAGCCATATATATTCCTCTTTATGGTACCCATTTGGTTCTAGGGAGAAAACCAAGTATTTAAGACCTTTTTTGATGGATTTCTTTTGAAAATGAAGAAAAAATTTAATGTTTGTTAGGATCTCAAATTTAACCACATTGCGATGAAAGGTAGATTTTGTTGCACTAATCTCCATCCTTGTGGCAGAAAATATTGATAACTCTATAAAATGCCTACCATTCAGAGACAAATCCAACCCCTATCAACAAAAAATCATCCACAAAATGCAAGTGGGTGATATATTGCTGAAAGGTGAATTTTACTCCTTTGATCTCTCCTTCTTGCTTTTCTTTGATCTCTAGGAGGCTCAATCCTCCCATCACAAGAACAAATAAAAGGGGAGATAACGAGCACCATTGCATAAGACCTCTAGAGTTGGGAAAGGATCTGGAAGGAGAGACATTTATTTAAATGGAAAAAATTGTTGAAGATACGCAACCCATAATCCAATTGGTGACCTCTGAGCCCAAACCAATATGTAATAAGGCTAATATGAGAAAGGTCCAGTTTACTCTGTCGAAGGCCTTGTTAAGGTCCATCTTGAGAATCAAGGCTTTCAATTTTTTTTCTTTTATGGAATGCAAAACTTCTTGGGAAATGCCAAAAACATCATGAATTTTCCTATTAGCCAAAAAAAATGAATTGGTTGTGTGACATTTTTCAGCAAGAGTTCTCTTGATCGTATTTGAGATCACTTTGGATATGATTTTATAAACTAAGTTACACAAATATATGGGCCTAAAGTCAAGTAAAGACTTTGGTTTGGAGCTTTTTGGAATCAGAGCTATGAATGTTGAATTTATGTATTTGAAGACCTTTCTAGACCTTATATATTCATACAATTCCTTACAAATATTAGGCCCCATAAGTTCAAAAAAGGAACGGAAGAGTTCGACTGCCAAACTATCAGGGCCTAGACTTTTTTCTTTGCAAAAAGGCTTCATAACCCCTTTTATTTCGTCAGAGGAGATAGGACTGTCTATTAGATCAACCTCCTCAATACTGAATAATTTTGGATAATTTTGGATAATTTGAAGTTGAGAGACAATGTTGGAAGAGCCCAGATATTTAAAAAGGGAAGAAAAGTATGACACTGCAACGACCTTTAAATCTTGTTGACTAGTGACAGTCTTACTATCATTCATCTCAAGCTCCCAGATAGAATTTATATTCCTTTTGTGATTTGCATAATTATGAAAAAATTTCATGTTTCTGTCCCCCAACTTAATCCCTGTTTCCCTACTCTTGAGTCTCCAAGTATCTTTCTTCCATCTTCAAGATCTGCATTTTTCCGGTTTCCAAGAGACTCATTTCTAGGCTATTTTTGCTAGAAAGAGAGATTTTTAAAATATATGGGAGAAATGATCATATTCAAATTCTGAAGCCAACAAATCCCCTTTAAGCTCCACCTTCTTTTTCTTTTCCCAAATCACAACCTCCTTTTTGAGCTCCCCCATTTTTTTGAAAACGGATCCCATGATGAATGAACTATTTAAAAACATGTTTTTTTGCCAACAGTCCTTCACTAAAGATCTAAAGGAATCATCTTCCATCCATGTGTGGTTAAATTTGAAAGGGTATATGTTACTGTGATTTTCAAATTCCAATTCCAAGAGAAGTGAAAAATGATCTAATATTTTATCTTGACATATCCAGGATCTGTATCTCCCCACAATTTTTGCCAGCTAACCAGCCATTAAGAATCTATCAAGACGCTTGGAAATACCTTCCACACCCATTCAACCATTTCCCCATGTGGGAGCTAATGAAAATGGAGTTATATCCTGGGGGTTGTGGTTCTACAACAAATTTGAAAAATATGAAGCCAGAGGATTTGAGCAGGCGCGAGATCCCCAAGACTCCCCTAGTGAGATAGTAAAGTTAAAATCACATGCTAAAGGAGGGAATGGTCCCCTAGGAATCCACTAGATTGAAACTTATCCCAAAATTCTTGCCTCTCCCCATAGGGTCGATCAAAATTTACTAACGTGATCGGAAGGGGGGAGCCCCTTACAAATCCTTCTAAAATAATGCCAAAAAAAGAGGAGGCTTGAAGAGAGGCATACTTTGGATTCCATAAGGAGAGGAGCCCTCCATATAAACTAGTGGAATCCATAGAAGTGAAATAGCACCCTGGACACAGATTCCAAAATGCCTCTACAGCCTTCGCCCTCAGGACCATAGTTTCTTGTAGAAATATAATAGAGGGTATGTGGATTTTTATCAATATTTTGAGGGAAAGGAATTTGGAGGCTCCCCCAACCCCCCTAATGTTGAGAAACAAGATAATAATTTGGGAACATCCTTATAGGGTGGATGTGCTCTAAGGGCCTTGGAGATAATTTCCTTATCAGTAGGGGGAGGCAAGCTTAATCCACCCTGAATAAATTCAAGAGGGTTTCCCTCTCTATCCATAGATTTTTTGTTAATATTTTTCTTTCTGATGGTAATTTTTTGGAATGGGGGATGGTTTTTCAATGGATAAGTGTTCAATAGGGAATGTCCCATAAAAATTACGAATGGGTGTCATATTGAGGACATCCTTGTAAGAAGGTGTTGAAAAAATATTTTAAGGGGATGAGAGGAAGTGGAGAGCCTTCAGGAGATGAAATTTTGGTAAAATAATGTTTTCGAGGTGAGGTCATTTCCAGCGACCTGAGATGTATCAATTAAAGAACTATTATTAGAGAAAATTTATGGACCGATGGAGTTGGAAGAGGAAGAGGCTAGGTTAGTTCTTAAGAGAACGGAGATGGGATAACCATTAGATATCAGAACAAGATTTTCCCAGAGTCCTATGGGTTTATTTACTATCTAGTTTGAAGGAATCAAATAAAAGTTTTCTATCTTTGAATCAATGGTTGTGAGGCCGTGAAGTATTTGAGATGCATTTTTGGAGGATTTCGAGTTGGAAAGTGCATTATTTTATAGACTATGAATAAGCATAAAATCTTCAATTGATAGGAATGGAATGAGGGAACCAACATAAATGAGAGACTTACAAGCCTGTTCATCGCTTCCTTGGGAGCTAATTGTCGAAAGTTCTTTGACATCTCCATTTGTGGCGACATGCATTTGGTTTGCTCAAATTTTGGGATGATCCTTTGTAGTTGAAGCCCTCGAGAGGATTGCCTCACTCATACTCAGAAAAGTATCATTTTTCAAATATTTTGAACCCTTCGCCTAAGCTTCCTCCATAAAAAAAGAAACATACTTTCAATTTTCTATCATGGCTGAAGAAAATTGAAAAATTGTCTTTCATTCGAATAAGCACTTGCCCAGCTTCATCCGTGGCCTTCTTCTTCACAAAAATTCTTCCATAATCTTTAAGACTTTCAACCATCTCACTGGAAGTTTCATCATCAATATAAAATCCAGCAATTGCAGATTTAAAATTTAATACTGTTATCTCTATCTCATTTTTCAGAATTTTTCTTATGCTTGGCCAAGTGTATGGAGATGCAGACTCAAGAAAATATGTCACTGCTTCATCGAGTGCTTTAGTAAGTTGTGCCTCAGATTTACTTCTAATCTCAGACAATTGATTAGCACACAGAGATGTTGCATAAGAATCAATCTCTTACTTAATTTTCTCCCGAGATTTGGATGGGTCCCAAGATGCTTGTTCAATTTTTGCATTTGAACAACCCTCATCAAATTCTACCATGCGATTCTTTGTATACTGCGGAAGAGCAAATGAAAACCCTTCTCTATTTTTAACAGCCTCTTCACGTTCGTTCTTGAACCTATTCAGAGCTTCTGAGTGGATATGATCCACCATAGATTTGTAAGTAGGATACACAAGATTTAATGATTCAGTGACCATATGCTGGTGTTTTTTGGTCCTTACACTTTCCTCAAGATAAAACACTTCCATATCGTAACTTGAAGATCTAACTCATCGATATCATAAGAAGACCGACCCTTATGCTGTGGTCAAGCTTGGTATCTTGGTAACGAGGTCAATATCACAGCACAACATCCACGTAAATTGGGGGTGAATCCCCTTCCAAAAACCTGCAACTTAGTAAACATAAGGTGAATCTTGGTAGCTTGGTAAGAAGGTTAGTATCACAGCACAACGCCCTTCCAAAACCCTGCAACGTAGTAAATCTGGGGCGAATGGCCTTCCAAAACCCTGCAACTTAGTAAATAGGGGGAAAATACAACACAAAACCATCCAAATGAGTAAGTGAATCCATCGTTTCATGTTTTACCCACAATTATTCTTTTGGGCTAAAAACATAATAATTAATTATTTTTAAAATAATTTTGGGGCTAATTATACAAAACTATACAAAAAGTTTTTATATAAAAAATTTGCCCCTCTAAAATCTAAAACCCCTTAAATTTCGCCCTTGGGCTAAAATTCGCCCCTAAAATTTTCCCTGATGCATATGTGTCAATAACGATTAGGGTATGAGTGCAAACATTTCCAATTCCCATAATGTTCTGTTACCAACAAACTGACGAACGAATTAATTATCATAATCATTTGTTCACAACTTTCAATTAGCTTTTGTCAAAATCGATTCGTGCATATAACTTTCATTAGTTATTCATTCATAACTAATCAATTCTATTAATAATTTTAATGCATCCATGACATCTCATGCAAAAACTAGTCAGTCAACAAGTCATTTAGTGAAGTCTCACAACTTGATCCATTAAGAGACTTCATTAAATTTAGTTTTAACACTCTATCATCTTATAGTAGGACTTTCTTCATCTTTTAAAGTAGTGCATGGTAACTTTAGAAATTTTATTGCATGCAAAAACAATTACTTCTTTTCAAACTCAAATGAAAGGTAAGTATTTTTCTTTCGTGCTTTTTATACTTTTTTTCCTAAAGAAATAAAGCATAATACACATATTAATCTCATATGCATATTCTTATTCGGAAAAAGTATATTATAGTAGCATGTACTTTTTTAAGAATTCTCTTAAATGGAAGCTAATCTCATGCAATGCCATGTATATAACAATTCGTTTTTAAAGGAAATCAACATGCATATACATAGACTTCTTAAAATAAAATAAAACAAAATACTTATCTTTATTTCATTTGAAGAACTTCTCTCCCTACTGCAGTACTCATCCCCATCAGGAAATTCACATTTCTCCTCTACAACAATGTTTTCTTTTAGCAGCATCGACAAGATTTTTTAGCATGATTAGATAAAGCCTTAATCAATAAATAATCAATCTTTGAGTGATCCCTTAACACCTATTCATGTGCATATATGAGACGTGAATACAATGTCACATCATGCTTTCTTCTAACATCTCTACATTAGTGTGAGTAAGTAATTGTCGATTCATGTCAAATAAATCCCACATTATTATGACAATTTTCACACACGCACACATTCCTACAAGAAAAATCACTATATCTATTCAGAAATTCCTTTAATGGAAAATGACACAATGTGTGTTTGCTTTACTTAAAATTTTACAAAAGACCCACCACTTCAGCTTTTCCCTTTGGAGCATTCAAATATAATAAATCTTAACACATTGGTTGTTGTTCCTATGCATACAATGCATAAAGATTCTAATCTTAATTTCCCAACAGAGTACTTAACATAATCGAGTAGGCAAACTCATGATTCCTCTTTGAGGACATATAACATAATAGTTATGATAGCATAAATTATTCACATACTCAATAGATCTTCTATCCATGCAAAGAACCTTGTTCCTCTATGATTCTACATGCAAGTTTCTCATGCTTTGCTTCCAATAATTTACCATAGATAGCCTCTTTTATGCATAAAAACTACACAACTCTAACAAGGTTAACTTAACCTTTAATATACCTAAATCAAGAAGTTTATATAATCCATCTAGCAATGTAGTATATTCAAGAGGTTATTCTCTTTAGCCTATATTTATTTTCAAGAAAAGAACTTGGATTCCTTTTCATTTAACACACTGGTATGAAATCCCTTTTAAAAGACAACAAGCTTCCTATCTTTTCTTAAATAAGATATATATAAAGGCAAGAAAATTTACTTATGTATGTTTTACTACTGCTCACACCTTTCAAGATACATACTAGTAATCTTTGCAAGAACTCACATGGGTTCTTCTCAACAAAAATAGCATAGTAGTTTGGTCTCTTACCATGGTATATCTCTAGGAATAGTATATTTCTGAAACATTAACATAATAGAAATATTTTTGAGAACTTACATTGTAAGATTGTCTTTTTGTACTTGGAAAAGATATATCCTTTTTAAAGAAGCTCTAACTTCATTGATATTTACTTTGTACGCATTTTATTTTCCATAAATGCAATAACTGTTGTTTCAAGAAAAGAAAGATAATAATACTTATCTCTTGAAACTCTTTATTCAACCTGGATTAGAGGTGCGATGCCTTCCTTCACATACGCACATTTCATCTTGGATCCCTCAATTTCTTTTCGTTAAATCCCAAAGGCACCATTGTTGCAACCTTTAGCTTTGATACCACTTGTAACATACACCATTAACTTCACAGGGAAATGTAAAGAGTTAAATTTCTTTATACAAGTTACTCATAATTACATAGAATGTTTAACAGTTCATAGTGTAATTTTATAAATAAGAATAGTAAACTCCTTAACCATTAAAAACTCCATTACAGTACATTAACATAATACTGTATGATGTAACCTTCCCTTCATTTCATTACTCATATAGTCATCACATACTTTCCATTATGAACATCATAACAAGAAATCAACATCATCATCTTGACACAATAATCAATCACATCATTGAACACCAATATACCCTGGAAACCCCGTAGGGTGAAAACCAGCAATGTTTAATTTTATTATTAAATGCTCGTGAGGGTGATCAGCCCTCACTCAATGGCTTATAAGGGAGACCATCCCTTAACCATTGTTTATAAATATTACAAGGAAATATACAAATATCTAGCTTAAAGCCATTACAATAAATATGATACTATTTACCCTCTGGTCTTCATATCTTCATATCTTGATGGCAGGATGTATATACAATGGTCCATCATACACTGGATCATCCGTTAGTTCGTACTCATCTGCATGAACAATAAACATTTACCTGCCACCAGGTTAAGCATAATATTTCCTTTATACATTCATCATCATACCTTGCTAATGTTACCTGCAACATACATTGATGTCAAGATTCATAAAGTATAATAAATCATTTCACATATCTATACTATAGTATTTTCTCCATCTACTCATGTATATTCATGACATGCAAGTAAAGTACCTTGACATTCTCCCTTTAGCAACACATAGCTCATATGTGCTGGTTATAAGTCATCACATTAACTAATGTTTCCGTTGCATAAGCACACATTCCGGCAAGACAATAGCTACATCTCCCTAGCATATATTTAAAATAAAATGATACATTAGTTACGATATTCGTGTATGCGATTTACATAATTTAGTCAAAATAGCTAACCCTTGAGCTATTACTTTTAGTGCATGAATTGCAAGCTAACATAATAAATGCCGCTTCCATGCATGCAAATTCGTATCGATTCCAAAAGAGTCTCCCTAAAGGTGTGCTTCCACAACGAAGCACATAAACCTCTTTCATGAGTCTTCCCAAAGAAAATCTCAACACAAGTGATCATGCAAACATATGTTTTCTTTTTTGTACAACTATACAATTAAGAAAACAAATGCATGTCTTCTTTTTGAAAGATTATACTAACAATCATTACCAATGTAGTTTAATACAACATGCTATCTTTCGCACGTACAAATATGTATATTCTTTCCAATGAAAGTTATTACATATATTGCATGCATGTACATGATCTTCTTCTAGAAGGAATTAACATCATAATCATGATAATATAAAAGTAATCACACAGTTTGTTCATCTAAATAATTATAAATGTATAGTTCCTTATTCGAGGATTTATTTAAATAACTATTCTTTACCAACACCATGGTAATCTATTCATGGATTTATGGATAACTAATATTTACAAACACCATTGTAATCTATCCATGGATTTATAAAATAATTACTCTCTACCAACACCATGGTAAACTGTTCTTGAATTTATGAAACTATCCATGGGTTTATTAATTAATCTTTACCAATACCATGGTAAACTATTCTTGGATTTATGAAACTATCCATGGGTTTATTAATTAATATTTACCAATACCATGGTAAACTATTCTTGGATTTATGAAACTCTTCATGGATTTATTGAACAATTACTATTTACAACATGCTTAATGAATATTAATCTGAGAAAAATTCTCTTTTCTTCTTCATTTTACATGAAGATATTTCAAGAGTCACTCTCTTTAATCTATTCAAGAAAATACTTTGGGCTTGTTATCACTTCATAAACTAAATGAGTGCAAAATCTCTTTTAAAATAAGAGCATTCATTCTCTATTTTCTTGCTTATATAATAATATGTCAATATGTTTATTAAAGAGTTACCCTCTTTAATCTAATCAAGAAAATCTCTTTTAAAAATAACGTACCATAACTAACCCTTATCTGGGCATAAGAGCTAGATAGACCTTCTAAAATAATAACAAAGTTAACATGTAACCTTTGCAAACCCTTGCAAAGGAATTAACACAAATGGACTTATATTCTACTCCCAAGATAAATACATTCTTTCAAAAATAGTCAATAGTGAATTTGTTTCAATCAAATCCCAATAAAATAATGAAATACAATTTTCTTGGTATATGTAACTTATCTCAAGAAATATGAGAAAGTTCATTAGTATTCTTTTTTCCATTTTCTAATAATATTTTTGCAGAAAAACTATATGATAAATAATATTTATTTATATCTTTCATCTCACAAAAAAATATCATATAATAAAAATTAGCAAAGATTACTTATCTTGACTCTTATAAAAGAAGATGAATAGAATTTGTGGAACGTCTCTCAACTTCATCACAACCTTTCTTAAAGGAAAGGGGATAAATGCCCTTAATCCCCAAGAATGTAGACCTCAACCATATGGCTACATTATTACTCTCATATTGCAATAATTACAATAAAGAAAAAGGAAAAACAGTCAAAGAATTTTTTTACTACCCAACAGAGAGTTCAATACAAATTCAAGAATAGATAGCCAGCTTCCACCTCTTGGATTTTCAAACTTTAAGTTCCCCTCCTTAAGTGTTTTAATCACTTTAGCATTCTCTGAATTGAGCCATGGTTTGAATATAAATATTTAACTGCAATGCAAACTTAAAAATAGACTGACCGCACAGAGAAAACGTTCGGAATTTCCTACCACCTAGATGAACGAGTTGGGTGTACGACAGGAGCCAAACATTGAACCTTCCAATTCATTTCTACAACAATCCCTATAGAATCCGACAAGAACAAGAGGAAACTTAACATTAGACCCTGCCGCTCATGGCATCCTCGATGGAGCACAAGAAGTGATAGTAGAAGGGAACAATCGACGATGAGAGGCAACCCTTTAGGAAGAGATGCAAAACTGGAGCACAGGTAGGGCAGAATGTCACTGTCAGCGGCAAGCAGAGTGGGAACAATTGCCCATAAGAAACTTCTACAATCCCCACTATTCGATCAGAATTTATATGCAATTTCCAAAATGATCTGGAATGTAATCTCCCCAAGGCAATAAATTTAATCTACAGAACCCACTACCTTCAAAACGCTGAAGACTCCCCACTTTAATATGCAGCACCTATTCTTTTTCGACCGATTCAAGAATTTGTCTTTCAACCAATTCTTGATAAAACAGTGAAAAATACAATAACGTAATATTTATTTACCATGAGTTGTTTGAGTACGTGTGTGACAATTTTCTTCATAAACAAGTAATATCTAAAATTAAGATAAAATAAGGATGAGAAAAAATTATAGTTTTATATACAAAACTACATATTTTTGTAACTACTCCAACTCATATTTTTTAATAAAATCTCATGCATTTTAGCTTTAAACTTGTGTCTAAGCTTGTAATTATTTTTCTATTGCTTCAAAACATATAATTACATCTACCATATCTATAAATCAATAAATAGAAATAAAAACTCATTAAAATACAATTATATCAAGAGTTAAATTAAGAATTAATTTTGAAAACATAATTTGTTAAAAAATAAAATAAATCACAAGCTACATACTTTTACTTCTATACTTTAATCCTCTTAAAATATTTGGTACAAGTGTAAGCTAAGAAACACCAATTGTAAGGTACCCAACACTATAAAATGTTCATTAAAATTTAGAAATAACTTAATCTCCTATAAACGTTCTTAATATTCCTCAAAATTATATTAATTATCCACTTCAACTAGTTGCATTGGTTTCATGATATTAGTTCGTGGCTTTCATGATATTTGCATTTTCTTTGTACATTTGGCTTTTGGTTTTTGAGATGTAGGAGTGCAGTTTATATTTCATCATTTAATTTTGGTAAAAAGTTTAATAGCGTGTTTAGATGAAAAAAAATTAATGAAACAAAATCTATATTTCATAATTTACCAACAATATCATTTAAAGAGATAATGAAAAATAGGTAATTATTTAAAAATATGTAATAAATGTTTTTTTTATTTATTAAATCATTTATTCTTTTTAAATTTGTAAAATATTGTAACATATATAAAACCACGTGTTTTTCCTTGTTTGTGAATAAAAAATATTATTATTTTAATGAATTAAATTTTCAATAAGCCATTAGGGTTTCCTGCGATTGCAACTGCCAAGTCTTAACTAATATAAAATACAATTTGGAGAGAGAGGCGTGGAGAGTTCCGCTATGTTAACCTTCATATCAATAATATGCTTCTTGACGTCATTGAATTTCAGGATGCATTGATGTAGTAGGGCTAACGTGGTTACTTTGGGAAGTAGTTCACTGATACTCCCATGAACCTTGTCACCGGAATTCTACATCACTTCACTTAGCATGCCGGAATTTGGATGCATGCTTTTATTGCTAGAGCCAAGTTAACATTCACGCTCACAGTAAAGGTCACTCTTATTAGTGCATATTAGAAAGGTTAATGTATGCAAAGATTATATTTCTTAAGGTATTTTTAGTATTATATATATGAAAGATTAAGGTATACAACAATGTCTTTTTATTGATACTTATATAAGTAGTTAACTTGAAATAGTGAATTCTATGAAATGATAAAGGAAGTGAAGAAAGTGAATTCAATTAACTTTAGAGAAATTTAGGTGAATGATAAATTAACCATACTACTTCTTGAAAAAACAAAAACGTATCTTTGCATAAGACATATTTAAATTCTAGTTATTATGGTATTTGGTTATAAGCATGCAAATACTATCCATCTTGCTTAATTTATTATTTCAATTCATTTCCTTGAAAATTACATGGTCGTATTTAATTTAGCTTTTTTGCCAAGAGAATAATAAAATCCATTTTCTTGATTCCTTGGAAGGAACATGTTAATACTCATATATATTTTCTTGATTTCATGGAAGGAACATGTTTAGTAATTACTAGAAAAATTAATATGATTTATAGATTTCTTATAAAGAATAACTTCTTGAAAAGATTGGCATTATGTCAATCTTTTAGAAGGATAATGTTATTAGAGATATACCATGGTAAAAGGAAAACTTATTGTGCTTCTTTTTCTGAAAAGAATCCATGTTGTCTCTTCTTGAAAAGATTGCTATATGTATCTTGAAAGATGTCTGTAGTAGTAAAAGATAATATAAATAATTTTACTTGTCTTAATATATATGCATCTTATGTAAGAAAAATGAGATGCTTGTTCTTTCTCTAAAAGAAGGGGATTTCAATCATAAGTATGAAAAGATAAGGAAATCCAAGTTATTTTCTTGAAAAATGAATATAGATTAAAGAAGGTAATTCTTAAAGATATTTCATGGGTTGGGAGATAATTTAATGAGTTTTTCTTGGAAAAGAAGTCATGAAGAACCCATGTTAGTTTCATGCTGTTCTTACGGAAAATAATAACTTCGTGAATATATTACATTGCTACATGGATTATGTCAACTTCTTGATTTAGGTGTATTAAAATTTAAGTTAACCTTTCTAGTGTTGCTTAGTTTTTATGCGTAAAAGAGGCTACGGTAAATTGTTGGAAGCTAAGCATAAACAACTTGCATGTAGAATCATAGAGGAACAAGGTTCTTTGCATGGATAGAATATCTATTGAGTATGTGATTAATTTATGCTATCATAACTATTATGTTAGCTTCATTTGGAGTAAGGTCATGTATAGGCATGCAATATTTGTATTAACTTTGGTTGGAAAGAATCTACATATTTGTATGTGGGAAATATAGCATGTTGTGTTAGACTACATTGGAAAGGAATGTTAGTATAATCTTTGAAAAAGAAGACATGTATTCGTATGCTTTATTAAATTAGTGTTACAAAAAGAAAACTTGTGTTTGAATTCTCTCTTGTGTTAAGAATTCCTTTGGGAAGACTTTCTTGAAAGCTATGTGCTCTGTTGTGTAAGCATTCCTTTGGGAAGACTCTTTTGGAATCTATATGCATTTGCATTTATGGGAGCAACATTTGTTATGTTAGCTTTTCTTCCATGCACCAAAGGTAATAGCTTAAGGGCTAGTTATTTTGATTAAATTTATGTAAATAACATGCACGAATATCGTAATTGTTATATCAGTTCTTTTAAATAAACGCTGGGGAGATGTAGCTATTGTCTTGCGAGGGAAACATTAGTTAATGTCGTCACTTATAACTAACACATATGAAGGATAATGTCAAGGTATTTTACTTTCATGTCATGAATATACAGATTTATGAAATGGTTGATTAATAATTTATGAATCTTGATATCAATGTATGTGGAAGGCATCATTAGTAGGGAATGATGGTGACATGTACCAAGGAAATATTATGCTTAACCTGGTGGCCAGGTGCAGGATGATCCAATGTAGGATGGTCTATTGTAGGGCATCCAGGCCACTAACATATGAAGATATGAAGATTAGTGGGTAAATGCTATCATATTTATTGTAATGGCTTAAAACTAGATATTTGTATATTTATTTATAACGATGGTTAAGGGATGTTCTCCCTTATAAGCCATTGAGTGAGGGTTGAACACCCTCACGAGAGTTTAATACTAAAATTAAACATTTGTTAGTTTTCACCCTACACCGTTTTCAAGGTATATTGGTGTTCAATGATGTGATTGATTATTGTGTCAAATTGATGATGTTGATTTCTTGTTGCGATGTTCATAATTGTCAAGTATGTGATGACTGCATGAATAATGAAATGAATGCAAGGCATCTCATAGAGTTTGATGTTAATGTATCATAATGGAAGTTTTTAATGGTTAAGCAACTTACTATTCTTACACTAAGGTTTGACTATGAAGTAGTGAACATTCTATGTAATGATGAGTAAGAAACATTTAACTTGTATAATTTTTTTTTAACTCCTAGCATTTCCATGTGAAATTATCAGTGTTACAAATATAAAGAAATATATTAATTTTTATTTGAGATGTATATTGTATGTTATGTACTTGTATAAAATATGAATAAGTTCAATTAACATAACCAAAATTATAAATATTAATTAAAAAAACCTCTATGGACAATTAGAATTTAAATACACAATAATAATATTATTCAAATATTATATTTTTGATAGAAATATATTATCTTTAAATTTTGTTTTTCTTTAACCTAAAGCGAACGATTTTAGGAGTTTATACTACATTTTCCCTATATATATGTAAAATTATCTTGAATGATCTAAAACATATTTACAATTCTTTATTAAAAAAAAACACACTAGAGCTTTGAAAATAGAAAATTGCAAAAAAAAAAAAAAAAATGTTTGGCTGTTAGGTTAACTTTGTAGCATCTAATTCATATTTAGAATAGAATATTTTCCTAAAGTTTTTCTAATATTTATTATAAGCTTTTTAATCAAATATAATAATATTTATGAAAAAAAATTAATGGAATTTAAATTCTAATTTTGGAAATTACTAGAATCAAATATATTTCTTTTGAAAAACAATTTTTCAATTTATATATATTTAAACAATATTTTTTTTCATTTAAATTTTTTTTATCATTAACATTTTACTTTTTTTTCCTGAATTTATATAATTTTAAAGAAAAAATGTATTCAGTGATTTTTTATATTAATTTTAAAAAGAAATTAAAATATATATTATTTTAAATAAAATTAAAATAAATTTGTTATATTATAAAATTTAAATAATTTTTTATTTCCCTACTTTTATTTGTTTATGTGTCTTGATAATTCATAAATATTAAATACATATTTCTAAAATAAAAAATACCTTTCCAATACACCCAATTAGAGTTTATTATTTTAAATGAGAAAATCTCAAAATTATTTATATTATTGCAAATAAAATATATTAAAAAAAAAATTACAAAATATGAACTAATCTAAATATAGTAATCTAGATTTTCAACGTCTTCCATCAATCTAAATTTAAGTCTAATCTATATACTGATATTATGTGAAAAAAAAAAATCAAGAGAGGTTATAATGTCATACACAAAGCTTCTGATATTATGTGAAAAAAAGTAAGAGAATTTAGAATTTCATACACAAAGCTTCTTTCCTAAGAAAATATAATGTTTAAATTACATATATATAAATAAATAGAATTTAACAAATTTTATATTTAACAACATACTATTTAATTTTTAGAATTATATTCTAAAACTATATGGTATATTATATATTTATATTAAATTTTAGGTAAATTTATTCTATAATTTGTTTTAATATTACTATATATAAATAAATAAATGCAATTTTTTTTTCATTTATTATCTATAAAATTGAGGGCATTCTTGTTCATAGCTACTTTTTTTTGACACAAGAGTTTTAATACTAACAATGATATAATCTAATATGAAATATCACTATTATATAAAATGATTATATTTTATCATAAGTATTTGTATAACTTGTTAATAATATAATATCATGGACATAAATTAACAATAACAAAGCATAATTTTTTACATACATAGTTTATTTTTTATGTTTCAAATTTTTAACTAATTTATATATAAGTCTATAAATCAAATAGAGAAGACATTCTTATGTCATTTCTATTCTATTTTTTAATTTAATAGATACTTCTAATTTTATCATTTATTATCATTTATTGGAATCCTCAATTTTACAATAAATTTTTCATATAATTAGGATGTAGCTCTTCTCCATTCTACTTGAATTATTACTTTCTTTATCATTTTTGAAAAGTATTAGACAAAATATGATAATTTTTAGAGGAATAAAATCAAAGAAGCATTATTAGATTTTTAGTTTTTTTTTCAAAACATCTACAAGTTATGAGATGGTCAATGGTTGAATACTTAGGCCAAAAGTAACCCGAGAAAATCACTCACAATTTTCACATTATTAGTCCTTGCCCGCGAAAGAGTCTAGCATCATGTTAAGTGCGATCAACACTATGTAATTGTGTATTGTACTAAATTATTTGTAATTAATATCTATATGAATGTGACATTTAATTAGTTTTATATACACATAATTAAATATTATTCGAACAAATCCTACTAAAATCACTACATAATTGAATTACAATATTTTTTTTGTGGGGAAAATATAAATTGTTAAACTTTATCATACAAATACAATTGTGATTTGCAAAACGATTTTATAGGATAATCATTTCTCAACAATTTTTGGGTTATCATAGGTATATTTAGAACCTTGATAATTTAAAATTGAAATAACTTTCTCTTGCATCTTACCTTCCATCTAAATGATGGATGCCTGGTGATATGCCTGGTGGTTGTCTATTGCAGCATAAATTCTTGCCATACTCTAAGCTACAAAAACCATTGTGCAAGATTCATGAGCACTGTAAATCTTTGGTCTGACATTATGCTGATGTGGAAAGTCTCTTCTTTTTTACTTCTCACGACAAGTCTAGGATTTTAGCGCCTGTTAGCCCTCAAACTTAGGCAGTGTTAATGCTTGATGATGCACATTTTTCTTAATTGAAACACTGGATTTATGCTAAGACTGTCTTGTATGAGTTGGATGCTTACCTTCTCTCCTTTCCAAGTTTTTCTTAGGATAATTCTTCTTATGTCCAACACTGCTTTTGTCTTGCTAATTAATTATAATTTCATGCCTACGTTTTTCTTTCTCATAGCAATGATCTAGCTTCTTGATAGCATATTTCAGGGTTTGGGGTTCCAACCAGTCAACTTTATCATGGAATGCCATAGGCAATCCACTCACGAATATATGAATTTTTGCTTTTATATCCTTGAGATACGACACATACCTCAATAGTTTTGAAAATTTGATGGCATACTCATCATTTGTTAATTGACCAATTTTCAGTTCATAAAGCTCTTTGGCCTTACCATCATAATAGTGTTTAGACAGTTATTTCTCTCTGAAGAGTTTTTAAAACTCACCCCAGGTCAATTATTTCTCAACAAAACTTTCAACATTCTTGAAATATTCCGACCATATATTTTCTTTTCCCTTCATGCTATAGTTGGCGACTCTAGCTTTCATATTGTGAAAATAACCTTGTATTCTGAAAAAATTGTTCATTCCCGACAACCAAGATTTTCCGTCCTCTTCTTTCTTAATATCTCCATCAAATGTGGGTGGTTTGGATTTCTTAAAGTTGTGTAAAAGGTGATCCTTTCCTTTTCTTCTTGAATAATGATGATGGTAATGGTGAGAATGGTGATGCCTTTGGGTAGCAGAACTAGATGGTTTGCTAGAATGATGCACATGTGTGCTAGTTCCTCCCCTTACAGTGATCAAAGATACATGTCATGGCACATTGTCCTCACTTCATTTTCTATGCCTTTTTCTAGACCTACCACCACCTACTACATTAGCATTTTCTTTTGATTCATGAAGGATTTTCTCGTCTCTATGATTGGCCTTCATCTCAGATTTCTTATGCCTCTATCGATCTGAGAGATTATGTTGGATTACTGCATTGATCTTTTCTTTCCTTTCTTGGTCTCTTACTAGCCTCTCTTTATCGACCTTAAAGCTTCTCACCTCAACCCTTATGATTCTAAAGGTATCCATCTAGCCTTGGAATTGATTTCCTCCCACTTGGTCAACAAATCTCTCTTCCTCATTAACTCTAACTAAGTCGCTTCCATATTATGATTGAGCAAAAAAGTATACTAATCCATTTTGTTACTCACGATTGTATTTCTTATATTTTTATGATGCTGGTGATGTGTTTTCAACCACATATATTGTTATACATTTCATGACAAATAAACTCATAATCAAAATCATGAATCTTTCATTCATGGGTCTTCCATGGAGATCTTTTCTATGACAAAATGACCTATTAGTGTGTAAACATATTTACAAATAATATGCATCAATCATTCAACTTGGAATCCTAGCATGAGCACATAATTAATAACAAATCACATATTATGGCCATAATACTACTCTCACCAAGTTGTTGTCAAGTTGTTGTCAATCTGCAACCAAAAAACTAATATCACCACAAGGTTATTGCCAAGGAATAAATAGCCGAGGGTTAAATAAATAGTTTAGACCCACTTTTAACACCTAAGAAACTATTTAGTAATATCTTCTAAAACATCATTGACTCGTAATTAATCCCATATAGTCCAAGAGTTAAACGTGGATGAACACTTTCTAACAACACACCCTACCGAAAATCCTAGGTAGGACGTGGTCGTTGTGCATAGTCAACCTTCAAATTGGGTTACGAAAATGGGGCATAATTTTTTTTACTTTTCCCCAAACTTCTTTAAACATAGAGTACCCTTTTCCATTGTGTTCCCCTTCTCGAGAATTTCTCCTGAATATGACCCCCAGATTGTGAGATATTTCCTACCCGAGATTGTTCCCCGCCACATCATCAGGTTTCCACATGGCAGTCAGAATCTTGGACCAATCGATGTCATCATCCTTCGTTCACCTTCCTGGAGCTTTCCATTGAGTCTGACCGAATCTATTGGTCATGAATTGGCCACATCGTCCCGAGACCTTCATCGTAGCTCTCCTCATACCACCGGGATGATGTCTAAGAACACATCGTATTGTTCCTTCCATGCCGATGGTTCGTATGCATGCGTCTTCGATATCATTCAGGGCCATGTTACAGGGCTTACGTGTGAATTGGGACTATATGGCCTCCTCTCCCCATTGGTTTTCCTGATACCATTTTGTAACTTCCATCGCGTTCTTTCCTATGTCACCTTGCTTCCTTCATCCCGGTGCCTTTGTTGCAGCACCTCTTTATTTCTCTAGGGTCATAGCATCGGGTTGACCTGGATGGAGGGACCCCCTCTCTACCAATTGGTTACACACTCTTCCAACACAACATCACTTACATCATCATGCACATCTCCTCATAGCTCTTTCATTTGAATCCTCCCGTTAAACTTACAAGCTAAGCTTCCAGACCACCTAGCCTATGGGATACCCTTTTGGCCATTAGCACGACTACTCGACACTTTCACTTCACATCCACCCACAGCCTTCAGGTTCAATGCTACAGGTTGAGATGAAAAGGAATTCCACTTTGTCAAATAGCACGGTCACGTGGCTAGTGTGTCAGCTAGCTCATCCCAACTCACATCAAGATGGTCAATCGCATCGCTATGTAACACAATCCTCTGGGATAGATCTTTTGGGTCTCTACCTCCGGGCATGCATCTCGACACTTTCAGTTCACATCCACCCACAGCCTTCAGGTTCAATGCTACAGGTTGAGATGAAAAGGACTTCCACCTTGGACAAATAGCACGGTCACGTGGCTAGTGTGTCAGCTAGCTCATCCCAACTCACATCAAGATGGTCAATCCCATCGCTATGTAACACAATCCTCTGGGATAGATCTTTTGGTTCTCTACCTCCGGGCATGCATCACTACTTCCAATCACGTTAAAGTAAATGTATATGCTCCAACTCAATGGCTCCATAACTAGGGTTCTGCTTACTTAACGATAATGTTATCTAGTTCTATCTTATAATTTCAAGGCCCGGTCCATCCTGGGCCGCATCAAACTTTATTTCAATCTCTACGATGTCCTGACGAGGGAAACCTTTCTTTTCCTTATGCACGACTGCTCGACACTTTCACTTCACATCCACCCACAGCCTCCAGGTTCAATGCTACAGGTTGAGATGAAAAGGACTTCCACCTTTGACAAATAGCACGGTCACGTGGCTAGTGTGTCAGCTAGCTCATCCCAACTCACATTAAGATGCTCAATCCCATCGCTACGTAACACAATCCTCTGGGATAGATCTTTTGGGTCCCTACCTCCGGGCATGCATCACTACTTTTTCCAATCACGTTAAAGTAAATCTATATGCTCCAACTCAATGGCTCCATAATTAGGGTTCTGCCTACTTAACGATAATGTTATCTAGTTGTATCTTATAATTCCAAGGCTCGGTCCGTCCTCGGCCGCATCAAACTTTATTTCAATCTCTACGATGTCCCGACGAGGGAAACCTTTCTTGTCCTTATGCACGACCACTCGACACTTTCACTTCACATCCACCCACAGCCTTGAGGATCAATGCTACAGGTTGAGATGAAAAGGACTTCCACCTTTGACAAATAGCACGGTCACGTGGCTAGTGTGTCAGCTAGCTCATCCCAAATCACATGAAGATGCTCAATCCCGTCGCTATGTAACACAATTCTCTGGGATGGATCTTTTGGGTCTCTACCTCCGGGCATGCATCACTACTTCTTCCGATCACGTTAAAGTAAATCTATATGCTCCAACTCAATGGCTCCATAACTAGGGTTCTGCCTACTTAACGATAATGTTATCTAGTTCTATCTTATAATTTCAAGGCTCGGTCCATCCTGGGCCGCATCAAACTTTATTTCAATATCTACGATGTCCTGACGAGGTAAACCTTTCTTGTCCTTATGCAATGCTTCATATGGATATCTTTATGACTATCGTAAGAGAAAGTCTCGATCCTTCCATTATTTCCCTGAGCTGGTTAATTCGACCATCGCTTTGTCTGAGAGGTCCTACAGACGTAGGACCTGTGGATCAATGCTAGTATTCGATGTTGAGGTCAACATTATAATTTATAAATTTAAAATTTAAAATATTTTAATAATTTCTTTATATAAATTTAAAAATTAATAATTTTTTTTCAATTTTTTAATTTTATGGTATATTTTGAATGAATATGTCTAATAGGTCCACTCTTCATGATTATCAAAAACATATAAAAAAATATTAAAAAAAATACTATAAATTCAATAAATAAATAGGGATTTCAATTTTTAAAGATCATCCCTCTTTTATTTATTTATTAATTAATTTTTTTAATTTTATATTTCATAAGTGATTGATAATTGTCGAGTGTCCACATTGAACACAAATTTCCACTTGGAATACAATATAAAGTTTCAATGAGAAAGTAAAGATCAATTCGAATGATAAAATATTCTAACAAAGATTTTTATTTTTTATATTCTTATAATATAAAATTTCAATTAGAAAGTAAAGATAAATTTCTATGATAAAATATTCTAACAAACATTTTTATTTTTTATATTCTAATAATATAAAATATATCTTAAAATTATTAAATAATAATATTTATTACTTATTAATTTTTATAAATAAATTAATGGGATCATCAAGATTGGGTGGTTCATGAAGATTGGGTGGTTTAAGGATAGGAAGGTCGTATTCGTCAACAATTAAATTTGAAAGAAGAAATGGTTTCACCTACCTCCTCGAAACAAATGTCGTTACCTTATTAGGTGAGAAATACTTTTGATAGACCACAATCAGGCTTTCTAAAACTGAAATATGACTGAGCGTCCAAAGGGAATCCTCGACATGCAGGTGCTGGAGGATTATTCCAAGACTGTACAGGAACAACTCTCAGGATTTATGCTATTGACTTAGGGTATTCTACAAATAACGAAGCGGTGAAACTAGGACTAGTAATTGCTAAGCGGGAGCACTATAACAGGCTGAAAATTGAAGGTGATTTTGCAATGGCTACTGGCATTATTAAAAACATCCTACAGGGAACGAACTGGGAATCGATCACTAAGAGTTGGCGGACTTCAAGACTGATACAGGAAATTCAACAACAACTCAAGAAAATCGATTATGTCATACCTGTGCATGTGAGATGACAAGGAAACAAGGCGGCCTATTATCTCGCAAACTGGGCATGTCGAAATGTCGATGGGTATTTCGATCGACCATGGAAACGGGAGATAGTGCTGTCAATGCCTGATCTCCAGAATATCTTAACAGAAGACTTGCGCCTAGGTACTCAAGGCAACAATACTCCCCGATCGGGGTGTGAAAATCATTGGACCGAGCCTAACAACGGTGATGTGATCGACCGTGATTACGTAGGTGGAGTACGCCTACCACGTGGTGGCCGCATGCAACCGTTGGGAGTTAATGGTTGATGGGATGTACAACACCTACCATCATAAATGAAGCGCACTTATTGGAGGCTCTAGATGGATCGGCAAGCAGGCTGTCAGTCAGGTTTTGGAAAAAGTGTTGTCAGTGTGGGGTGAAGGCAAGTAAGGGTGTTTTCCATTTCATTGTCTGTTGTTTCGCTTTGAATTTGGCTCTTGAGGTTGCTAGTGTATGTAGTGGATCTGGCTAGAAGAGTTTCAGGGTGACGAAGAAAGCTCAACCGTGGTATGTATCTCTGCTTTTTACCTTTCAGCTCTCGACTCTGCTCTACTCTCGTCTACGAATTTTCTCATGGTTTTCTTACAATATTTGTGGGAATGGAGGTATGGTCGTTTCTGTTATGAATTCATGCAGCAGATTTAGGATGTTGGATGCAACATCCATTTTCTTCATCTTGATTTTGTTATCTCTTGCATTCTGATGTCTGCTAGTCTATTTACGTCTTTATTCTTTTCCCCTGACCCTGGCATCTATTGAATTATGCGCTATGTGTTGGGCTTGTTGCATCATAGTATTGGGCTTCTTAGTTGGTGTTGTGACTTAATTTCTATGTTGGGAGTTAGGGGTATTGCCACTTGTGCTTGGTTTACTTTCGAGGCCTATCAGCTTTTTGCATGCAAACTATTAGGGATTGCCATCGTTTCGTTGCTCTGAATTGCCCTATTGTTTTTCAGAATTATTGTACCTTGGGTTGGGTGTCGGGATTTAGAGGTAATGGCCCCTTTCTTATTTTTCTCCTTTTACAATATCTGAATTGGGCAATTACTTTTCACCCTGCTCTCTTCTAGGGGCTCTTTGGAACTTGCATGCAAATTCTTATGGGTAGCTCTGCTTCTTTTTTCCGTCCTAATTCTGTAATTGGGATTTTTAATTGGCCTTTTATCCTTCTAGGTTTCTATTTTTGTTATGATTCCTGGGTTCTTGTTACGGTTTTTAATTAGCGGGCTGCTCTTTAGTATTTTCTGGATCTGTTCAGCTGTTCTCATGTTTTCTCTAGTTGTTTACCTCTTATCTTCTTCTTGGTCACTGACTTGGGAGAAAAAGTTGTTCCTTGTGCTCTACCCTCTATGTTATCTAAGACGCTAATTCGCATTGTTGTCTGGCTAGAAGTTTTAACAGATTTCTCAGGTTTCAATAAAATGGTTAAACGAGTCAGAAATCCTACTGGGGGAAAAGGCAAGCAACCCTCTCCTGAAACGCACCAGAAAATAGGAAGGAAGTCGGTGCAGAAACACCTTGGGCCACTGGTTCAAACCTTCATGACTGACATCCCTAATTCAGTTTGTGGCCGAATTTATGGATGGGAATCTGAGATTCTTGATAACATAGATTTGGACTTGGATGACATGGCTTTACACGATACACAGACTGTAATTTCGGACCCTGGGCACACCCGGGGTCGAACTTCTCTATTTTAACAATCTGTACGTACCTATTGGTTAATTAAGTGCTTGTTAGCCAAGGCTATTATGTCTATAGCAGAAACTAAGTTGGAATCGACCCTGGCTGATATAAATAGGAATATTCAGGAAATTAACTTACGTCAGTTGCATCAATATGTTAGGCTTGGAAGACCGGAGAAGGAAATTAAAGAAATGCAACAGGTTTTAGTAGAATTACAAGGAGCCTCAGCCAAAGATCTAGTACATGTTGAATATGAGGAGGATTAAGAATTTATTGCTGTTTTGTTGCATCCTTTTCTATAATGTTCTTATGCTGCATCTTTTTTGTGTATGATTTGGTCTTTAGAATTGGATATCCAGTACCGACATATATGGTATAGGTTGTTAAGAGTTTTTATGTTCTGGTTGACTTATTTTGAACTCTGATGGTCAAAATACCTGGTTTCTTGCGGGCAAGTTGAGGTCCAGTTTTGTATCTTTTGCCTGATTTTATAAATAGAAAATAGAAGGTACCACCTAAGCTTCAAAAAAAATAAAAATTAACTCAAATGAATTTCATAAACTTGGTGATTAAGCGATGCATGTAAAATTGTTTTTGATGAATATCAAATATAAACACATCCTGTCATATTGCACAGTTTATATGGTCTACTTTATCCTAGCTTAGGGGACAAAATCATATCACCACCTTTATATCATGTATGATATTATACATGGGGAGACAAAATCATATCAAAAACTTTTTAGAGCGTGCTTTAATTTAAAAATAAAAATAAAAGCAATTATCATGTTCACAAATTCATCACATGGCAAGTAATATTTCCATGTGTATACATTATTTAATACCCTAAGTACACCATATGTATCCCCACTAAACCCCCCCCCCCCCAAATGAAATTTAAATTTCTATAGCTGTAATTGCTCAATCGATGTTTGATGGGAAGATATTTCATTCCTCAATTGCTATGGCGGTGTCTTGAGGATGCAGTCGACCTCCTGTTGTTTTTTGAATTTGTGCCATTTCCAAAAATTAGTTTCTTTCCCTACATCATCGACATAAACTTAATCTGCACAACACGACGCCATGAACAAGTTGTTGGGAATTGGCAAAGCTAAAGGTAAACAACTAGCGTTTACTTTTCACCGCTTTTTTCCATTATTGTTTTGACTGATGACATGGATATCATTTTTTTTTTGGGTTGGTTTTCCAATAAAGGATGAAATGAAAATGAAATGAATTTTAACGTTCATGAGATTAAAAATAGTTTATGGGATTATGAGTTTCTTGTTTTTAGTCTTTTGTATTTCAGTTCTTTTATTATTCAAATTAATGATGAGCGAGCCTAACCTTCCAACAATCTCATCGCTGAAAAGAGAATGCCAAGAATGTGATGCTAACATGTTCCCATAACTTTCTCTAATGTCTTTGAATGCATCACATTCCAAAATGAATTTGTTTCCGATTCCACTGCCCCAAACGTGCAAAATGTACACACTCATTCTTCCCAAGCTTCTTTAGGCCTTTTCCATCGTCCTGTTTCACACTGAAGATGATGCGAGTTAGTTCTTAATTGAGGAATAAAAATCTTTGCCCTCCAAGGAATGCTAGCTCCAATGTACTCTTTTTGTTGGAGATCCTAAGTAGGGTTGAATTTTTCAAGTAGTACTTCTTCTTTCTACCCAACGTTTTTCCCCATACTTGTTTAAGAAAATTCTCCATAACAAAATTCTTTAGCTCCTTGCTATTTGTGCGACAAGCATTGAGGTAGATGTTCTATTTCTACATCCATGTGCAGTTTTGTCTCATCCATGTTTTCTTTCCTTGATTCATGCATTTCTTGAAGATAACATTAGGCCATCTACCTACTCTCATTTGCTCAATTTTTTTTAGATATCCTATGAGGCGTACCATAACAATTGCTACAATGGGAGTTTCTCATGTTTCACTCAAAATTCTTATAAGGACTAAACTTTTTATTTTGAACTTGCTCATGATCAAGCATTTTTAGATTTTCTAAATTTACTTCCATTTTGAGACACGAGTGCTGGTAGACTACAATTCACACCCATATAGCATCACTGGACAAACTAGAGTCCAAAACGTACTTTAATTGTTTTCCGATCCCATAACTCTTTTTCTCTACATCTGATTACTCTACCTCTCTACATCTAATTAAGATCATATGAATGACATAGAAAAATCAATTTACAAGCAATGGAAGGAGGTTAGACATCAAAGGTCTATTACAAATCCCGCTACAATATATTTTGTTAAATTTCTCCCTCTCCTTGAATTCAGAATCCGAGAACCATAGTTACATTCTCTAAAGTTGTTTTGGAGGTGTTCTAGTTTTCATTTCATACGGATCTAACATGATAATCCTCTCAAACATCAGTGTTGAGGCTTATTTAAACACTTTTATTTGCTAGGTAGAATACTTTTATGATTTTTTTATGAACAGAGATGTGGTTAATTTATTTGGATTTATGTTATATATATATATATATATATATATATATATATATATATATATATATATAATGTTATATATATATATATATATATATATATATAAAATTGGTAAGATATTAGCATAACTTGGATGATTTAAATTATAAATGAGGATCACCACGATCAAGTTAGAGTGTATGGAGATGAATTATTATTATTTGTGCATTCTGTTTAAGTGATTTCAAATATTATTTTAATGGTTAATAATAAAGGTGGTTATTAATTTTCATTGAGGTTAATATATATTTTTTTATATGTATTAATTAGTTTAGTTTTTGTTAAAATTATATTTTTGAAATTTAAATTGAATGTAAATTTATATAATGTATTTTAAAATTTTGTAGAAAAATTAGAAAATATAATGTTTTTTTTGTGTTTTTATAAAGTTTTCATGATCATGTTTTATGTGAAGTTTGGGAGTTAATTTTATTTTTGACAATGTTGGTTTTTTAATTTATATATTTCTTGATATTGTTGGAGGATATGTAGATATTTTTGGAAATTTTTTTAAAAATGAAAATGATATTTTTGTATTTTTTTTAATTTAAATGTCTTTTTATGAATTGTGCATGGTTATTTTATATATGAAATATTTTAGAATTTTCATATATATATATATATATATATATATATATATATATATATATATATATATATATATATATATATATATATATATATATATATAAAACTGTGTGGTGATATAGAAATATTTTTTGAAATTGGAGTTTATCATATTTTAAATATCATTGGTTCTTTTTTTTTTCTTCTACCTCAATGCTCAACATGTTACTAGTAGTAATTTGGGCCCATTAAACAGTATCACGATTATTTTTCTCAAACAACCAAAAGGACCCTAATTAAGGATTGTATAATCTTTTATTGTAATAAAATTTCTCATTAAATTCAAATTATTATTTTAGACAATTTTTATAGCTATCCTCTTTTTCTCTTTATATATACCATCCTAGATCCATATAACCCTAGATCTATTTATGAGTCTAGAGGGATCAAATCCCTAGAGGTGAAAACCTTAGTTTTGGAGTGTAGAACTTGAGGAAAGGTTTGCACTTATAGGGTTTCCATCCTTCTACCTGCATGTTAGATCCAGAGTTACATGGATCTAGGCTAGTATTATTTGAGAGGAACAATATGAAATTTTCATATTTATTATTATTATATATATGTTTGAGTTAAATTTCATACTTTGAATTTTACATGTTTATTATTTTCTATTTATTTGACGATTTAAAGCAATGAATTTTCTTCTTTGGACTTGTATTGACAGTGGTGAGATCATAAATTTGAATCTAGCCATTACATAAAAAGTTTGTAGGAGCTTTTTTTGCATTAGGCCGTTGTTAAAGGCTTTCTAGTGAGCTTGTAGATTTAAATAATGATTTTTGCTTTTATTTTTTTTGAAATGTCCTAATTTCATAAAGCTCCATTGTGGATTTACATCATGTTTTGTTTTTTCTACATTTGACCTTTTTAAAAAATGCTCGTCTGTCTTTAATTTCTATTTTATTTGCCTAATGTGACCTTATTATTGTATTATTTAATCTATTTTGTGTTGGATACTTTGAATAGTTTGTGTTTTTGTATTAGGATGGTATTAGTGGTTTATGGCTTTGTGTGTCTTTATTTGGATACTAATTGATGATGACCAGCCCACAACCAGGTCAGCAAATAACAAATAGGTATATAAAATGAAATGCACCAATGTCAAATGTTATGTGTGACGTGTCCATTAAAATTTGGGTTGTTTTACACGTTGGTCTATATTAATGTCACAACAGAGGATCTCGGGCCTTTTGCCATCCATGAGATCTGAAACAGCTGGTTTTTGTGATTTGAAATTAAATAAAATGTGATTGAATCCATCCGGTCGATTGATTCCCTACTGTCTGTCGATATCCTCGTTTGTCACACTTTTATACGGTAATAATTTTGCTTCAGGGTCATTTACCCTTCATCCTGTGGCCGCAACGCGAGGGGTTCCCTCTGGCGATCCTTGAGGTTTTACTGTGGGTTTCCTGCTCCAATGATTTTGGCTTCTTTTCTGTCTTCCGACGACTATGGCGATGACACTGCGCTGGTTGGCTTTTTCGACGGGGTCTGTCCCTTCTTGCCATAACTAAACTGTTATCCCTATCTTCTTTTTTTTGTGCTCTGTAAATTAGAATGCAATTCTGTTGGGTTTTTAACTGGAGATTTCTCAACCTACTGTAAATTTCTTGTCTTCAATTCACATATTGAATCCGTCGAGGTTTCTTTCTAGCTCCATTCAGCACTGGAAAAGGTAAGTTGTCACTCTATGTTTCAGTGTTCTCTGGTTTTTTTTCTCTGTTCTAAACCCTGGGCTCCTTGTGAGCAGGCTTTGGTGGACTAAATCAGTTACTCGATTCAACAAATGCTTGACGTGCTCTACCTTCACTCCAGGTAACAGTTCAATTCTTTTTTTTTTGTTCTTGTGTGACTATGAACACATCCTGCAGGCTTTCAGGACTGATTTTGTGTCCTTATCTTGCAGATGAGTCAGCTTTCCCTGGTTATCCGACTTTCCTGCTCAGTCTGCCTTTGCTCTTCAACTCTCAACGGGTAGGATCGCCTCCTTGTTTCAGCCCCTTTCCGTATGCAGAGTTTATCCTACACTTTACTGGTGAACTTGTTTCGATTTATCACAGTTTCGTGTCTAAATTAATGTTAGGGTTAATGTGCCCGCTCTATCGTTCCTTTTCCTCAACTAACCCTGTCACTCTTGAATGAATTTGTATGCAATGTTTCTGGGTTTTGAAACCCTGTCTGTAGATCATTGTTCGTCCAAAACTCAGTTTTGGTAGCCGTAGGGTTTTGGGTTTAAAACCCTAAGAGTGATTCTTGTTTTCCAAAATGTTATGTAACGAATCTTCAACAGTATACAGGACTGGGACTCTTATTTTAATAGACTATCTAATTAATAATTGAAATTTAAATATCTTTTGTTCTTGCTATTTCTCTGTTGGTTTGAAAGAAAACACAGTTGATAGATTTTACCTATAGATTTAGTTTCACTGCCTGTATTTGATTCTATTTGTTGTTTCACCAATACGATGCTTGACTGCAATGTTTCTCTGAGTTTTTGTCCGCTTGTAGATTCATTTGATTTCGTTAAAAAAAAACTCCGAAGTCGCTATTTCTCTTGCACTGCTGTAGTAGTTCTTTTTTAGGGGAAAAAAAAATATTTGTTACTGTATGTAAGTATTTGTAACTTGACAATGCAATTTATATTATCTGGAAGCAAATTTCAATGCTTATGAGACACAGATGGTTTTTGAAGCAAGTACTATGTTTTGTTTTATTTCTCCTTTCTTTTTTTGGCAATTTCCCTTTTGTATCTTAGTATGAGAAAAGGTAGTTTCCAATTGGAAATTGTCATACTGTTCAGTTACATTCAATTTTTTTTTTTCCATTTTTTCCTAAATTAATGAAAAAATAAATAGCCAAATAACCCTACAGACTTAAATAAAACATTCAACTAATACTACTTAATTTAATGAAATTTCCTAACTATGAACAGTCTCCTAAAACAAATTTAACATTCACAGGTTCAAAGACCTATCCCAGTGTCACACATCACAAAGATACAAAACCTGCTGCTGTTTGTTTACCCTGATTCAGATGCTCCTGCATCAGGCTCCCGGGGTAACAAAAATTCATGGCTCCGTTCCATGAGATCATCCACCAAATAGCCAGCTTTCTGGATTTGTGCTGCATCAAGCTAGGAACTGTCCTCAATAGGATGGTTCTTCCACTTGACCAAGTACTGTAAGTATTCTTTCCTGCGCATTCGCTTGGCTACCTGTGTGTCGAGGATACCCTCGATATCAAGGGGCTGCACTATAAACATCTGCCTCAACCAAGAATCCTTAGCAACTTGGGTGTCCCATTCTGGCCATGCTGCCCTGTCATCTTCACGACTAGCAGTATATGGAAACAGATCTGCCACATAAAAAATGGGTGAAATGCCTATTCCTGGTGGCAACTTTATTTCATAAACATTGGCAGAAAACTTGCGAAGGATTTTGTAGGGGCCAATCTTTTTAAACTTCAGTTTGTTATATTCTCCCTTCGGAAAACATTCCTTGTGCAAGTGAGCAAGTAATTCGTCCCCGACATTAAATTGAACTTCCTGCCTTTTTAAATCTTCCTGCTACTTTTACCTTTGACTGTTGTCCTGCAATTTTGACTTCATCTGTTCGTGTAAATCACTCATCGCTCGGGTGAAATCTTCTCCATCCGCGCTTCTTCTTTTGAGTTTTCCCAAATCCCACAGCTCATGCACTTTGTCAGGGTGCATTCCATATAGAACCTGAAAAGGACTATAGCCCGTGCTGCGATTTGGTGAATCGTTGTAAGCAAATTACGCTTGAGCAAGTACGTGATCCCACATTCGCGAATTTTCACTTATCAAACTTCGTAGCAGGTTTCCCAAGCTCCTGTTCACCACCTCCGTTTGCCCACCGGTCTGTGGATGATAAGTGGAGCTAAAATTCAACTAGGTGTCCAATTTTTTCCATAGGGTATGCCAAAAATGTCCCGTAAACCGCACATCTCTATCAGAAATAATGGACCTTCGCAAGCCATGCAGTCTAACAATCTCTGTGAAAAACAAGTGTGCTACGTGAGTAGCATCACTGGTTTTTCGACAAGGTATAAAATGTGCCATCTTCGAAAATCTATCCACTACTGCCATTACTGAATCAAACCCTCGCTGTGTCCTAGGCAGACCCAAGACAAAGTCCAATATGACTGAGTCCCATGGTCTACTCGGAATGGGCAGTGGCATATAAAGTCCTGCATTCTGACTACCACCTTTCGCTAACTGACACATTTTACACTTGCTTACATTCCTCTGCACATCTCGTCGCAACTTTGGCCAGGAATAAAAATTCTCTATCTGGGATAATGTCTTGTCTATGCCGAAATGTCCGGCTAGACCTCCAGTGTGATTTTTCCGAATAATGTTTTACCGCATTGAACAGTCAGGAATGCATAACTGTCCTCCCCTAAATAACAATCCTTCCTGCAAATTATAGTCCAACCATGGACTATTGTGTCGTAGCAAAGGGTTTTGACAAGCCTCATAGGCTTCCTTAAAATCTGTATCTGTCTGGTATAAATCCTTCAAATGCTCAAAACCCATCACCTGCACTTTGCTCTCCTGTAAGAGCAAAGCTCTTCTAGTCAATGCATATGCCACCTTGTTGGACTTCCTGCTAATATGTTTCAATACAAATGTAAAGCTCTGCAGATATTCCACCCACTATGCATGCTTATGATTCAACTTATGCTGCTGCATAACATACTGTAAGGTAGAATTATCAGAAAATAAAACGAACTCATTACCTAACAAATAGTGCCTCCAGTGCTTCAAAGATTGAATGACCGCATAAAATTCCTTGTCATAATATGAATACTTCTGCCTACTTTCGTTCAGTTTTTCACTGAAATAAGCAACCGATCTGTCCTCTTGGCTAAGTATTGCCCCAATGGCTGTATCGCTGGCATCACAACGAACTTGGAAAAGTTTGTTGAAGTCAAGAAATCTCAAAATTGGTCTCTCAGAGATATTCTTCTTTAAATTCTGAAAACTTCTCTCTGCTTCTTCAGTCCAACAAAAAGGATGATTTGCCTTCTTGATCGTATCCAACATGGGTGCGCAGATCCCACTAAAATCCTTGATGAATTTCCTGTAGAAACTTACTAATCCATGAAAGCTTCAAACCTCGAACAAATTCTTCGAGGATGGCCAGCTAACTATAGCTACAACCTTTTTTGGATCCATCTTCAACTCATTCTCTGCAATTACAAAACCCAGATACACTAACTCCTGCTGAAAAAAAAAGTACACTTTTCAAATTTATTAGTAGCTTATTCTGCTGTAATCTCCTCAATACACTTCAAACATGTCGGAAGTGTTCCTCTTTCGTTTTACTGAAAATCAAAATGTCATCCAAATAAACAATCGCAAATTTCCCAATGAACTATTTCAACACTTCGTTCATTAGGCGCATAAATGTACTAGGGGCGTTACTCAAACCAAATTCCATCACCAGCCATTCATACAATCCCTCATTCGTCTTGAAGGTTGTTTTCCATTCATCCCCTTCCCGAATTTGGATCTAGTGGTAGCCACTCTTTAGGTCAATCTTCGAAAAATATGTTGCCCCACTTAAACAATCCATAATGTCATCCATTCGCGGTAGTGGAAACCTGTACCTAATTGTAATCTTGTTAATAGCTCTTGATTCTGTGCACATTCGCCATTCGCCACCCTTTTTAGGAGCTAAAACTGTCGGAACTGCACAGGGACTCATACTCTCCCTGATCAACCCTTTATCAAGTAATTCCTGCACCTGCTTCCGAATTTCTTCATTATCCTTCAGACTCATAGGATAAGATACCTTATTTGGAAGACTAGCTCCTGGTATAAAGTCAATGCAATGACTAATGCCTCTCTTAGGAGGCAATTCGTCCGGTAGATCATCCACTATAATATCGCCAAAGTCCTACAACATGTCTTGGATATCCTCTGGCATATCAGTGATCTTTGTGTGTAGTACCACTATCTGTGGTCTCCTCACAACAGCAAAATTAACATCATTGTCTTCAATCTGTTTCAAAAACTCTTTTCCACCCACAAGTAATGCTTTTGCTCCACTAGCTTCTACTGTATCTTCTTCCTTGATGGGCACAAGCGTGTGCTTTATCCCATCCTTGAAAAACTTGTAACAGTTTGTCCCCCCATCATGAACTACTTTCTTTCCATACTGCCAGGGTCTCCCTAACAGTATATGACACACATCCATTGGCATAATGTCACAGATAATATTGTCCTTGTATCTGCCAATATGAAATTCTACCTCGCATTTTTCATCAACTAACAGTTGACACCCCTTCTGCAGCCACGACACTTTGTAGGGAGTGGGGTGCTTCAGCCTCTTCAGCCCCAATTTCTCCACCATTTCTGTAGCCACCAAATTATCGGTACTCCCACTATCAATTATCAGTTTGCAGCACTTGCCCTGTGATTTGCAAATTGTCTGGAACAAGCTAGTTCTTTGATCTGGCTCAACAACTTCTTTTGCTGGTTTTAACAACACCTTGTTCAGCACTAAAGCTTCCCTTGTCTCAGGTGCATTTTCCACTTCTTGGGGCGGTGCTTCCGCTTCCTCTGTGGGCAACATAAGCTCCTCTACCACCTGTTGGTTCCCCTTCAGGAAATTCATACAACTTGTACCCCCACTTGTGGCACTTACAGCACTGGACAACTCCTCTCCCCTGACCATTACCTCTCCCTCGCTCGTATGGTCATCCCTCTCTAGTGCTATTTTCCTTTTCTTTTGTTCCCGCAGATTTGGAACTACTGCCTTCTTCATTGGAATTTGTACCTCTGCCTCTGCCAAAGGCCTTCCCTTTTCCTCTGCCAGATCCTCCTCCTGTTCTAGCATTCTGCTTCCTAGTTATTTTCTCTTCTACTTTCAAGGCACACTGATATGCCTCGTCTAGAGTTCTAAGTGAGAGAATATTGATTTCGTCCAGTATCTCCCCTCTCAATCCATTTACAAACCTTACTGATTTTTCAGGGGTGTCCTCTATATATCCTGCCCTCAAATTCAACTTGTAGAATTCCTCCCTATACTACTTGACTGTTAACCCCCTTTTCCTCAAATTCTGTACCTATCTGTACAACATAATATGATAATATTTGGGCAGAAAATTTTCTTTCAGCTTGGCCTCCATCCTGGCCCACTTCTTTATAGGCTGTTTATTTAGCCTTTTCCTTTCCACCTGAACACTATAGCACCACAAGGACACATGTCCTTTCAACTTGGTGGCAGCGAATTTTACCCTCTTGTATTCACTAATTTCTTCATAATCAAAATACTTATTTAACTCACTAAGCCAATCCAGCAACACATCCACGGATAAATTCCCATCATAAGTGGAAAGCTCATGCTTTGGCTTACTATTTGATAACAAAACTGACCTCAATAATCTAAGTTCAGGTGCCTCTTCCTCCAAACCATTTTTCAGTTCTGTAACGTCCTCGTCACTATCATCCCCTCCTGTAGGGTCTCTCCTCTATCCGGCCTCTACTACTGCTAATCGCTCATTCAAGATTCGAATCTCTTCTCTCAGTCCCTCTTCTGCTACTCTACGAATTGCTCTCCCTCTTCCCCATCCTCGTCTACCAACCTCCATGTTCTCCTAATCACAACCTACTGCTCTGATACCAATTTGATGGTGACCAACCCACAACCAGGTCAGCAAATAACAAATGGGTATATAAAATGAAATGCGCCAATGTCAAATGTTATGTGTGACGTGTCAATTAAACTTTGGGTTGTTTTACACGTTGGTCTATATTAATGTCACAGTGGAGGATCTCAGGCCTTTCGCCATCCGTGAGATCTGAAACAGCTGGTTTTTGTGATTTGCAATTAAATACAATGTGATTGAATCTGTCCGGTCGATCGATTCACTGTTGTCTGTCGATATCCTCGTTTGGCGCACTTTTATCCAGTAACAATTTTTCTTCGGGGTCATTTACCCTTCATCCTGTGGTTGCAACGTGAGGGGTTCCCTCTAGCGATCCTTGAGGGTTTACTGTGGGTTTCCTGCTCTAATGATTCTGGATTCTTTTCTGTCTTCCAGTGACTATGGCGATGACACTCCGTTGGTTGGCTTTTTCGATGTGGTCTGTCCCTTCTTGCCATAACTAAACTGTTATCCCTATCTTTTTTCTTTTTGTGCTTTGTAAATTAGAATGCAATTATGTTGGGTTTTTAACTGGCGATTTCTCAACCTACTCTAACTTTCTTGTCTTCAATTCACAGATTGAATCTACCAGGGTTTCTTTCCAGCTCGCTCAGCTCCGTTCGGCACTGGAAAAGGTAAGTTGTGACTCTATGTTTCAATGTTCTCTGGTTATTTTTCTCCGTTCTAAACCCTGGGCTCCTCGTGAGCAGGCTTTGGTGGACTCAATCAGTTACCCGATTCAACAAATGCTTGACGTGCTCTACCTTCACTCTAGCTAACAGTTCAATTAATTTTTTTTTGTTCTTGTGTAACTATCGACGCATCTTGCAGACTTTCAGGACTGATTTTGTGTCCTTATCTTGCAGATGAGTCATCTTTCCCTGGTTATCCAACTTTCTGGCTCGGTCTGCCTTTGCTCTTCAACTCTCAATGGGTAGGATCGCCTCCTTGTTTCGGCCCCTTTCCATATGCAGAGTTTATCCTACGCTTTACTGGCGAACTTGTTTCGATTTATCACAGTTTTGTGTCTAAATTAAGGTTAGGGCTAATGTGCTCACTCTGTCGTTCCTTTTCTTCAACCGACCTTTTCACTCTTGAATTAATTTGTATTCAATGTTTCTGGGTTTTGAAACCCAGTCTGTAGATCACTATTCGTCCAGAGCTTGGTTTCAGTAGCCGTAGGGTTTTGGGTTTAAAACCCTAACAGTGATTCTAGTTTTCCAAAATGTTATGTAATGAATCTTCAACAGTCTACAGAACTAGGACTCTTATTTTAATCTATTTTCTAATTAATAATTGAAATTTAAAGATCTTTTTTTCTTGCTATTTCTCTGTTGGTTTGAAAGAAAACACAGTTGATAGATTTTACCTGTAGATTTAATTTCACTGCCTGCATTAAATTTTGTTTTTTGTTTCACCAATATGATGCTTGACTACAATTTTGCTCCGATTTTTTGTCCGCTTGTAGATTCCTTTGATTTCGTTAAAAAAAACCTCCGTATTCGCTATTTCTCCTGCACTCCTGTAGCAGTTCTTTTTTAGGGGAAAAAAAACAAATATTTGTTACTGTATGTAAGTATTTGTAACTTGACACTGCAATTTATATTATCTGGAAGCAAATTTCAATGCTTATGAGACAAAGATGGTTTGTGAAGCAAGCACTCTGTTTCGTTTTATTTCTCCTTTCTTTTTTTGGCAATTTCCAAAACTTCTCTAAAAAATGCATCTTTTCCCTTTTGTATCTTAGTATGAGAAAAGGTAGTTTCCATTTGGAAACCATCATACTGTTTAGTTACATTCAATTATTGTTTTCCATTTTTTCCTAAATTAAGGAAAAAATAAACAACCAACTAACCCTACAGACTTAAATAAAATAGTCAACTAATACTACTTAATTTAATGAAATTTCCTAACTGTGAACAGTCTCCTAAAACAAATTTAACATTCACAGGTTCAAAGACCTGTCCTAGTGTCACACATCACAAAGAGACAAAACCTGCTGTTGTTTGTTTACCCTGAGTCAGATGCTCCTGCATCATTAATGTTTTTATCCATGAAAAGGGAATACATTTTGTTAGGAGTTAATTTGCAGTTCGTAATAAGATTCATTGTGCACATCTATTTCATTTAATTTCAAGTATAGTAACTTTGAAAACCAATTAATTATTTATAGTATCTCTCTAAATGATATTTTTAATAATTTACTCCTTCATATTATTTTAAAAAATTGTTTCTTTGTAAATTTCATAATAATTAGGCCGATAGGCCTTTTCTTTTGAATCAACACTTTTCACTTTTTTTCAACCTTTTCATTCTGCTAATGACACAAGTGTGCAACAAGGTCTTGAGTTCCTTGGTTCTGGGTTATAGGAAGTCAATTCCTGACAGCGTTGAGGGTGGCATATGGCAGCGGTCTCTTGTTACCTGGTTCCCAGTTACAGGTAGTTGGTTATAGACGTTGAAGGTGGCATATGGCGAATCAATTGGAGTGAATTAACGCAATGAGGGTGATGGCGGATCAGCCGATGGTGGCATATGAAAGCGATGGCAGATCAATAGGAGTGAAGGAGTTAAAGCAGACCATAATTTGTTACCTGTTCACCTTAAATTAAGGCAGAACGACATTTATGACTTATTAGGCATGTTAATTAAGACTTGTTGTCATTTCTGTACATTACCACTGCTTGCGTCCATTACTACTACTTTTTGCATGAATATGACCTGAGTTCTTGCTTTACGACATTTTATTTTTGTTGGTTCACTTGTTCCAGCCTACGTTCTTTTATTTTCTTTGATTCAAACTGTGATCCTTTATAACATTAATAAGCTCTGGGATTTTCTTCGTTGTTCTACAGGCCAAAAACTGGAAAAATGTTTTAGATTTAGTTTTTTGAGAAGTACTATGACGATAACTATGAGTACAAGTCCAAACAGTTCCAATTTCTAAGGTTTTGTCCTTAGAATTTATGTTTTCAACGTCTGTGAATTAGGGTTTTAAGATTTAATTCGATAAAATCTCTCTCTGTCTCAGATTTGAGTGTGGTGTTTGTTTGTATGTTCGGGCATGTCACGCTTCCCCTTGATGTTGCATGGCAGCTTATTTCGATGGATCGCCTGTTGAGTGAGGTAAGCATTGGTTCTTCTTTTTCCTGGGATGTAAGAGAAGCCTTTCTTATGTTTTTAGCTACAACTTTTGTTTGTGTTTGTTAATTATTGTGACAACGTTGTTCGATGTTGCGTTTATTTTTTTTTATTTTTTTTAATGATGTGGTTCCCAAGCTGACATCACCTGTGACATTTGCCAATGGGTTCCACTTAGAGAAGGGATTTTTTCCCTAAAATATATATAAATAAAAAATAAAATAATATAAGATGACATACAAAGAGAAAATCATGTGCAAAGATTTACAATGCTAGAATAGTTATGGTTTCTTAGGGTCATTTCGGTGTGACATTACTATCATAGAAACTCCTAAGGGAAAAGGTCTGTATCTTGTTGCATGCTACCCCATTTTGCTGTTGTCCCCAAAAAATCATGGTACCCAAAACTAGGGATTCTACAGTCTAGGAGAGAAGGGTACCGAGAACAAGGGATTCTACAATCCAGGACCTATCTTTTTAAATTGTATTAGCTACGACAATAACAATGACTATCAATAACTTGCCCTTTTTACAAGACAACGATACATAATTCTCCTTCAAGGATTTTTGAGAAGCATGTTGTTGATTATGGTCTAGATGCAACCAATGTTGAAGCTCTCTAGTATCTAGACATGTTTGTTTTATGTTTACCCCTTGCACTGCTCAGTATGGATCTTACATTTGTTGTTGGTCTCAAGAAATTTTTGGCAACATAATTCCGTGTTTTTATGTTGAACAATTTTTTACCACTGAGCCTTATGCATGTGACCCATCAAGCTTGCCAGAGTATCCTCCGAGCAACGAAATGGATGCAAAAATGCGTGATGAAGAAGCTAAAATTTATATCAATTTTTTTTGGTTGAAGTGTTTTTCCATATTATGAATGGATGAGAAAAAATTCAAGATCAATTTGAGTTTGTTAGATCCATGAATTTAATTCATTTAATTTTTCAATATAATTAGCTAACTAGAGGACAAGCAGTGCAAATTTGGAACTGTACTAACATTTAAATAACATTGGTTGGATCTATTACAAAATGTTGTGGTCTTTTATAACCCTTCCTAAAAATTGTAAATGGACATTTTACTACACAATTTGTTTTCATGTTTGTTTATTTGGAAACTTGATAAAATTCCCCATCAATTTATGTCGAGCAAAATGTTAAAACATGTTGAATCGGCCTTCCAAAATATATGTAAGATATGTTAATGAATAGCTAGGAGTTTACCCAGTTATAATATATGTCATATTTGTTCTACTGCACTTAGAGTTATTGATCAATTAGACTCATTAAAATTCTATGCTTTTATTCACCAATAATTGTTTGGTATTATATATATATATATATAGATAGATAGATATTATAATACTAAATGGTTAATATTTTAAATATCTTTTAATGGTAATTTTAGGATATAGTTTACACAAAATATAGTGTGTACTTAATTTTGAAGTTAATTTTAAAAGAGTCATTTGTGACTTTTTATGATAATTTTTGAAGTAATGTTTATACTTTCCATCTCGTTTCATTGAATTTTTAAATTTTGATGTTGGTCATGGATTCTCATTCCAGAAAATGGACTTGATGTAACAATTCTATGATTTTCAAAAAAACCTTTTTTTTTAAATGTTGCATCATTTTATGCAACTGAATCCACATTTTTTACTGCCTTGTCATAACATGCTTTGGCATTGCAAGTCTCTAACACTTTTCTTGTTGATGTTTCTAGGCCTTTATCTTTTTTATTATGGTTTCATTTGAAGCCGAAAATACTAGTTACTGTTGTACATAATTATCTCGTACTATTACGGGTTGGCTTATCAATTTATGTTGAGATTGGAAGGCTCCCTGTGGTGCAGTTTTAGCAGCATGCTTAGAGTTAGGCTATTTAGTTTTGGCATTGTTAATGGAGGTTATAATTTTTTTTGGAAACCAATTTTTCATAGAATTTGGCTATTTTGTTTTTGAAAGCTTTGAACATAGTATTTTTTGAATCGATTTCTTAAAAGAAATTGACACTTATTTCTTCAAAAAAATTTTGACACCCAACACCATGAAGGTTGACCTATGTAACATAATTTGACACCTATTTCTTCAAAACTTTTTTGACACACAACACCATGAAGCTTGACCAATGTAACATAATTTTCTCAAAATTTCTACCAAAGTTTTCCTAAAATCATACTCGAATTTTCAATATTTTGTAAACAAAATTGTTTTTTATATAAACAGAAATATGTTATTCATGGTCGGTTTGGAAATAGTGCTTACTAGATACATTTTGACGACATGAATAGTGAAAAACTTTAGATAGATAGTGAATTTTATTGAGAAGTATTAGAATCTTAATTACATTGGGATTGGTGATTTTATTATTTCAAAATTACAGTGTCTTTTGGTATTATATTTTCTTCCTCTTACTAAAAATGGTCTATTCTAAAAATTCAATATTTCTTAAAAATGGTTTGAAATCTTTCATTGGTAAAATAAGTAGTAAATTAGATCTTAGTCAAGTTTCATCATTTCAATATTTCAATTATTATTTTTTCATCATTTCAATATTTCAATTATTAATTTAATTGTTTATTACAAACTTAATACAAACACGCTAAAGAACCTAAATCTAATACAACAATTATTATTTCAAATAAAAGTACAATTTTTCCAATTGAACAATTCCAATTTAAGAATCCTATTGGCCTCCCTTTGGACCTTTTGGGACAACTGCTAATTTATTCTCTTCAACAATATTTTGTTTATTTTTTTGTATTCATACTAAATTTTGCAAAATAAAAAATAATTGACTCAACCAATTACAAATATTTGATGTTATCTACTTCTTCAACCAATTATAATAAATTTGATGGAAACATTTCTATTAAAAAACATTATTTTTGATGAAATTTATAGATATATGGTTTGTTTTGAATGGCTTATAATTCAGATTGAGAACATTATTTTACGTGTTTTTTGGGAAAATGTAGATGTTCACTAATCCTTATTCTAGAATATATATATATATATATATATATATATATATATATATAGATAGATAGATAGATAGATAGATAGATAGATAGATAGATAGATAGATAGATCATTTTTAATGAAATTTATAGATATATGGTTTGTTTCGAATGGCTTATAATTTAGATTGAGAACATTATTTTAAATGATTTTTTGAGAAAATGTAGATGTTCACTAATTCTTATTCTAGAAAATATTTTATGGAATATATATATATATATATATATATATTTTCCATAGGAATAAAATCTTAAATCAAATTAAATAACTCCTTTCTTTAGGTCCGATAGACCAAAGATTGGTCTCAGTGGACGTTAACCATCATCGTCATCATCATCAATATATTGAGTTGATATTGAAGCATTTTATTCAATATAGACATCCAAATAGTTTATTTATGAACCTTGTGACTATTAATTGTTGTTTTGTTATTAATATTACTTAATTCTTAATATTGGAATACTTTATTGTAACTCATATTGAATTTAATTATGATTATTATTAATATTGATAAATATTGTATTAATTTTGTATGAAGAATTGATTGAGTTAGATAACCATGTTTTATTACTTTTATCACAAAATAATTGAAAATTTTTACATTCAATTACTTATTTTATTTTCAGTATTAAAGCATTTTATTATTATTAACATTTTATTTTTATTTTGTTAACAAATTTTAAACTTGATTAATTATCTTTCAAAACATTTTATTATTATTATTCTCAATTGAGTTTCTCACTAAAGAAAATATTTAAATAGTTTTTTTAAGTGAATATTTTTAAAAGTATAAAATTATACATCTTATTAGATATCATTTTTGAGATTCAATTGCTTTAAGTAAGTCATTCATCTATAACCATTTCCATGATATAATCCATAATAAAGCAATCAAAATATAAATATAATTTTTTTTACTTAAATTAATATAAAATTACTTTATTTATTTTACATAAATATTAAAATATTTTATTTATAATTGAAAATAAAAATAAAAATAGCCACATGTCATACACACCAAATACATATTTATCCAAATATATATTTATTATCTTTGTTTTTATATTTATCACAAGTTTATTTATTATTTTTATTATTATTTTTGTTTTTATAATAAAGCACATTGTTTTTTTAAATAATCTTATTATTATACTTTTTCTTAACACATGGTGAATCAATAATTTTTTAGAGTAATTCTTATTATTATACTTTTTAACAGTAAAGGACATTGTTTTTTTAAAGATACTCTTATTTTTCCCTTAAAACGAATACATAAACTCTGGGCGATGACACATCGCCATCGTGCCCAGCTGGCTTTTATCTGCACAATAATTAATTATAAAGTATTATCGACTCAAGCAATATCAGCAAGGCTATCTAAACCTGCTTAGCTATTTCTTTTGGGTTAACTTTGATACAATGGCATCTCTGCAATTCAAGGTCACTAGAAAGGGGGTTGTCCTCGTTCCGCCAAATGTGCCAACCCCGAAATAGTTTTTATACCTTTCCAATATCGATGATGAAGGAACCCTCAGATTTAATATTCCTGTCTTTCAGTTCTATCAGTTCAACCCATCGATGAAGGGTTAGGATCCCACCAGGGTTATGAAAGAAGGGCTGGCCAAGTGTAACATACACCATTAACTTCACATGAAAATGTAAGGAGATAAAAAAATTTATACAAGTTACTCATGGGTAACTATCCATTCACTATTAAATATTTCTTACTCATCATTACATAGTATGTTTACCAATTCATAGTGTAACTTTAGAATAAGGATATTAAGCTCCTTAACCAATTACAGCTTCCATTACAATTCATTAACATAATACCATATGACGTAACCTTCCACTCATTTCATTTTTCATGTTGTCATCACATAATTGAAATTATAAATATTACAGCAAGAAAGGGAATCCACATCATCATCTTGACACAATAATCAATCACAGCATTGAACACCAATATACCCTGGAAACCCCGTAGGGTGAAAACCAACAAACATTAATTTTATTATTAAACGCTCATGAGGGTGTTCAACCCATCACTCAATGACTTATAAGGGAGACCATCCCTTAACCATTGTTTATATAATCTTACAAGGAAATATACAATATCTATCTTTAAGTGATTCAATAAATATGCTACCATTTACCCTCTGGTCTTGATATCTTCAGATCTACACATCTTGGTGGCATGGATGTACCTACAATGTACCATCATACTTTGGACCTTCCTGCAACTCGCACTCATCTGCATGAACATTAATCATTTACCTGCCACCAGGACAAGCATAATTTTCCTCTGTACATGACAAGCATAATATTCCTTTGTACATGTCAAGCATAATATTCCTTTGTACATGTCACCATCGTTTCCTGCTATGATGCCTTCAACATAAATGATGTCAAGATTCATAAAGTATTAATCAATCATTTCACATATCTGTACTATAGTAGCTTCTCCATCTACTCATGTATATTCATGGCATGCAAGTAAATTACTTTGTCATTCTCTCTTTAGCGACACATACCTCATATGTGCTGGTTATAAGTCATCACAATAACTAATGCTTCCATCGCATAAGCATGCCTTCCTGCAAGGCAATGGCTACATCTCCCAACCTTTTCTTTAAAATAAACTGATACATCAGTTAAGATATTTATGCATGTTATTTACATATATTTAATCAAAATAGCTAACCCTTAAGCTATTACTTTTAGTGCATGGAATGCAAGCTAACATAAAAAATGTTCTCCCATGTATGCAATGCATATCGATTCCAAAAGAGTCTCCCTAAGGAGTGCTTACACAACGAAGCACATAACCTCCTTCACGAATCTTCCCAAAGAAAATCTCAATGCTAGTGAGCATGTAAAAATATGTTTTCTTTTTGTAAAAATATGCAATTAAGATTATAAATACATGTCCTCTTTTCCAAAGATTGTACTAAACAATCATATTCAATGTAGTTTAATACTACAAGCTATCTTTCTACATACAAATAAGTATATTCTTTTTCAATAAAAGTTAATACATATGTTGCATTCTTATGCATGATCCTCCTTCAAAAGGAATTAACATCATAATCATGATAATATAAAATAATCACTTAGTTTGTTCATCTAAGGAATAAAACTGACCATGAATTTATTAAATAACTTAACTTTACCAATACCATGGTAATTTATTCATGGATTTATTAAATAACTAATATTTGCAAACACCATGGTAATCTACCCATGGTTTTATGAAATAATTAATCTCCATCAACACCATGGAAAACTACCCATGGATTTATGAAACTATCCATGGATTTATTAATTCATTAACCTCTACCACTATCATAGTAACTATTCATGGATATATATTAATTCATTACTATTTACAACATGGTTAATGAATATAAATCTGAGAAAACTTCTCTTTTCTTCTTCATTGTACAAGAAGATATTTCAAGAGTCACTCTCTTTAATCTATTCAAGAAAAATACTTGGGACTTGTTATCAGTTCATAATTTAAATGAGTACAAAGTCTCTTTTAAAATAAGAGCATTCAAGAAAATCTCTTTTAAAAATAAAGTACCATAACTAATCCTTATTTGGGCATAAGAGCTAGATAGACCATTTAAAATAATAACAAATTTAACATGTAACCTTTGCAAACCCTTGCAAAGGGATTAACACAATGGGCTTATCTTCTACTCCCAAGATAAACACATTTTTTTCGAAAATAGTCAACAGTGATTTTGTTTTCAATCATATCCCAATAAACTAATAAAATACCACTTTCTTGGTATGTGTAACTTATCCCAAGAGATATGAGAAAGATCATTAGTATATTTTCTATTTTATAATAATATTTTAGCAAAAAAACAATATGATATATATAATATTTTGTTATATATTTTAACTCACAAAGAGAAAGACTATTTAATAAAGGAAGTAAGCCAAATTCACTTGTCTTGGCAGTCGAATCTCATTCCAATCGACTCTTATCAAAGAAAAGGAATTAACACCATCTATATATAATATTTTCTCATATATTTTAAATTACAAAGAGAAAGACTATATAATAAAGAAAGTAAACCAAAATCACTTATCTTGGCAGTCGAATCTCATTCCAGTCGACTCTCATTCCCTTTTGCGATTCTGGCTCGTCTCTGAATGTTCCCAAGCTGACCCAAAGCTCAATTGACATGCCTATTGAAGCTAGCCAAAGTGGAGAAATCTCACGACAACTCGTCAGCTTGAAGGGTAGAACGAAGGTGACAAAGAGGAGCGTGGCTCCTTATTCCTTTGCATGTGGTGATCAAAGTTCAAATCACCGCCTCTACATTTTTTTGGAGGCGTTCTTTCTGGCTTTGCCAACAAGCTCCTGCAACTTCTATCTCCCTCCCTTATTCACTTTAATTAAAATAAAGAACAAATATTTCTATGCCTCATATGAAGCAATCAAACAAGTGACTTTCCATCAATTTACACCAGTCTACCTTGTACTCTTCTCCCTGTCATGAAACAAGGATGTCATACCATCCATATTTTTCCAAAACGTTGGACGCATCACCTATTTATTCTCAACCGATTCAAGAACTCGGTTTTCAACAAATTCTTGATTTAAAATATTTAAAGTAAAAAATGAATTTACCATATTAGTTTACGTAAATTGAATGAGTCGGTTACATACTCCCCCCCTTAAGAGAATACCATCCTCAGTGTGCTTCTCTTACTGAAGTTTAAACTTATACTCATGATATAATAATATAAAAAACCCAAAAGGGAGTCTTTTCCCTTCACAATGAAACACTTTCGTTTCCTTAAATGCCTTTAATTGAGACAATAATTTTTTTATCCATAGTCATAAGCATGTATAGAGCAAGAATAATTCATTTTTATTTCTAACTGCTTATTCCTTAATCAGCTTACCAATTACTATTGAAAGAAATGATGGCTTTTACGCAAACTCTCATAGAATGGTTTAACACCCATCAACACTTCCTGGAAAGATCCTGTAATGTATGACTAACAATTCAATCACATTAGTCATGCAGTTTTCAAAATGAAAATACTTGCAACTACCAAACATTATTGCAATATAAAGAGACGTTTTAATCAGAGTACTTCCATAAGTACTCAGAGAGAACCAACCCTCTCATCAATGCATCATGTGCACACTGTCTTAGCTCCTACTAAAGACATCCATATAGTACTTAAGAAGTACTCACAGAGAATCTTGCTCTCTAATTGTACCAATGGTCAATCCATCCACCATAGGCATATCCTAGCATCTGCTAAGACATTCAAACAAATTAGTAATATTATAAATGAACTTATACATTCAGTAATTCATTTTCTGAGCGCTAAGCTCTTTATACTTATCTAGAAATTTAGTCTTTCAAGCTGTGGTCCTCCCAACCATCAAGTGAGGCAATTACGTCCTCCACTTGCCCCCTAGCTCCAAAATCTAGACAGTGCCACGGGTTAACATTGGATTCCTCTGTTGTGACCTTGGGATGGCCAATTCAGTCACAATCAGATATTTTTGGCTTTACAAGGGTTGCTATAAGCTATTTTCAACTGGTCCCAACTAGCTCGACAAAATACTCCCCCTTTACCAATTTCGTAGAACGCCTACTCCTCCCTGGGGATCCAGCTTTATCCTCATAGGAGTAGGTAACTGTCTTTCCAACTGTCCCCAACCACTTCCTATTCTTGGAAAAAAATTTACCATGAGCTTAAAAAGATGTTATTTTCATTAATTAATTTCAAAAAATTAAATAATTTGCTTTATCAACAGTGATGATTTAAGTTTTTCTTGTCAGATAAAAGAAAATTAAACAAATTGTCTTGAACTAGCTAATACTAGTTAACTTTAATGAAGCTGTCACAACTCCCCCCTTGGAAGTAACATACATATGTTGTACATTAAAACATGATACTTTAATGTTTACTATTGCAACTCACATTGCAATGTTTGCGATGTTTTATTTTCACAGATTTTCTATTTCTATTAAGCTACCCATGCTTACTATAAGAAACAATGCTAATCATAAATATGCATTTCTCAAGCACATATTATCTTATACAAACATTTCCAATTCCCATAATGTTCTGTTCCAACAGACTGACATACGAAGTAATTATCATAATCACTTGTTCACAACTTTCAAATAGCTTTAGTCAAAATAAATTTGTGCATATAATTTTCATTAGTTATTCATTCATAACTGTTAATAGTTTTAATGCATCCATGACGACTCATGCAAAATCTAGTCAGTTAACTAGTCATTCGCAACTTGACTCGTTAAGAGACTTCATTCAATTTAATTTTTAACACTCTATCATCTTATAGTAGGACTTTCTTCATCTTTTGCATTCATGCATTAGTTTCACACACCATCACTATACACATTCATCTTTTTAAAGTAGTGCATGGTAACTTTAGAAATTTTATTGCATGCAAAAAAACTACTTCTTTTCCAACTCTCAAATGAAAGGTAGCTATTTTTATTTCTTTCTTTTTTTATAGTTTCTTTCCTAAAGAAATAAAGCATAATACACATATTAATCTCATATGCATATTCTTATCCAGAAAAGGTATATTATAATAGCATGTATTTTTTAAGAACTCTCTTAAATGGAAGCTCATGCAATGCCATGTATGTAACAATACATTTTTAAAGGAATCAACATGCATATGCATAGACTTTTTAAAATAAAATAAAATAAAATACTTATCTTTATTTCATTTGAAGGACTTCTCCCATCACATCTCCATCTCACTGAATTCAATAAGGTTCTCTCCACAAATAGTTGCTTTTTAGGCAAGGACACATGGATTTATAGTGATTAGAAAAAAACCTAATCAAATAAATGCCAAATCTTTTGAATGATCCTTTTGATCCTTTAACACCTATTCATGTGCATATATGAGATGTGAATACAATGTCACAACATGCTTTCTTCTAACATATCTACATTAGTGTGAGTAAGTAATTATCAATTCATGTCAAATAACTCCCACATTATTATGACATTTTTCACACATGCACACATTCATACAAGATAAATCGCTATATCTTTTCAGAAATTCCTTTAATGGAAAATGACACAATGTGCATTCGTTTTACTTAAACTTTTACAGAAGAACCACCACTTCATATTTTGCCTTTGGAACATGCAAATATAATAAAGCTAACACATTGGTTGTTGTTCCTATGCGTACAATGCATAAACATCATTGCTCCTCCACAAAAATGTTTTCTTTTAGCAACATCGACAAGATTTTATAGCATGATTAGATAAAACCTTAATCAATAAATGATCAATCTTTGAATGATCCTTTAACACCTATTCATGTGCATATATGAGATGTGAATACAATGTCACAACATGCTTTCTTCTAACATCTCTACATTAGTGTGAGTAAGTAATTATCAATTAATGTCAAATAAATCCCACATTATTATGACATTTTTCACACATGCACACATTCATACAAGACAAATCGCTATATATTTTCAGAAATTCCTTTAATGGAAAATGACACAATGTGCATTCTCTTTACTTAAAATTTTACAGAAGAACCACCACTTCAGATTTTCCCTTTGGAACATGCAAATATAATAAAGCTAACACATTGGCTGTTGTTCCTATGCATACAATGCATAAAGATTAATTTCCCAACAAACTACTTAACATAATCGAGTAGACAAACTCATGATTCCTCTTCGAGGACACATAACATAATAGGAATGCAAAACATGGTTTTATTTTCCATAAAAGTAATGAAATAAAACATAAGAATACATACCTTATTCTCGAAATATTGTACCCACATTAGCCATGTATGTATTTCAAGGGAACGAAAACATTACTTTAGTTTTTATACATGTAATTCATCTTATTTGCCAAAGAATCTTTTCTAAAGTATGATAACAAACATGTTATCATTTCCACATATAGAATTATGTTCTTTTCGATGAAATCTAATACAACTATTGCATGCAAAGAACCTTGTTCCTCTATGATTCTACATACAAGTTGCTCATGCTTTGCTTCCAATAATTTATCATAGATAGCCTCTTTTATGCAGAAAAACTACGCAATACTAAAAATGTTAGCTTAACCTTTAATATACCTAAATCAAGAAGTTGACATAATCCATCTAGCAATGTAGTATATTCAAGAGGTTATTCTCTTTAGCCTGTATTTATTTTCAAGAAAAGAACTTGGATTCCTTATCATTTAACACACCTGTACAAAATCCCTTTTAAAAGAAATAATGTTCCTATCTTTTCTTTAAATAAGATATATAAAGTATGTTTACTTTTCAATATATATACGTAAGTAATCTCTATTGATAGTCGATGGGTTCTTCTGAGCAAAATTGGCATAGTAGTTTGGTCTTTTACCATGGTATATCTTTTTAGCAATGCTTTATTACTTTCCAAAAGAACTAGCACAAGCTTGCATATTAAGTAAAACCATATTTTACTCTATATTTGTCTCTTTTAGTTGCAAGATTCATATGCAAGAATTATTTTAAAAATATACATATTTTCCTCAAGAAGAATCAAATGTATATTAGTTAAATTTTCAACCACACAAATGTTTCTTTTTCAAGAAACCAAATTCTCACTTCCTTTCAAGGAAACTTCAACACAACAATAGAAGTTTTACGTACATGGAAAATACATATCTTTTTTTAAAGAAATGCTAACTGAACAATTATATACTTTGTAAGCAGTGTATTTTTCATAAATGCAATAACTAGTGTTTCAAGAAAAGAAAGATAATAATACGTATCTCTTGAAACTCTTTGTTCAACTTGGATTAGAGATGCGATGCTTTTCATCTCGAATCCTTCAATTTCATTTCGCTAACTCTCAAAGGTGCCATTATTGCAACCTTTAGCTCTGATACCACTTGTAACATACACCATTAAATTCACATGAAAATGTAAGGAGATAAAATTTTTTATATAAGTTACTCATGGGTATCTATCCATTCACTATTAAATATTTCTTACTCATCATTACATAGTATGTTTACCAATTCATAGTGTAACTTTAGAATAAGGATATTAAGCTCCTTAACCAATTATAGCTTCCATTACAATTCATTAACATAATACCATATGATGTAACCTTCCACTCTTTTCATTTTTCATGTTGTCATCACATACTTCACATTATAAATATTACAGCAAGAAAGGGAATCCACATCATCATCTTGACACAATAATCAATCACATCATTGAACACCAATATACCCTGGAAACCCCGTAGGGTGAAAACCAGCAAACGTTTAATTTTATTATTAAACGCTCGTGAGGGTGTTCAGCCCATCACTTAATGGCTTATAAGGGAGACCATCCCTTAACCATCGTTTATATAATCTTACAAGGAAATATACAATATCTAGCTTTAAGCCATTCAATAAATATGAAACCATTTACCCTCCGGTCTTCATATCTTCAGATCTACACATCTTGGTGGCATGGATGTACCTACAATGGACAATCGTACTTTGGACCTTCCTGCAACTCACACTCATCTGCATGAACATTAATCATTTACCTACCACCAGGACAAGCATAATTTTCCTCTGTACATGACAAACATAATATTCCTTTGTACATGTCAAGCATAATATTCCTTTATACATGTCACCATCATTCCCTGCTATGATGCCTTAAACATAAATGATGTCAAGATTCATAAAGTATTAATCAATCATTTCACATATCTGTACTATAGTAGCTTCTCCATCTACTCATGTATATTCATGGCATGCAAGTAAATTACCTGTTCATTCTTTCTTTAACGACACATACCTCAAATGTGCTGGTTATAAGTCATCACAATAACTAATGCTTCCGTCGCATAAGCACGCCTTCCTGCAAGGCAATGGCTACATCTCCCAAGCTTTTCTTTAAAATAATCTGATACATCAGTTAAGATATTTATGCATGAGATTTGCATATATTTAATCAAAATAGCTAACCCTTAAGCTATTACTTTTAGTGCATGGAATGTGAGCTAACATAACAAATGTTGCTCCCATGCATGCAATGCATATCGATTCCAAAAGAGTCTCCCTAAGGAGTGCTTACACAACGAAGCACATAACCTCCTTCACGAATCTTCCCAAAGAAAATCTCAATGCCAGTGAGCATGTAAACATATGTTTTCTTTTTTTAAAAATATGCAATTAAGATTATAAATACATGTCCTCTTTTCCAAATATTGTACTAAACAATCATATTCAATGTAGTTTAATACTACAAGCTATCTTTCTACATACAAATAAGTATATTCTTTTTCAAAAAAGTTAATACATATGTTGCATGCTTATGCATGATCTTCCTTCAAAAGGAATTAACATCATAATCATGATAATATAAAATAATCACTTAGTTTCTTCATCTAAGGAATAAAACTGATTAGTTCCTTTAACCACGAATTTATTAAATAACTTAACTTTACCAATACCATGGTAATTTATTCATGGATCTATTAATTAACTAATATTTGCAAACACCATGGTAATCTACCCATGGTTTTATGAAATAATTAATCTCCATCAACACCATGGAAAACTACCCATGGATTTATGAAACTATCCATGGATTTATTAATTCATTAACCTCTACCACTATCATAGTAACTATTCATGGATATATATTAATTCATTACTATTTACAACATGATTAATGAATATAAATCTTAGAAAACTTCTCTTTTCTTCTTCATTATACAAGAAGATATTTCAAGAGTCACTTTCTTTAATCTATTCAAGAAAAATACTTTGGACTTGTTATCACTTCATAATTTAAATGAGTACAAAATCTCTTTTAAAATAAGAGCATTCCTCTTTTATTTTCTTGCTTATGTAAATATTTTTATTAAAGAGTTACCCTCTTTAATCTAATCAAGAAAATCTCTTTTAAAAATAAAGTACCATACCTAACCCTTGTTTGGGCATAAGAGCTAGATAGACCATTTAAAATAATAACAAATTTAACATGTAACCTTTGCAAACTGTTGCAAAGGGATTAACACAATGGGCTTATCTTCTACTCCTAAGATAAACACATTTTTTTCGAAAAAAATGATTTTGTTTTCAATCATATCCCAATAAAATATAAAATACCACTTTCTTGGTATGTGTAACTTATCCCAAGAGATATGACAAAGATCATTAGTATATTTTCTATTTTCTAATAATCTTTTAGCAGAAAAACAATCTGATATATATAATATTTTGTTATATCTTTTAACTCACAAAGAGAAAGACTATTTAATAAAGGAAGTAAGCCAAATTCACTTATCTTGCCAGTCGAATCTCATTCCAGTCTACTCTTATCAATGAAAAAGAATTAACACCATCTATATATAATCTTTTCTTTAATCTTTTCTTATATCTTTATTACAAAGAGAAAGACTATATAATAAAGAAAGTAAACCAAAATCACTTATCTTGGCTCTAGTGGACTCTCATTCCCTTCTGCGATTCCGGCTCGTCTCTGAATGCTCCCAAGCTGACCCAAAGTTCAATTGACATGCCTATTGAAGCTAGCCAAAGGGGAGAAATCGCACGACAACTCGCCAACTTGAAGGGTAGAACGAAGGTGACAAAGAGAAACGCGGCTCCTTCTTCCTTTGTGTGTCGCGGTCAAAGTTCAAATCACCGCCTCTACATTTGTTGGGAGGCATTCTTTCTGGCTTTGCCAACAAGCTCCTGCAACTTCTCTCTCCCTCCCTTATTCACTTTAATTAAAATAAAGAACAAATATTTCTACACCTCATATGAAGCAATCAAACTAGTGACTTTCTATCAATTTACACCGGTCTACCTTATACTCTTCCCCCTGTCATGAAACAAGGATGTCATACCATCCATATTTTTCCAACACGCTGGACACATCACCTATTTATTCTCAATCGATTCAAGAATTCGGTTTTCAACCAATTCTTGATTTAAAACAGTTTAAAGTCAAAAATGAAATTACCATATTAGTTTACGTAAATTGAATGAGTCAGTTACACCAAGGTTTTAGTGTTCTACTACCCTTTAGCCGGAAGAGTCAGAGGCGCACCCACCAGTAAGCTCGTGGTCGAGTGCACCGGAGAAGGTGTGCTGTTTGTCAAAGCTGATGCGAACGTTTCTCTCGAGGAATTCGGAGACCTCCAACCGCCACTTCAGCATTCTAACCATTCAAGCGACACTTAATAGGAGAAGACTTAGAACATAATAAATGCAACGTAACCGAATAGCTACAACATTACCCAATCTATCCAACCCAACTTGATAACGGAAATATTGAATTGGGACACAAATGACTTGACCCGCTCAGTTTTAGGGATGGAAACGTGGAAAAGGGCCGGTAATGTGCTCCATCACATCACCGATCCCTGCTTCATATCGTCGCATGGCAGCGGAGGTCAAGCAAACAGGAAACATTATTCCCTCAACGCCGCTTGTATTACCAGTAGCGATGAAGAAGTTTATGATGCCCGGCACTATACCCACTCCATTTTTTGCAGGTCCTGCTTAGGCTGCTATTCCCCAACAGAAATCCGCATCTCTAAAGCCCATGTTGGTAACCTCCGAAACGAAAAAGGAGCCACCAGAGTAAAGTGAGGACGTCGCCTCAATTCCATCAAATCTATCCCCGATCGCACGTATTCATCTTTCACAGCCAATTTTGCTTCATTTATTAATCTCACAGCGAAAGACAGCGGTTTGTTTAACAGCTCTCCTGCGGTCGTCTTTGGGCATGCAAAGCTTATCCCATTCCCGTAGAACCCTTGAGGAAGAGGCGTCTCGGTTTTCGTGCGGGCATTTACGGTGAATATTAACCGAACTTCCTGCTCTGTGGGCATTCGGAGAGCCTTCGTTCTCAGATGCCACAAAAATGCCGCTAGAGCTTCAAAGCTTGAGCACTTGCCTTGCCGTACGGCTTGTCTCTTAAGCGACTCGATATCCACTTGTCTAAAGAAGAATAACTTGTGGATCAGATCATTAGCGGGCACCAACTGTCCATATTGGTCTTCTATTTGATCGTATTCGTAGAGCAGAAACTTAACAGTGAGATTCGTCTCGGGGCAGATGCTTTCTCTTTACCACACTGGAAGAATTGAAGGCTTTGTGATTGCTCCCTTCGCCATTTCAGCAAGAGAATTCATGAACTGAACGATGCCAAGTCCGTCACTAAGGGTATGATTCCAAGCTATGGCGAATATGAACCCTCCGCATCTCAGGCGCGTAACCTGAAACATTATCATAAAAAGTACGGTCAGAAAACACTTTTTCGGCTTGAGAAATAGCAGTCAATGCCACCGTGCAAGGTAACAAATGCTGCAGGCGAATATCACTTGAATGCATTAAAAAAATCGACTCAAGGCATGAATGAAGAATTAACCTGAATGAAAATAATAGGAGAACTGCTAATAGTGTCTGAACAGGGCATATCATGCAGCAGTTCTTGCCAGGATGGAAAGGGCGGTTGGAGGTCTCCGAATTCCTCCAGAGCAACGTCTGCATCGGCTTCGACAAACAGAACACCTTCTCCGGTGCACTCGACCACGAGCTTACCGGTGGGCGCGTCGCTGACTCTTCCGGCTAAAGGGTAGTAGAACACTAAAACCTTGGCCAGCCCTTCTCTGATAACCCTGGCGGGATCCTCACCCTTCATCGATGGGTTGAACTGATAGAACTGAAAGGCGGGAATATGAAATCTGAGGGTTCCTTGATCATCGATATTGGAAAGGTATAGAAACTCTTTCGGGGTAGGCACGATGGGCGGAACGAGGATGGCCGCCTTTCTTGTGACCTTGAATTGCAGAGATGCCATTATATCAAAGTCAATCGTGAAATACCTAAGCGGCGTTAGAAACCTTTAGTGCTGATACTGCCTGAGTCGATAATACTTTATAATTTTTGCGCATAGAAGAGCCAGCTCGGCATGATGGCGATGTATCTGGCCCAGACTTTATATATTCCCTTTTAAAAGAAAAATAAAAGATTATCTTAAAAAAAAACAATGTCCCTGGCCATTAAAAAGAGTAATAAGAATAATAAAAGATTATTAAAAAAAAATTGTCCTTTATATGAAAGACAAAAATAATAAATATATATACTTATATTTTCCCTTTTAAAAGAAAAATAAAAGATTATCCTTAAAAAACAATGTATAATAAGATTAGACAACCTCAGTGGGCTCAATGGTTAGAACTTGTGATTTATCTTGGGAGGTCACAAGTTCAAAACCGATGGGGGGTAGGGTTGCCTTTGGCCCATCATGACTAAGCTAGAGGGATAGACGTCCCGTTGGAGTTTGGGATTTGGATGGTCTGCGAACACCTCGGTCCTTGCGAAATCATGAGTTACCGGTATATATGGCTTGTGGACTGTTGTTTATACCGTTGCAAAATTTGATTTACAAAAAGAAGAATAAGATTATTAAAAAAAAAAGCAATGTGTTTTATCATAAGAACAAAAATAATAATAAATATATGTCATTAATATAAAAACAAAAATTCCCGGATGTGAGTGAGGAGGACAGAGTATAAGTTGATGGGACTAGGGTGCGGCATGGTGTGGAGACACCTGCCCACCCAAAATGCAATTGGCGTTCGGCATTGAACTCTGGCTGCAAAATGCTCAACTGCATTTACTCCCGACGCTGGTTGTAATCCCAACTCCACTCCTCGGTGCGATCTCGCGTGTGACGAAACGAATCGGCCTTCATCTCTTATTAATGGAGGTTTATTGCAGGGTGTTTCTCAATGCAAGGTCGTCTGGATTGATATAATGGTGAGCTGCTCTGGTTCTGTTAGCGCTCCCCTACCGATAAATCAATGGTGCACCTCGAATGCAAGGCTCCCAAATGTGCGCACGGCTACTGGCAAGCGAAGCAGGCTGAGCTGATGTCTGGACTTTGGAGATAATATCCATTTCTCTCATTCTGGACTCTGTATGTTAGCTTTTGTCTCTCTAAACTTTCATTCGCCTCAGACCTCTGTCAATCCTGCTCTTCCTTTGCTTCTTGGGCCCTCTGTCACGACTGAGAATATGCCTCACCTTCGTCAAAGGATGAGGTGTCGGAGGGGCAGCACCAGATGCCAACCTCAGCGCTCTCCCTCCACCTCCAGCACCTCCTCAGATTCACCTTCTCATTCGGGTAGCCACACCAGAAATCGGAGAGGTCGCATGCTTCACTTTGGCCAACGCCTGGGCTCCCCAAAGCTTCCAATTCTCTCTGCACAGCCTCAAACTGCGCACTTTTCTTTCAATTTCTCGCTCAATCGCCCTCGGGTCACGACCTCAATTACAATTGTCTTCAGCGAAGAGCCTCAGGAGGACGCTCCTAGTTTGAGCCCGGCGGTTTTGTGCAAAGTTGATGCCCAGATCTCGGGCCCGCATGCAAGGTTGGTGCACTCGTCGAGAAAGGATATGCAGGGTCAAGCAAGCGGGAATTAGGATGTGGAAATGGCGCATGGCGATACTGGGCAAGCGAGCGAGACGCAAGTTGTTCCACCACCCTCCAGGCAGGTGATCACTTCCATTGCGGATCTGTATAAGAATGACAGTGAACCAGATTCTCTCTGGTGCCGAGTGGTGGAAGAACCACCTGATGAATAGTCGCTCCTTCTTAGTTTGGTTTTCTTGTTTAGTTTTGGCCCTAACTCTCGGGCTTGTTTTTGAGTTTTTTGTAGTATCAGTTCATATCTCAGTTTTTGTTAGCTGTAATTTCCAGAAACATCACTCTATGGCACCCCTGCGTGGGAAACATCTAGAAAACTGCTCAAGGCTGGTTTCTCTTTATAAGGGCAGTCTTTATATCTGGTTTTTTGTCAAGATTGCAGCAATACTGGGCAAAGATTAGGCTTCGCCCCGCTGTACATTATTTCCTTTGTTAATAGATTACCTTAACTTAAAAAATATATAGATATAAAAACAAAAATAATAAATATATATTTGGATAAATATGTATGTGGTGCATATGAGATGTGGTTAGTCTTATTTTTAAGTGTAAATAAAATATTTCAATATTTGTGTGAAATAAATAGAGTAATTTTATATTAAATTAAGTAAAAATATTTATATTTTCATTGTGATTGATTTATTATGGATTACATCATGGAAATAGTCATAAATGAATGACTTGGATCCCAAAAAATGATATGCAATAAGATGTATCATTTTATACTTTTAAAAAATATTTCATAACACTTAAATAAACTATTTAAATATCTTCTTTCGTGAGAAACTCAATTGATAATAATAATAAAATGTTTTAAAAAATAATTAATAAAATTTAATATGTTTTAATAAAATAAAAATAAAATGTTAACAATAATAAAATGTTTTAAAAAATAATTAATAAAATTTAATATGTTTTAATAAAATAAAAATAAAATGTTAACAATAATAAAATGTTTTAATACCCAAATATAATAACTAATTGAATGTAAAAATTTCAATTATTTTTGTGATAAAAGTAATAAGACATAGATATGTAACTCAATGAATTCTTAATACAAAAAAATTTAATCTTTAAAAATATAATAATAATTATAATTAAATTCAATGTGAATCACAGATAAAATATTTCAATATTACGAATTAAGTAATATTAATAAAAAAAAAAAATTAATATTAAGTAAAATGCTTCAATCTCAAGTTGATATATATTATACATGGTATCAAAAAAATGAAAACAAGAAATTTTTATGGATGAAATATTTCAAGTAATCTTATTATTCTACATTTTTTAGAGTTTTTGTGGTGGGGTCGTGAGGATGATACTTAAAATGATTTTAAGGCTTGGTTAATACCTTAACAATGAAAAAACCTTTAAATTAGTGAAAAAAAGGCATTTTAACCTTTTCCCTTTTAGGATTTAATTCATTTTCACTTTTCGTTGCAAGGGATTATGAGAGAAGAGTTGGGAAGGGGTTTTGTCCCCGTGACCTCTTGTAACTTTGAACTTGTTATTTTGTTGACTGTGTGTGCTTATCTCTGCCTTCTCTAGGTAAGTTGTTAATGGTCTTTTCCTCTGTCTCTATTTGAAATCCTTTTGTATTGATTGAGGATTTCCCCTTTCAAATTTGGGTGTTCCTTTGTTAAATATAGGTAACTAGACTAGTGCCGACCTCCTGTCATTGTCGTGGTCCTCGTTTTCCCCTGTACAATAGAGTAGGACCATTCCCTTTTCTTATTTTTCGCTTTACGTGATATTACCAGAAAACCCAAAAGGGTTTCGATGTATCTCTTTAGCCGAGTCATTAACAGCTTTGCTCCTCGGTTTGATAGTTGTTTTTCTTCATATTAGCGTAGAAACCCTAGCCGATTTCTTGTCGTTAATTTGTATGCTTGTTTTTTGGAAAACCCTTACACGGTTCCTCCTTGAAAGCTGCTATAGTTTGCTTCTAACTATTTAAATGCAAACTGTCTAGTTCGACCTTGTACTAAGACTTTGAAAATGAAAAGGGATTAAACTTGTTGTAAAATACTTTTGAAGATTTACCTGCAATTTTGTTTCCAATTTATTATCTTTGCTTGATTCAACTCATGCTGCATCCTGTGTGAACCTGGGGTTCTGTAATTTCGTCCTTCTACATACTTGTTATCATAATTTAGCTTAAAAAATTCACAATATATTTTGACATTCAAATTGCCACCATGGTACATAAAATCACTTCTTTATTAAAAGAAAACTTGAACATATACTTTATTCAACACACCCACATCTTGAAATTCAAACCAACTCTTTCTAATTCTTCTCTTCTTTGGGATGGCAGCACCTCCCATTTGGGTTGATTTGGGTTGGCTATACCTTCCCAAAATCCCCACATGGTTGAGAAACTGCCATTGAGTTTCAGAACTGTCTAGTAAAACTAATTTTAACATTTACCTATTTTTAACCTAACCATTCTTAACTCGAAAATTGCAATGACTGTGTTAGGCGAATTTAACTTTTCAAAACAAAAGAATAAATCAAATATTTATTTCTACCCAACAGAATGTAACCAGTTTCCACTATATCTTTTTAATTAGATGCTCCTACATCAAACTCCCGGGGTAAATTAAACTCATGGCTCCTATCCATGAGCTATTCAATAGAGTACCTGGCGGTTTGAATTTTTGCAGCATCCAACCAAGAACAATCCTCCATAGGGAAATTCTTCCACTTGACCAGATACTGCAAATATTCTTTTCTTCGTGTCTTCCTTGCTACCTGCGTGTCCAAAATCTGTTCAATTTCCAAAGGTTATGCCAAAGGCATATGCTTAATCCATGGTTGCTCCTCGTCTTGAGTATCCCGTGTTCGTCTCTCTGAATTGTCTTCCACATCAACAACAAAGTATGGGTATAGATCTTCCATATTAAAAATGGGCGAGATTCCTACACCCGAAGGTAACTGAAACTCGTAAGTGTTTGCAGAAAAATTTCAAAGGATTCTACAAGGCCCAATATTTTTCATCTTCAATTTTTTGTACTCTCATTTAGGAAACCTCTCCTTATGTAAGTGTGCTAATACTGGGTCTCCTAACTCGAAATGTACCTCCTGTTTTCTCAAATCTTCTCTCTGTTTATATCTTTTGCTGTTGTCTTATAGCTTTTGTTTGACCTGCTCATGCAGATTGTTGACTGCAATTGCGAAATATTCACCATCAACACTCTTGTGCTCCAACTGAACCAAATCCCACAAATCAAATATTCTGCCTGGGTGCTTTCCCTATAGGCTTTGGAAAGGGCTTCTTCTTGTACTTTCGTTGGAAGAGTCATTGTAGGAAATTTCACCTGCATAAGCACACGATCCCACTACTTGGAATTTTCACCAATGAGACTCCTTAGCAAATCTCCCAAACTCCTGTTCACAACTTCAGTTTGTCCATGTTACTATGAATAATAAGCTGACCTGAAGTTTAGTTTTCTGTCTAATTTCTTCCACAATGTTTGCCAGAAATGGCCTGTGAACTTCACATCCTTGTCTAATATAATGGATTTTGACAAGCCATGTAATCTGACTATCTCTGAAAAGAACAAGTGTGCTACATGTGTGGCATCACTTCTCTTCCTACACGGAATGGAATGCGCCACCTTGGTGAAATGACCCACCACCACCATGATGGAATCGTAACTTCGTTGTGTCTTCGGCAGACCTAAGACAAATTCCAAACTGACTGAGTCCTAAGGTTTGTTTTGAATGGGTAAGGGTGTATACAACCCTACATTTTGGCTGTGTCCCTTTACATGCTGACAAACCCTACACCTGGTTACAAATATTTGTATATCTCTTCTCATTCTCGGCCAATAATATATATGACTCAGCTGATCCAAAGTATTATCTACACCAAAGTGTCCAGCAAAATCTCCATTTTTCTTTTCTTGAATCAAGTTCTCCCGCATATAACACTCTAGAATGCACAATTTTCCTCCTTTGAGCAATAACCCCTCCTACATGTTATAGTCCAACCATGGGCTATTGTCTCTCAATAGTGGATTTTGGAAAGCTTTATAAGGTTCCATAAAATCTGCATCTGTCTCATACAATTCCTTAAGATACTCGAATCCCAACACTTGTACTGTGATTTCTTGTAATATTAAACTTCTTGTGCTTAACGCATCTCCCACCTTGTTGCCTTGACCGCTGATGTGCTTTAAAGCAAATGTGAGACTCTGCAAGTACTCCACCCATTTTGCATGTTTATGGTTCAGCTTGTGCTGCTGCATAATGTACTGCAATGGAAAATTGTCTGAAAATAAGACAAATTCATTAGCCAACAAATAATGTCTCCAATGCTTCAACACTTGGATGACTCCATAAAACTCCTTGTCATAAGACATATACTTCTACTTGCTCTCATTTAACTTCTCGTTGAAGTATGCTACTGGCTTATCTTCTTGGTTGGGAACTGCACCAATGGCTGTTCCACTAGCATCACAACAAACTTGAAAAGGCTTGTTGAAATATGGTATTTTTAGGACTGGTTTTTTAGTGATCTTCTTCTTCAAAAGTTGAAAACTCCTTTGAGCCGATTATGTCCAATGAAAAGGCTAATTTTCATTCTTAATGGTATCTACCATAGATGCAAAGATACCACTAAAATTCTTAATAAAATTCCAATAAAAACCTGTCAGTCCATGAAAACTTCGTACCTCAAACAAATTTTTGGGAGATGACCAACCAACTACAGTTGCAATCTTTTCTGGGTCCATCTTCAATTCATTTTCAGAAATTACAAATCCTAAATAAATCAATTCTTTCTTGAAAAAATAACATTTTTTTAATGTTTATCAGCAATTTATTTTGCTGTAATTTTTCCAGCACATACCTAACATGCCGAAAATGTTCCTCCCTAGTCTTGCTGAAAATGAGTATATCATCTAGATATATGATCATGAATTTTCCAATCAATTCTTTTAACACCTCATTCATCAAACACATGAACATGCTAGGAGCATTGCTTAGTTCAAATGGCATGACCAGACATTTGTATAAGCCTTCAATGGTTTTGAAAGACATCTTCCACTCGTCACCTTCTTTAATCCTCATCTAGTGATAGCCGCTTTTCAGATCTATTTTTGAAAAGTATGCTGCTCCACTCAGGCAATCCATCATATCGTCCATCCGAGGCAAAGGAAACCTATAGATGATGGTGATCTTATTTATCACCCTAGAATCAGTGCACATCTTCCATTCACCTCGTTTCTTGGGAGCTAAAACAGTTGGAAAAACACAAGGACTCAAACTCTCTCGAACCAACCCTTTGTCTAGCAACTCTTGTACTTGTTTTTTGATCTCCTCATTGTCCTTTGGACTCATTTGCTAAGTAGCCTTGGTTGGAAAAATGGCTCCCGGGATGAAATCAATATGGTGACTAATGCTCTGCTTTGGTGGTGTATGGTAGATCATATACCACAATATTGTTGAATTCCTGCAACATGTCATGTATCTCGATAGCCAAATTGGTAATTCTAGTATGCAAAAATACTACTCTTGGTCTCTGTACAACTGCATAGTTCACCTCATTTTCCTCAACCTATTGCAAAAACTCCTTTCCGCCTATCAATAGTGTTTTAGACCAGCTGGTCTTTATAGCATTTTCCTCCTTCATGGGAACAAGCGTATGCTTTATCTCATCCATAGAAAAATTGTAACAATTATTTTCCTTGTCATGGATGACCTTTCTGTCATATTTCCATGGTCTGTCCAGTAGAATATGGCACACGTCCATAGGCATGATATTGCAAGTCACCTTGTACTCATATTTGCCAATGTGTAACTCCACCTCACATTGCTCGTTAACCAGCATTTGGTTCCCTTTTTGTAGCCAAGACACCTTGTATGGAGTTGGGTGCTTCATCTTCTTCAAGCCCATTTTTTCCACCATCTTAGTGGCTACCAGGTTATCAGTGTTCCTGCTATCTATAATTAGTTTGCAGCATTTTCCTTGCGACTTGCACACAGTTCGAAAAAATGTTTTCCATTGCATCACATTAGTCACTTCCTCAGCTAGTTTTAGCAAAAACTTGTTTAACACCAAGGTCTCACCTGTTTTAGTCAAATTCTCCACCTCTTGTGGTGGTGCCTCTGTCACGTTGAGTTGAGCAACATATGCTCCCCACTGCCCAACCTACTCACCTTCGGGACATTCAAAAGACTTGGGCCCCCATTTGTGACACTTGTAACACTAGTAGGCATTTCCTCTGCCTCTGCCATTACCTCTTCCATGTTAGTATGGCATTCCACCTCTAGTGCTACCTTCTCCCTCAGTCTGTCCTGAAGTCTTTGAGCTGCTGCCTTCTTCACTACTACTGGCAATTTTACCTCCGCCAAAGGACTATTTCTTTCCTCTTCTAGAACCATGTCCTCTCTTTGCGTTCTGCTTCCTGGTAATATTTTTTTCTACCTTCAAAGCACATTGATATGCCTCCTCCATAGTTTTAGGGGAAAGAATGTTGATCTCGTCTAGGATTTCCATTCCTAGAAAACTCACAAATCTTGCTGTCTTCTTAAGGGTATCTTCAACATACACAACCCTCAAGTTCACTTTATAGAACTCTTCTGTGTACTCCTTTACAGTCATCATTCTCTGTCTCATATTTTGCATATGTGTGTAAAGGGAAATTTGGTAATATTTAGGCAGAAATTTGTTTTTCATCTTTGCAATCATCCTGTCCCATTTCTTGATCAAGGGCTTATTCAGTCTCCTCCTTTCTGCCTGTACACTACCCCACCACAATGTTGTGTGTCCTTTCAACTTGGTAACAACAAACCTGACTTTCCTGTCCTCACTAACTTCCTCATACTCGAAGTATTTTTCAAACTCACTTATCCAATCCAAGAATGCTTTTGTGGATAGGCTACCATCATAATTAGAAAGTCATGGTCTTGGTCTGCTACTGGCCATCAAAACTTATTTCAATATTTTAATCTCTAGTGCCTCATCTTCTCACCCATCTGCCATCGCCACTGTTTCACCCTCATTTTCATCGCCACCTTCAAGATTCCTACACCTTCCTGCTTCCATTTCTCCCAAGCATGTTGACATAATTCTGATTTCTTCTCACAACCTTTCATCTACTGCTCCCCTTGTAAGTCTTCCCCAACCTCTTCTTCCTACCTCCATTTTCACTCAGGAAGAGTAACTACTCTGATACCACTAATTTCTGGGGTCGTGAGGGTGATACTTAGAATGATTTTAAGGCTTGGTTAATACCTTAACAATATAAAAACTTTAAAATAGTGACAAATGGTTTTAATCCACCATTTCACAATGCTTTAAGCACCAATGTGATCATGTGCCCAAACCGTGTGCTACGCTCCTGGTTTAAAAGAATTTTGACCTTTTCCCTTTTAGGATTTAAGTCATTTTCACTTTTCGTCGCAAGGTATTATGAGAGAAGAGTTGGGAAGGGGTTTTGTCCCCATGACCTCTTGCAACTCTAAACTAGTTATTTTTTTGACATTGTGTGCTCATGTCCGGCTTCTCCAAGTAAGTTGTCAATGTTCTTTTCCTCTGTCTCTATTTGAAATCCTTTTGTATTGATTAATTATTTCCACTTTTAAATTCGGGTGCTCCTTTGTTAAACACAAGTAACTGGACTAGTGCAGGCCTCCTGCTATTGCCGTGGTCCTGGTTTTCCCCTGTACAACAAGGTAGGACTTTTACCTTTTCTTATTTGTCGTTTTATGTGATATTACCAGAAAACCCAAAATGGTTTCGATGTATCTCTTTATTTGACCTGTTAACGACTTTTCTCGTTGTTTTGGTAGTTGTTTTTTCTTCGTAGAAGGGTAGAAACCCTAGCTAGTTTCTTGCCCTTAATTTATATGCTTGTGTTTTGGAAAACACCTAGAGGGTTCCTCATTGAATGCTACTATAGTTTGATTGTAACTATTTAAATGTGAATTGTCCAGTTCGACTTTGTAATCAAACTTTGGTTCAAATGAAAAGGGATTAATAGGAAACTTGTTGTAAAATGCTTTTGAAAATTTACCTTCAATTTCGTTTCCAGTTTATTATTTTTGCTTGATTCAACTCGAGTTGCATCCTGTATGGACATGGGATTATGTAAATTCATCCTTCTACTTACTTTTTATCATAATTTAGCTTAAAAAATTTACAACATATTTTGACATTCAAATTGGCGCCATGATATAGAAATCACTTCTTTATCAAAAGAAAACTTGAACATATACTTTATTCACACACACCGAGATTTTGAAATTCAAGCCAACTCTTTCTAATTCTTCTCTTCTTTGGGATGACAACACCTCCCATTTGGGTTGATTTGGGTTGGCTTATACCTTCCCAGAGTCCCCAGGTGCTTGAGAAACTTCCATTCAGTTTCAAAACTGTTTGGTAAAACTAATTTTAACATTTACCTGTTTTTAACCTAACTATTCTTAACTAGAAAATTACAATGGTTGTGTTAGCCGAATTTAACTTTTCAAAACAAAAGACTAAATCGAAATTTTATTTCTGCCCAGCAGAAATTAACCTGTAAGTTTGTGTCGTGTAGTCTACACAATTCAAATCTCCATTAAATTTTAGGATCATTAAATCCATTTATATATTAGAAAATATAATTTAGATAATATAAATTATATATATCAAATCTCCTCTAATATAACATTGTTTTTTCAAAGTTTTATACTTCAAGAGATTTGCATTTTAAAAAAATCTATAGTTAATAATTAAGATCAATCTTTTAAATGATTTCACATATTTGTACATTAGTTGGTTAATAAAATTAGTCCACATTATTATCTTTTTGGTATTCGCTTTAAAATTCAGATGTGACAAATGACTTCTTTAAAAATAATCGATTCTCAATAATGATTATTAAGCACACCATTTTGTCCTTTTATTTAGGAAATGTGATGAATGATTACAATTTTTTCTTTTAAATTTGTATTGGCAAATATTTATTAAATTTTATTCTAATCTTATAATTTATATAATATTTTATAATATTGTTATTTTTAAATTTCACAATTTATATAATATAATTAAAAATTATTTTTATTTTTCAAATAAGGTAAAGTTGTCAAATTAAATTAATTGTGTTAAATATATGAGCGAATAATTTACTATTTAATTATTAATAAGAATTATTTAATTGGTAAATGATAATTAATAAATATTTTTATTTAATGAAGTAAAAATATGTAATTTACAAATTAAAATTAATAATATTATTAACATTGACAATTTTTATTTAGATTAAATTAATCGTTTGGCGAAGAATTTGTTATCTAAATTATGTTTTAACTAGAATTTATGAAATAATTGTATATGGTATGATAGGGAAACAAATATTTCAAAGTCACTAATTCTAGAAATTTTTATTTCAATTAAAATAATAATAATAATAATAATAATAATAAAACATTATTGACATTTATTTTCTAGTTATTTTGTGTAATAGTGAAATACATAAGTTATTGATTCTCCAAAAATTCTCATTTTAATTAATAATAATAATAATAATAATAATAACCCCTTTAAATAAAAATTAAAGCTACCACTAGCCGTTTGTAAAATAACCACTAGTTTGACTCAAATAATAATATTTATTTTATTTAATTTTTAATCTATATTAAAAAGTGTAAATCAAATTATTAAAGTTTTAAATTTTAAATTTTATATATTCTTTTATATATTTATATTTATTTTAATTAAAAAAAAAATTATTAATTTAATATATTTAAAGAATATAATAGATATTTATATATATTTTATGGATCACAGAAGCAAAATTCTTAAATTTGATAGTTATTAGATAATCTAGGACCATTTCCATTTTGATGATTATTGTTTTTTTGAGAAATTTTAAAATTATGTGAATTTAAATTGTTTATATAAAGTCGAGAGAAATTTAATTGATACTTTCCATGTTAGAAATTATTATTTAATCCATGAAATTCAAAATTCAAAATACCAATAAACAATAAAAAAACAACAAAATATTAATAAAATAAAGTTTTTAAAATTTTAATTTAATTTTCTGATTCTTTTCCAACTTTGATCGGTGACCGTACTTGACCGTACTTGCCGTCTGTGTGAAACCATTTGCTGTGCGAATTTTTCGGGCCTATGACGAGTGCTCAAATAAAACTCTCAAAAAATCATATATAGCTATGGGACAATTGGAAGAGTATGTGATTTGTTATATTGGTATGGATGGATGGGAGAAAAAGCCTATTGGTGTTATATTATATTTTAAAAAAAAGGATAGTGTTTTCACTATGTTTTGACTATGATTAATAGTGTTTTTTTTTTTTTTTTAAATTAAAATGAAGTGTTTGAATGTTTTTTTAATAGTAGAAATATATTTAGCACCATAAAAAAATTTAGACATTCAAATTCTTAAAATCTGATAAATATAATTCTATTAATTTTTTTGATAATTTCACTGAAATTAGAAATTTCAAAAGTAATCTATAAATTTGTTAGAATACACTTTCTTATTAAATAGTTTTAAAATATAATTTTCTTTTTTCTAATTTAATTTTTAACCTACCATGAAATAGATTAAGCTTTTAAAATCGCTATATCTTTCCTAGGAGTTGACTTATGTACTTGTCATGAACCATTAGATTCGAAGATTTTATGAATAAAAGGTGGGCTGATAATTTGGATTATTACAATTTATTTCTCACTTAAAAAAATATATATGTCAACTTAATAATAAGTTTTTTCAAACTTTACTTTACAAATTATAATGGAGGATAATTATCACACAATTTTGATGTGATATTTTGAAAATAAATTTTATTTATAAGATAATATAATAATAAAAATTAGTGTAATATTAATAATTAATACAATTATATTAATGAAGTTGTTGTTTTATATTAATCAGTGTTATTTTCCACCTTATAGTAGCATTAATTGGCATATAAAAGGTGAAAAATGAGCGGAAAATGGGGTCAATAGGCTTATACCAATCACTAATAATGTGGCTATGCTAGTTGATGATCAATGTTCATGGGGTTGATTAGTAGACCATGGTTAACTATTGTTGACAAGGTTGACCATGGTTTAGGAGGATTGACAATAGTTGGTTGATGTTAACCATGCTTGACCATGGTAAACCATTAGTCTGACAATATATCTATGTTACATTAATTCTGACCATTATTACATTAATGTGACATTAATATTTGTCCATGGTTGATGTTATATTAATGGTTGAACAAGGTTGAGGAGGTTGACCCTCTTCAACCATTATTATAACAAAATATTTATGTTACATTTATATAACATGTTGAACAAGGTTGACCATGGTTAAATGTTGTGAAACCAGGTCCAAAAATAGAAGAAAAGAGATATCAATGCCTTAGAAATGAGCCACTTCGAGGGAAAAACCTCCAATACGTTACATGAATGAACAATTCTTGGATGATACAAATGAAAAAACCTCATTTATAAATATAGGAGTCCATGGGGCCACAATGTAACCCTAGCCAACCTAAAAATAATAATGTAAGGGCACAATAATAACAATATGGGGGTTACAAGGGTACAATAATAACAATAAGGGGTGCTACAATAACATAATAAGGGACTATACTATTAATATAGGAACTTAACATGCACCTCTCCTTCAAAAAGTATTGTCCTCAACACTTGAGTAGCTCTGGGTGCTTCTGTATAAAATTCTCATCCTTCCATGTAGAATCCTTCATGGGTAAGTTCTTCCACTTGATGAGATACTCCGAAATTGATCGATTTCATAGCTATTGAGTTCTTGTTTCCGTGACTACTTCAGGTTCCAATATGATGTTTCCTTCCTCGTCAAGTTCTGGCAGTATTGTTTGAACTGGAAGATTTTAACCTATAACCTTCTTTAAGCATAAAACATGGAAAAGTTGATGCACTCGTGAAGAAACATGAAGCTCCAGTTTGTATGCCATAGTACCAATATTTTGCAACACCTTGTAAGGACCATAATACTTTGGCAATAATTTACTATCCTTCTTAGCTCGTTTGAGGGACATTTGTTTGTATGGCTGTAGCCGTAAAAATACCCAGTCTCCTACATAAAAACTTCTCTCGCTGCGATGTTGATATGCCTGTTGTTTCATCCGATTTTGTGCCAAATTTAGGTTATCCTTTAAGAGTTGGACAACTTCTTGTTGATGCTCGATGTGATCTTCCACGAATTGAACCTTAGAATTTTCTCTTAAATATGATGTGATGAAGGGTGGATGATATCCATAAAGTGCCATAAATGGGGTCATTTTTGCTGCATTATGGAAAGAAGTGTTATACCACCATTCAGCCAGAGGTAACCACTTGACCCATTGTGTTTGTTTATCGTATACAAAACAACAAAGATATCCTTCCAAATATTTGTTCAATATCTCAGTTTGCCCATCGGATGGAGGATGATAAGATGAGCTATGGGCTATTCGTTGCAACCAAACAAGAAAATAACTCCGTCCAAAAATTTCAAGAAAATGGGGATTCTGTCGCCTACAATAACCCTTGGGTTTCCATGTAGCTTTTGAATTGTGTCCATAAATGTAGTAGCAACTATAATTTCTTTAAATGGATGAGATAATGCACAAAAGTGTGCATACTTGGTAGGTCTATCAACTACCACCATGATGAAACTCTTTCCTTCGGACTTAGGTAAACCTGTGATAAAATCCTTTGAAATCTCCTCCCAACGTTGACTTGGAATGGATAAAGGTTGTAGAAGACTTGGGGTCTTAATTGTCTCAACTTGATTCTGCTGGAAAACCAAACATTCTGCCACAAAATTTTGAATATAAGATTTAAGGCCATCCCAAAAAAATCATTTCTTCACCTTGTGGTAAGTTTTTAAAAATCCTATGTGTCCTCCTAAAGGAGAAGTGTGCAATTCAAAACAATATTTTGTTTTAGTTGGGAATTCTTACAAAGATATAAGCAATCTTTATACCATAAGGAATCATTTTTCCAACTAGATGTATCAGATCTACTAGGATATTGCTGCGAATTTTGAATGAGTGTCCACACTTCTTCATCTTTCCTCCATTCATCTCTTGCTTTGTTATCCAATCTGGTTGGATAATAGAAATGGAACAAAGAAATGCTTCCACCTCTTCATTCTTTCTTGAGAGTGCATCTGCAACAACATTTAGCTTCGCTTTTTTCTATATTATTTCAAAGTCATAACCCAACATTTTTGTGACCCATTTTTTCTTCTCTTCTGAAGATAGTCTTTGTTCCAAAAAGTGTTTAAGACTATCATGATCATTTTTTACCTTGAAGTGTCTTCCCATTAGGTAATTTCGCCATTTCTTTAGTGCATGCATTATTGCTAAAATTTTATTCTCATCAATAGGTTTCTGTAAATACTTTCCTTTGATTGGACGACTTTCAAAAGAAATGGGTCTTCCTTCTTGCATTAAAACAGCACCAATTCCATTTCCTGAGGCATCACATTCCACAATAAAGGTTTTTGTGAAGTCTGGCGTAGCTAAGACTGGCGCTAGGCACATTGCCTCTTTAAGATGTTCAAAGGCCTTAGTTGCTTCACGAGTCCATGAAAATGCATCTTTTTTCAATAATGTTGTTAGAGGTGCTGCTATTCTCCCATAATTCTTAACAAACTTTCGATAATACCCTGTTAACCTGATAAATCCTCGCAACTGCTTTATGGTTGTGGGGACTTTCCATTCCTTAATGGAATTTAATTATAGTGTCTACCACACCTTCAAGAGATACAATATGACCCATATTCGACCTTCGTACTCCAAAGAAACATTTGGATGCCTTTGCATATAATTGCTGTTCCCGCAATAGTTTGAGCACTCCACAAGATACAAGTTGAACATGATCCTTCGAAGACCTCGTTGTAGATTAGTATATCATAAAATACTAAGACAAATTTTCTAAGGAAGAGTTTGAAAATGGAATTCATCAACCCTTGAAATGTAGAAGGTTCATTGGTAAGGCCAAAAGGCATGACCAAAAATTCATAATGACCCTCATGAGTTTGAAATGCTATTTTTGGAATATCTTTAGTCTTCATTCGAATTTGATGATATCCTGAACGAAGATCCAACTTGGTAAAATAAATTGCTCCATGTAATTCATAAAATAATTCATCAATCATAGGAATGGGAAATTTATCTTTAATGTTGAGCTTATTGAGCTCCCTATGATCCGGACACATGCGCCATGATCCATCCTTCTTGTGTACCAATACTACAAGATCAAAGAAAGAACTTCAGCTAGTTTGAATTATACCCGCCTCTAACATATCTGCAATCATACATTCAATTTCTCTCTTTTGGACATAAGGATATCTATAAGGCCCGATGTTTGGAGGAACACTTCCTGGAATCAAATGAATAACATCATCATGATCATGAATAGGTGGGAGTCCTTTGGGAGTTTCAAACACCTTGGAATTATTGTCCAAGACTTGTTGGAGATATGCAGAAATAGATGATTTTGATGTTGGAACTTCTAGTGAGCATAATTTTACAATTACGCCTTGTTGTTATTTCTTTAGAAGCTTTGTCATGACATTAGATCTTATTATCTTTCCCGTCTTCCCTGCAATACCCCATAATTATACTTCCTTTCCTTCTGAAAAAAATTTCAAGAAAAGTTCTTGAAAATTAAAAGCTACCATACCCAAAGATTGTAACCATTGTACTCCTAGTATGACATCCGCACCTCCCATAGGAATGAAAAGAATTGGACTATTCAATACATATTCCCGCATGGTTAGCTTGATATTATGTCATTTTCCAGATAAATTTATAGTTCCTCCATTTGTAACTATCACTTGACATTTTGGTGCTGGTTATAGGAAACAATTCAATTCCTTTGCTACCTTACAATGAATAAAATTATGGGTACTACTCGAATCAATCAACACTATTACCTTTTTCTTCTGGATATGCCATTCTATCTTGAGAGTTTGAGGAGTGGTAATTCCTGCCAATGCATTACATGATATGGTCAGACTCATTTCTTCCTCTTCTAGGGCTGGTTCCTAGTGTATATCCTCTTCTTGTTCATTTTCTTCTTCCTCTTCACAATCTATTTAAAATAATTTCTTCTCCGCACACTTATGACCTTGAGTGTATTTTCTATCACAATTGTAGCAAAGCCCTTTTGCTCTTTTTTATTCCAATTGTTGTGGTGTCAACCTCGTAGGTTGTGGAAATTTAGGAGCAACAACACTTCCATATTTATAGAAGTGAGTGGTAGGCTTCCTTGTCACCATAATTTTACATTCAATTTTTCTTGCCAACCTGAATGCCTTCTCCAATGAATCAAGGTCCAAAACGTGAACTTCATTTTGGATGTTATCCTTTAAAGTACCTATGAAGAGATCAATCCTCTGTTCCTCTGAAATATCAGTTATCCTTATATTCAATTTTTGGAAGTCCCCAATGTGCTCCCCCACTGAGCAATTTTGCTTGAGATTTATCAATTAGCTAAAGAAATTGTTGCTCTTTGTATCCTCATAATGTGCTATCATTTCCTCCATAAAAATTGACCAAGTGAAATTTTTTTACAAGAGCAAAGCCATCGATACCATACAAATTTATTTTGTTCTAAATGTAAATTTGAAATGCATAACTTTTTTTGTGTTTTGAAAATTATTGAGATCAAAATATTGCTCCATCTGTAGTATCCATGTTACAGGATCCTTTCCATCAAACTTCCTCATATCCATTTTTGAAATATGGTGGTTCTTCCCTCCAACATTAGAGTTTATGAAATCACGACTAACATTTATTTTGTTCTCATGATGAGTTTCCTCTACTATATTTTCACCATTAGGAAACATTTCTTGTATCAACTTTGTCAAGCCTTCCATGTCTGATTTTAGATCATTCTTCATGTTTTCCATCTTAGCTTCCATGTCATTCATCTTAGATTCCATGCCAGCTTCCTGCCATCCATCTTAGCTTCCATGCCATTCTTCAAACCATCCATCTTAGATTCCACGCCTTTCTTTAAACCATCCATCTTATTTTCCATGCCTTTCTTCAAAACTTCCGTGTCATTTTTTGTTGCTCTTTGCGAGAGCGAAATTTTTTTCACTCTCTCTTGTAATTTTGATATGGCATGTTGCCATTCTTCGTCTTCATGAGTCATAGTAGAGCCTTATAAAGGTTTAATTGGTGTTGAATTATTTTTAGGGGCCATTTTATAATCCAATATTGATATCTATTCTACAATATTCCCTTGGAATCAATTCAACTTGATTCTTCAAACAAGACTTATGCAATTCGGGAAAAAAAATACACACCTTTTACTTGCTTTTGGTGAGCTCGATATTGAAATTGACTTATCTATATACTTGCATATCCTCAATATTTTAAATTAAGCCCTATAGTATTCCTCTGAAGATTCTTTCAAATTACACAGGTCTGACTTGATTTGGATTCTTCAAGGCAAAGCTATGTCCAATCTCCCACAATGACCTAATTATGGACTGGTTCACAATGAACTTGTATGAATTTCCACATGTCAATGTTTTCTCCTTTGGCTCCGAAATGTATAGACAGGAAACTATAGTCCGTGTACTTCTAGTCACTTTTTAAACAATTCCAATTCGATGCTCAGAGAGAGTAATGAAGATTTTCTGATGATCACATTTTTGAGATGAAATTCAGAGTCTGAAAAATACCTAACTTCCACACATCATATCTCTAAAACTATTGTGAACCAAGCTCTAAAATTTTGCGATGACGTACGAGTTTAGCTTCATGCTCTAACAATTTTTTCTTCTGAACCTTCGTAGAAAAAACATTATAGATAAAATTTCGTGATGAATTTTTTAAGTGAAATTCAAGAGCTTGCAAAAATCGCTAATGTCCACAGATCATATCTCCGAAAATATTGCAAACCAAGCTCTGAAATTTTTCGACCATGTTCCTCAGGATTTCGGCTTTGCACTAGAACAATTTTAGCTTCTAAACCTTCGTAGAAAAAATGTTATAGTGAAATTCCATAATGACTTGTTTGGAGCAGCAAAACCCTAGAATCTAAAGCTTTGATACCAAATGTTGTGAAACTAGCTCCAAAAATAGAAGAAAAGAGATATCAACAACTTAGAATTGAGCTACTTCGAGGGGGAAACCTCCAATATATTACATTAATGAAAAATTCTTGGATGATACAAATGACAAAACCTCCTTTCTATATATAGGAGTACGTGGGGCCACAATGTAACCCCAGCCGACCTAACAATAATAATGTAAGGGAACAATAATAACAATATGGGGGTTACAGGGGTACAACAATAAAAATAAGGGGGGCTACACTAACATAATAAGGGACTATACTATTAATATAGGAACTTAACATTAAGCTTGCTATAAACATTTGACCATGATAAAGCCTTCTTGACCATGTTTGAGCATGGTTTATGTAACAACCCTGATAAAAATACATGTAAAAATATATAAGACGACGGTGATACGACACGTATTCCAAGATGAATGATGGGAAAAAACATCCTAGTGGGTTTCCAGTTCAGTTTATTATGGAAAAGGAAATCGGCAAAGGCAAAGGCGAAGGCTTTGGAAAGGCATAAGTTATTAATTGGAATTTCATTTATCAAAATAATGGAAATTAGGAGAAAAGGAAGGTGAAAGGTCACAAGTTGCAAGTGAGGAGGAAATAGAAGGAAAAAAAATATAAAATGAAGAAAATAGAGGTCTCTTCTATAAAAAGGCTTCTGAGGATCAGTGGGTAATCTTTTTTCATTTCAATTTTGGAGTTGTCGTTATTCTTTCTCTCTCTCATACTCTTGGACACTTAGAGTATTCTGGGATCACTCTTGGAGAGTGTGGCCTACTTGGATATTTGAATCAAGAAAGAAAAGGAAAAGAAGGAAGGTTCAACATCTACAGTAGGTTTAGAGTGCAAGTACCGAGTTTCATGTATGATTTCCTCACTAGTTTTGGCATGCATGGTGCATGCATGTGGATTTTATTAGCCTTGCCATTTCCTGGAAAATCATGGTATTGTGGGTTTATTTCCATTAATTTTTTTTTGGTTGGTTCTCATGACTCTTTTAGCTTTTGGGTTGAGTTATTATTTCCTAGAAAAATGCTCTGGAAGCTTGACAAACAACTGTGGGTTGAGTTACTAGTCTTGGAAGCCTTGGTTGGATAAACGATATGGAGCCCGATGGACATCTATTGGTTTGAGTTACTAGTCCTAGCGCCTCGGCTGTGAAAATTCTCTGGAGGCTAGAAACAACTGGGGTTGAGTTACTAGTCCCGGAAGCCCTGGTTGGAAAAAGGCTCTATAAGCCCTATAAAAGTTGGGGTTGAGTTACTAGTCCTGGAAGCCCTGGTTGGAACAAACACTTTGGAGCCCTAGAACAACTTGAATAGGTATCAATTCGCGATTGTCAGTGATGTTCAACTGTGAGGTGGAATCATTGGTTTTGGGTTGAGATGGTTTGGTCTCTGGAGCCTTGGTTTGGTGTTGATTAGTGTGTTTGATAAAGTCCTACATTCATGCTTGGAATATGGCACGGGAGTGACTGGCTAAAGTGAGATTTGGGCCTTGGCTCAACCATGTCTATGGTCGGGTGGAACATAGAAGTCCCATGCCAGGTTGCTTTTTACATTCATTATTGAAAGGTTCAATGCCTTGATGTTTGATGTCTATATGAAATGGCTTATATATGGATTCTATTGTCAATGTATCCATCACATTTCTGTTGGTATTATGCTAGTTATGAGCATGTATTGTGACAGTGATGAGGTATGCCTCTCTCCATGTTTTTACTTGTAAATGAATATACAATGTATCTATGGTGAAATTGAATGTATTATAGCTAATGATGTAAGGGAGAGATGGTTCTTATCCATTTTCAGGTAAGAAAGATACCCATTCATTTAAATTTATTTTTTATACATGTAGATGCTATGTTTGTGACATGTTTGACGAAATTACTGTCATGGTTGGGTGGGGTCAGATGAAGTCCGGTTGATGTGATTTCTTCCATATGTTTTTTTAAATGTTACTTACCCTCTCCTGAAGTTACAGGAACTTCTAGGAAGTGACCTAGGCTCAGGGGCTCAAAATTTGGCACAAATCCCGAAGCTACAGGTGGAAAATTTGGGCCTAAGCCACTACCTTTCCAAGGCTAGACCATGGATATAGGGTCTAGAGCTGCTCCCTTTCCCTTACAAGCTCACGACTTAGCCTCAAAGGGGCTAAAAATTAGCCCCCCCTAAGGGAACAGGGCCCTGGGAGGTTGGGTTACCTCTTGGGGATGTCAATGATGCATTGGAAGGTTTGTTTTTGGTGTTTCTGTTAGTTCCACTTCCTTAAGGTCATATAGGAGGTTGAATCTCATATTAGTAGCCTCTCGTCACATTTTTACTCCTGTTGGCTGGTTACTTGGGTAGATGTGGGAAGACGGTGTTATAGAGTGGTATCAGATAATTTTTCGACTCTTGGATTGATGGGTAGTGTGTGGATCATGTGTTTATGTTAGTTGCATGTGTGTGTAGAATGCTTGTAGTCTATATGTGCTTGTTTCATCCGTGGTTAATGGCCATGGTGCCAGTGGTTTTGTCATGGAAGGGTGATGGTGTTATTGTCAACATGTTGTCATGAGTGTATGACTCGTTATTTGTTGTTGACACTTATGTATTGTTCATTCACGCTTGCTCACATTTTTCTACATAGTTTACATGCATTTCTTGTTTATGTTAGGTCACACATTGGTCATTCTTGTGTGTTGTCTATGTATTCTTGCTTATGTGATGTTATATGTTGAACATGCATTGGTTGTTCATGATTGGTTATACATGTCAAGTGGGTGCATATGGTCAAGTTTCCATTAGTTTGGTTGAGGTTTTTGTCCCTAAGGTCATTGTATGAAATTAGGCCATCATGATGATATTGGTATGTAATGATGCTAATCTGTTGGATGAGATAAAGTAGGATATGCAGATGGTCAAAGTGAAGTTGCAGCATTGGACTTCGAGGAAATAGCATATCATCATACAAGTTGTATGCTTGACATTTAGGTATGTGATTCATGGATTTTTATATGCATTAGGGTTACTTATATATATGTTTTTCATTTTATCATTGTTATGGTTACATACATGATATATGTTAGTTAATCAATTTAGTTATATGTACATGCATGTGTTAGTCATGCATGGTAGATGTTGGTTGATTAGTGTAGTTATATGCATATGTGTCAGATAGTCATGAGTGATAATAGCATTTGGTTATATGCATTTATATATTTTTTTTATATGATGAGATAACTTGATCATTATGTTATATGTTTTTGACGAGTGTGTTTTACATTAATTTTCTATTGTTGTATTGTTAGCTTGATGATTAGGTTATAAGTGGTTGAAGAGCATGATATATAACTTGTTGTTTTATGCTAGTAACTTGACGATTAGGTTTATCTCGTTAAGATGTTGATGTTATATGTATCATTTTGATTTGGATTGGCCTATGCAGTTGGTTAGGGTTAAGACATTCAGGTATGATTCGACCTAATTATGATATTGTGTTGCACTAATCTACACTAGTTGTGCATATGTTATTTCTATGCATGAATGACATATGTTTATGAGTCTATGATGCGAACTTGTTAGCTAGTTATTATTATGGATATCATGACCTTATTTAGGTTGATTTGATGTGTCGTAAAGTTATATTATGCTAATCTAGATTGATTGTGCAGATAATATAACTTCCCCTAAGACACATCAAGGTATGTTCTTTCTTATGTCGTTTACTTGATGCTTAATTGTTTGATTATGTCATCTATTTGGTTGAATGATTTGTTGTCTATTACATCATCTAGTTGATGTATTTAGCATGGTATGTTTGCAAGTTGTTTGAATTTTGGATTATTTGCATGATGTGAGTATGTGTTTATAACATTCCATGAGGAAACGATCTTGTTTTAACATGGTTGTACTAACATGTATGCGTTAAGATAGTTGATATGTACTTGAGTGCAAGAAGGTGATAGTTGTAGATGTATGTATTATGACCGATGAATGTGAGTTGATTGTGGATTATGACATGGTTTTTGTTTTTGATAAAAGTTGATTTAGAATTGATGTATATGTTGTCTTGATGTTTGGTGCATATGGCTGACATGTTTGTTCAGTTACAAGTCAATGTGCTTGGAACAACAAGGTAAGGTAACTAGACTATTTTTATTAATATTTATGCACTGAAAATTATGTTCTTATGACAATATGATGGAGGGGATTGCATGGAAAAGAGATTTCCATGAAATATTCAAGAAGGCTTTGGCTAAGCTTTCCTTCTGAAGCACTTGGAACAATGGGGATTGAGTCCTGGTGTACGTTATCAGTATTATGATTTAGGTATTTTGCAATTTATTGAGCTTGATTTGCGGTCTTTTTTATGTATGGTGCATAGATATGCCACTTTAGTTGTGGTGTCATATTGTTATTGGTTTTTATGGTTTTATTATTTTTGTTTCTTGTTCTTGTCCTTGCCATTTATGTTTTGAGAGTATTGGGAATTGGTTGGGTCCATTGTGGTAAATAGACGATGACAAGACAATAATGATAAAGGTAAATTAAATGGATATGAGGTATTAGATGCCTTGGCTATGTTCTGAACTATTGTTCTCAATATTGTACATATTGTGCATGGATAAAGGAAGTTATCTTAATCTAGAACTTATGATATCTAGTGATTATGTTGTGATCATGATTATGTCGATGTTTATATATGTATATATGTATGTATGTATGTATGGCATTGTCTAATAGAATGATGACTGTTTTATGCTAATGATTATATATATGTATATATCTATGTCACTGTATGAAAGGGTTTTCAAGGACCATTCTTGTGGAGGAATGATTTCTTATATAGGTGAATGGCATGAAGAGGTTCCTAGGTATGAGGAATCAAGTGGAAGAGTAGCCTTGACAAATCTATGAGTTCAATATCATGTGGATATGATTTTAATGTTATCTGCTTGTACTATGCCTATGTTTATGTAATGGATAGGTAATGGTAAGGGGTACGTCATGGAAGTGAAAGTAGTGTGATATTTGGCATGCTAGGATAAGCATGGATAGTGGAAAAGCACTAGACACATAATTCCTTGTGGGGTCAGTGTGTGGTCTATGGATGTACAATGTTATTTTTGTATATATGTTGCACATGTTGTATATTCAATGATTGTACCTATGGTGATGTCTAATGTTGCATATGTAGTATTGCGTACATATGATGTTGTATGCATGTTGTATATATGATGTTGCATATGCAGTGCCATGTATATATGGTGTTATGTACATGTTGGATATGCGGTGTTTTGTGCATGTGGTGATGTGCGCATGTTGGATATGTGGTGTTGTGTATGTATGGTGCTATGTATATATGGTGTTGTGTATGTGATGAACATATGGTGTTAAGTGCATTTGGTGTTGTGTGCATGTGGTGTTGTGAATAGGTTATACATGTGGTGCTGTGTGCAGACGGTGTCATGTACATGTCATGCATATGGTGCTATGTACATATGGTGTCGTGTACATATCGTGCATGTGGTGTTGTGTACATTTGGTATTTTGTATACATTGTACAGGTGGTGCAGTGTACATTTGGCATTGTGTACATGTTGTGCAGGTAGTGTGTGTACATGTGGTACTATTTACATGTTTTGTATATGATACTGGTATACATGTGGTATTTTTTTCATGTCATACATGTTGTGTTGTGGGTATGCAGTACTATGTATGTGCAAGGTGTATTTATGGTAGCAATGTGCGTATTCATTGTGTTGCACTCTCTATATGCATCTGTGTATGTATATGTATGTGGATGTGTTATGTTGTGTGCCAGATGTAAGTGTATGTATTGTATTTTCTTATATACCAGGTGTAGGTGTATGTGTAGTATGTTGATGTAGGTATGTATGTGTATTTATTATGTTTGTTGTACATCAGGTGTAAGTGTATGTGTTGTGTTGTACACAAATTGTAGGTGTATGTATGGCGTTGTGTTGTACACTGAGTGTAGGTGTATGTATTGTATGATGTTGTACGTCATGTGTGGATGTATGTGTTGTGGTGTACAATATGTGTATGTGTACGTAGTTGAAGAGAATGCACTGGTGCTTATCGAGTGTGGAAACTGATCTGGTGTATGTACAAAAATAGAAAAGGTAGAAGTACGGACCGATGGAGAATAAGTATCAGTGTTTTATTTCAATCTTGTTATGTACATGATATGTGATTCTGACTTATGATTATTGCATGTGATTTATGATTTTAATCTATTATGGTTGCATTTTGAGCTAGCTTGATATGATATGTTTATACATGATAGTTTGATCAAATGATTAATTTGACTTGTGTGACATGAAGTGAATAGGATTGCAAGAATACATTGTTGACGAGTTACAAATGAGGTATGATTGGAAGTTATTTCAATTTATTTTGATTGTAATGGAAATTATGTGTTTTCTACATGAAAGCATGCAATGCCCAGTTTGGGATGGTTGAAACCGACTGCAAGAATGAGTAGTGTCAGTAAAAGGAATTGGAACATGTAAAAGCATTCCAGTAAAGCATTCAGGAATACGGACATTGTGGGAAACGAATACCCAATAGTGTCTATTGATTTCCATGAGCATGCTATGACTAGTATGATAGTTTTGAGGCAGGTACATGCCTTGGTGTTTTTATCTTTCGATGTGAGGAAGCCTTACTGAGGGATGGATTGTTTGAGATGGGGGTTCCAGCAGAACTTGGAAGATGAGTGACTGCATAGAAGGGGATGACCGAATTGCTCAGGCGAGTCTATAGTAGAGGAGGGAACTTCGATGATGGATTTTTTTTTGTCATTAGCATTTCTAGATGGGATCACATGCACACTGGGAGTGTGCCCTCGAATAATGAGTTGATAATTGTTCACTTAGAGGAAAAGTGGCACAAGATAGTAGCATTGGACATTGGATCCATATTTGACTTTGGAAGTGGATTCTGAACTTCCTGGGAAGGAAGTGAATCCTGATATTACTTTGAGGGTGGAGGTGTGGGCCTTCGGATTCCCTTGCTCTTGATATGGGCATCATATCCTTCTATTCGCTAGCTGAGAAAATGTTTATGTGTATAGTATTGTAAATATTGTATCAAGCTGAATTTATAAATCTCCATAAATAATATGGTTATTTTCTTGTTGAAGAAAATGTGTATGAGTATATATGTGGTTGTTATTGTAAATACCGTAATGAGCTATGTTATAAATCTCTAGTACATGGTATCATTATCATGATGGTTTTGCTTTTGATGAGGTTATTCACTGTAAATACTACAACAAGTTGTGTTATAAAGCTCCATAGGCAGTATGTTTTTTTTTCACAGATTGTTGGTTTGTAGGTCTCAATGAACACCGAGGACAACGTTCCCCCAAGAGGGGGGATTGTGTAATAGCCCTGGTAAAAATATATGTAAAAATATATAGGACCACTATAATGGGACACATATTCGAAGATGAATGGTGGGCAAAAACACCCTAGTGGGTGTTCACTTCATTTTATTATGGCAAAGGAAATTGGAAAATGAAAAGGCAAAGGCTTTGGAAATGAATGAGGCATTAATTGGCATTTTATTTATCAAAATAATGAAAATTAGGAGAAAAGGAAGGTGAAAGGTCACAGGTTGCATGTGAGGAGGAAAGTGAAGGAAAATAATGAAAAACAAAGAAAATAAAGGCCTCTTATATAAAAATGCTTATGAGGATCAGTGGATAAGATTTTGTGAGTTCAATTTTGGAGCTCTCATTATTCTCTCTCTCTCTCACATAATCTTCGATACTTAAAGTAGTATTGGAGAGCTCTTCGAGAGTTTGGCCTACTTGGAGATTTGGATCAAGAAAGAAAAGAAAAAGAGGTAAAGTGCAAGAGGACATCAGGATCAACAGCTACATCAGGTTCTGAGTGTAGGTACCTAGTTGCATGTAATATTTCCTCACTAGTTTTGGCATGCATGGTGTATGCATGTGGATTTTCGTAACCTTTTGATTTCTTGCATAGCCATGTTATTGTGGGTTTATTTTCAGTGATTTTTTTCTAGTTGGTTCACATGAGACCTTTATATGTTGGGTTGAGTTATTAACTCTTGGAAGCCTTGGTTGCACAAATACTCTGGAATCCCGGCGGAAAACTATGGGTTGAGTTACTAGTCATAGAAGCCTTGGTTGGACAAATTCTCTGGAGCTCGACTAACAATTGTTAGTTTGAGTTACTAGCCCTCGAGCCTTGGTTGGGAAAATTCTCTGGAGCCTTAGGTGGGTTGAGTTACTGGTCGTGAAGCCTTGGTTGTACAAATGCTCTAGAGGTCGAAAACAACTGGGGTTGAGATACTAGTCCTGGAAGCCCTGGTTGGACAAAGTTTGTGGAAGCTCTATAATAGTTGGGGTTGAGTTACTAGTCTTGGAAGCCCTGGTTGGAGCAAACACTATGGAGCCCTGGAATAGCTTGGATAGAGATCAATCTATGATGGTTAGTGATGTTTGACCATGAGGTGGAATTACTAGTTTAGGGTTGAGATGGTTCAGTCTTTGGAGCCCTGGTTTAGTGTTGATTGATGTGTTTAATAAAGTCCCACATTCATGCTTCGAATATTTCACAGGTACTCGCTGAAGTGAGATTTGGGTCATCCATTCTATAGTCGAGTGGAACGTGGATGTCCCATTCTGGGTTTGTTTTTACATTCATTACTGAAAGGCTCACTGCAATGGTATTTTATGTGTATATGAAATGGTTTATATATGGATTCTATTGTCGATGTATCCATCATATTTATGTTGGTATTATTTTGGTTATGAGAATATAATGTGACAATGATGAGGTATAGCTCTCTCGATATTTTGACTTGTAAATGAATATTAAATGTATCTATGGTAAAATTGATTGTATGATAGCTTATGATGTAGGGGAGAAATTATTCTTATCCATTCTTAGATAAGAAAGATACCCCTTTGTTTAAATTTGTTATTTATATCTGTAGATGTTATGTTTGTGACATGTTTGACGAAATTCTTGTCATAGTTGGGTTGGGTTGGATGAGTTCTGGTTGATGTGATTGCTTCCATATGTTTTTTTTAATGTTATTTACCCTCTCCCAAAGTTACAGGAAAGCCTGGGCAATGACCTGGGCTCAGGGGCTTAAAATGTGGCCCAAATCCCAAATCTACAGGCATATTTTTTTTTTTTTTTTGCCCTGAGCCGCTACCTTTCTAAGGATAGATCATGGCTTTAGGGTCTAGATCTACAACCTTTCCTTTCCAAGCCCATGGCTTAGCCTTAAAGGGGCTAAAATCAGTCCCCCTGAGGGAACATGGCCCTGGGAGGTTGGGTTACCTCTTGGGGATGTCAATGATTCAGTGTAAGGTGTGTTTTTGGTGTTTTCGTCAGTTCGACTTCCTTAAGGTCATCTAGGAGGTTGAATTTCATATTAGTAGCCCCTCATTACACATTTACCCCAATTTTACGGTTACTTGGGTATATGTGGGAAGTGGGTGTGATAGTTGAGTACGGTCAACAATAGTTAAGCTATGGCTAACAATGAACATGGTAGTCCATGGTTGGCACAATTGATCATGGTTGTCGATGAGTTGACCATGCTGACCATGGTTGTCCATAGGTCAACCATACTAAGTATGGTTGACCATGTTGTGTATGGTTGATTATGTTTGATTGTTCCTAAATTGTCAATGTGATCACTTTGGAGTTTTTTTCTTAAATCATGAATCACAGAAGCCTCCAATCTGAGATTGTTGACAATGGTTGAGCTTGTTTGAACATGGTTGAGCAAGGTAGATTATGGTTGAACTTGGTGACCATGTTTGAACATGGTTAAACTTGTTTAACCATGGTTGAACTTATTCCACCATGATTGACAATGGTGAACATATTGTTGACTATGGCTAAACATGATGGACCAAGATTGTCAATATTTACTTATAGATGAGGATGGTCAACTGTGGCACACCATGATGCCCATGATAATCATGGTTCACCATGTTGAAAATGCTTGATCATAGTTGTAACAACCCTTGGTTGATTTTCCATGTAAATAAAATAAGGCCAGGGTCACGGGACACATATTCCAAGTTGAATGTTGGGAAAAAAATTATAGTGTGCATCACTTGTGTTTAATAATGGTTATGGAAATTCGCAAAAGAAAAGAGACAATAATTGAAATTTTATTTCTGAAAATAAAGGAATTTTTGGACACCTAGTCCTCTAAGGATTGGTGTGGAAGGCGAATGGTCAAAGGGAGTCCAAGAGACCCTAGCATATGGAATCTAAGGGTCACTCCATTGTACTATAAATATGTATCAATGTGAACAATAGATGCACACTCATGTTTATCTTTTATCTTGTGTGCATACCATGCATGTATCTAACATGGTATCAAAACTGACGATTTCTAGCGCTGCTAATATTTAAGACATTAGATTTGTGGCCATTTATATCTTTTGTCAAATCTCTTGCAGTGTAGAATTTTATCCTCTAGCATCTAAGAATGCCTTTGTTGCGTTCGTAGTATTCTCTTACCCTAACGTCTCTCTTACCACCTCTGCTCGAACGTTGCCTTCGTTTCCATATTCCTATACTCGATGTACTCCTCACATGTCATGCATTAGTTAAATGATGGTTCCCTCTGTGTTACGCTCTGAATGTGCTCCACCGACTCTCTCATACCCTCGTCCCTCCTCGTGGTGCAGTTCCTAGAGATGTCACTGCAGTTTACATAAATCCCAATTCTCTGGTGATTTTATATTTGAACTCCATTTTTTTTATGTGTGGATGTTTGAATCTAAACACTCTTGTTCTTGATTATGTTAATACATAGTCGACCATGCATACCCACTAGCGCCCTCCATTATACACTGCGATCCCATCCACACAGTTGGTTTCCTCTCCTCGTACGCTTTCAACATTATAGTCAACACCGCCTCTCCTCCTTGGCACTACTCGACCCTCCCACCGTTTGGTTTCCTCTCCTCATACACTGTCAACATTAAAGTCAACATTGCCTCTCCTCCTTGGTGCTGCTCGACCCTCCCACCATGGCCTCTCCACCAGCATAAAACGCTGCAGGAAGAAACTCAATACGCAACAAACTACACTACGCAATACACAGCGGTCTCCACTACCTGCCCACAGCATATTCCTGCATAGTAATACGAATGGTATATTCATACATATACGCACCCTTTTCCACTGTCTACTCTCCCTCATGCGCTACTCCTCTGTAATTAAATATCTTACCTCCATTTTACCTCCAACTTCATTTCTTACTTGAACTCAAGCTGTGTAGTAGAGGATAATTAATCACCGTCCATGCTAGAAATATTGTTTGTTGAGCTCTTTATGGCACTTGGAGCAGAAGTTCATGGTAGCCACATTCCATAAGAAGTTGTAGTTTTCCATTTGCATCTATTTTTATTCTCTAGTGATATACTTCTATGGCATAAACCTCTTCAGTGTATAATAATTCCACAGGCTGTGAACACTATTACCATTTCACCTCACAGTTTTGTCTTGGATTTAAGTACAAGAGCCATTACCGAGGAACTACGCTCATGATGAAAGCTCATAATAAAAGATACAAAATGCAATAGTATATATCCCTTTATGTTTTCTCTGTCGAAACTCTCAACATTATCTGTTGTTGTGACTAAGTTTTCTAGACACTCTCTTGAATCTACAACTCATTGTTGACTGATTCTCAACTACATTGACTCATTTCAAATCGTATCATCTTTTGTCATTAATGGGAGAGATGTAGTGAGAGTTCCAAATTTATTGTATTAATTCCCAACTCATGTGATGGGAAAGAAAGCTCGAATCTCATCTTTCACTACAAGTTTGGCGCCTCTCACAGTGCCTTATCGCAGCAACCATTTACTTTGACTCTCCAAGTTTCTCTTTTTCTGAACAAGGACAAATAGCCATTTTTTTCTGTTAATATTTTTCCTGAATGCCATTTGGTCATATCTCATAGTGTAATAAATAAGTTGAATGAAAAGAATATATTGCTTTTAGAAATTCCAGCGCTAGATATTGAATTGCATGATTGACAGCGAGGCAAGCAAAAAAAGGTTTCTCGAAGAAGACACGGCTACACATACAAGTTGCAAGCTTCAGTAAGTTTCTGGTAGCTAGGATGTTTGAAAATTGGTGGTTGATTGACATATTATTTTTTGGTGCGGATCTGCCACAACATTGTATATTTGGTTCCTTGTCACTTCTTTCAAGGTGCATTATCAGTTGAAATTGACACTCTCCCTTGGTTGTATTTGAGGTTTTTTAAAAAATGACTAGAATTAGTGAAGTATTAGAGTTTTTCAACACTCTGATTCAATATACTACCATTGACACTGTAAAACTCAACACATCCTCTCTTGATGAAATTAGAATTTTTTTACAAAATGCACAAGAAAACATTGAATTTTGGCATTTTGAGTCACAACTACACTAGGATGAGTTAGAACAAGGAAGACATAATTTTGAGCTTTGTCTTGTTCAGAATAAACCCCTTTTTTAGTCTGAATTTGACTCCCATCAGTAGTTAGAGATTAATAAACACAATGACATTGAGATTGAGTCCCATCATGTGTCAAATGTAAGAGAAGATTTGCATGCAGAAACATAAATTCAACATGTAATTCCCAAGCCTATCATCAGACCTTGGGAAAATCTTGTCCATAACAAGCATAAAACTGGTTTTGGATATGAAAAGGATGTGTCCTTTCATATTCCAAATTACTCAAAGCCCAGGGCTAGTTTCAGAGAATTGGATTCCTTTATGACAATACATCTTCAGTTGTTCTAGATTTTGCTCCTCTTCAACAAAAACAACAACTTATTGTCAAATGCCAAAATTGTGACTGAGTTGGTCATATGAAAGATAATTATTTTGATCTTCATCCATGTAATAACTGTCATAAAACCACTCATTCTTCACACAGATGTTTCAGAAACAAGTCTTCTATAAGAACAAAGATTCAACTTGGATGGATCACTTCTTGGCAATGGGCATCAACAACCAAGAAGATGTTTCAGTCGTATGTCAAAGCATTTTCAAGGGTATTGAATAGTCTTGTAGTTGATTTTTCACCATCATCTCACCTTATATCTAACATGGGGGAAATAATGGTCATCTACAAGATTCAAGTACACATCAAGGAAGCCTAAGCCACAACCTTCCATACCATATTTAGAGTTGTAGCCAGAGACACATCAGTTCAAGCAAGCCTGAGCCACAAGCTCCCATACCAGATTCAGAATTGTAGCCAGAAATAAAGATGCTCATGAGCATGTATTTGGTTGGTGGTTAGCCTTAAACCATCTATGTGGGGTTGAGCTTCTCCTTCTTCAAATAATTGGGGAAACTTCCTCTACATGTAGAGTTCAAATTCTTGCCAATTTTGGAAGATTTCCATGAATTTCATTACGCATTCCAGAGTTCGCAGCCATCTTGAAACCAATGCAGGTTGACGTTATCACTTTTTTATGCGGGTTGCAGACCTCCCTTTTCTAGGCTAAAGGTGTCACTTTTAAAAACATTGTGAGTACTTCCTCTAGCAAAATACTTCAAGTTCGTGCTAGATTTGGAAGAGTTCCAGGAACTGCACTAAGCATTTGAGTGTTGGTGGTAATCCTCAAACCACATCCTTATGCCAAAATTATAGAGAGCTCCTTCAACCTAGTTCTTCCATTAATAATTTGCACATTTTGTATTACATTTCTTTTCGTGGACTCAAACATACCCCTTCGGAATAAAGGGGGGTAGGGGGCAGAATGTTGGACCTAATCCTCTAAGGATTGGTGTGGAAGGCGAATGGTCAAAGGGAGTCCAAGAGACCCTGGACTATGGAATCCAAGGGGCACTCCAATGTACTATAAATATGTATCATTGTGAATAATAGATGCAATAGCCTTTTGTCTTTCATCTTGTGTGCATACCATGCATGTGTCTAATATGAATATAGGAGAAAAGAAAGGTGAAGAGACATAAATTTCCATGCAAGAGAAATTAGAGGAAAAATGAAGGAAAATGAATAAAATATAGACATCAATGATAAGAAGGATTTAGAGAAACAATTTATAGCCTTTTGGACAGTTTGGAGTTAAGCACACTCTTACTCTCTCATTATCTCATACTCTTGCACACTTAGATAAATATTGGAGCACTCTAGTGTTTGCTTGGATTGGAAAAGAAGGAAAAGGAAGGAAAGGAAGTATAGGGGGATAATTGGATCAACAATTATAGCTGGATTTTCTTGTAGGTAATAGGTTGCATGTATTATTTCCTTACTGATTTATGGATGCATGGTATATTCATGTGATTCTTTGGTTATGTGTTGTCATTGACATGGAGATTTTTTTAGATTCAAAATTCTTTCAGTCTCGCCTTGCCATTTCTTGGATAGCCATTGTGTTGTGGGTATCCCACTTTATTTTTATTGGTTCTCATGTTCCCTATGATTGTGGGTTGCAACGAATGCTCTAAAATCCCTCGACCATATTGGGTTGAATTACTAGTTCCTAGATTCGTTGGTTGGGAAAAACGCTCTAGAGCCCTTGGTGGGTTGAGTTACTATTTCCTAGAGCCATGATTGGAATAGATTCTCTGGATCCTTGGAGGGTTTTGGGTCAGGTTACTAGTTCCTGAAGCCCTAGAAAACATGGGCACAAACTAATTTGGTTTTTGTTATTGAGTTTGGACAGTAGAGGTGTAATCACTGTGGTTGAGCGTTGAGGTGTTTTGGCCTCTACAAGCCCTGGTTGATTTTGTTTTGGTTTATTCCGTGATATCCCACATTCATTTTTGGGATATGGCGTGGTCATGATTAGTTGAAAGAGAGATTTGGTTCAGCCTGAACTACAGTTGGGTGGTACGTGGAAGCCCTGACTTGGTTCACATTTTCATATGTTAATAAGAGCTAGTTTCCTATTGTGATTTATGAGCACGTGTACTAGTTGACACTATGGATGATTTTACATGGTCTCTATGTTGGTTATTTGTTGGTTATATGATGTATTATATCTATGGATCTTGTAATGTTTTGATAATTTATTGAATGGCTAATGAATGCATGGACTAACAAGTGATATTGCAGCCAGCTAGATAGGGTTTAGATCCATCTTGGTGATTCTTAGATAAAGGCTATCAATTTATGATAAGATATATATTCATGACCTATAGATTACATGTTTGCCATATGTTTCACAAAAACTATGTTGTGAATTAGGTATATTTAGGTCAAGTTCTTGCTTTTGTTTTTATTGGATGACTTTGTCAATACCTCTGATTGCATTCTGAAAAGTTACAGGAAATTCTAGGTAGTGGTCTGAAGGTTGGCCTGAAAAGGTGGCACAAATTCTAGAACCACATGCTTATAACTATAGGATTTAGGTCATAACTGCATGGAAGAAAGCTTGTGCATGTGGTTGGGGCCTGATAACCACACTATTTCCTTTTTGTGCATGTGATTGGGGGTTAATATTTTGAGAAAGGGTTCCATCTTAGGTATTAATTACTTGGGATGGTTTTCTAGCTCCCATGTGATCTATACTCACTGTGGGATGTGAATAAGTGTTCAGTTTGCAAGACCCACTTCCTTAACTAGAACTTGGAGGTCAAGTCATGTGATAGTTACATTCGTCTCATATTTAGCATGTCAAGCTTGTGAATTTGAGCAAATTTGGGAGGGGTAATTTATAGGGTGGTACCAAAACTTCCAGGTTCAAAAGGTTTCACTGGATTGGCTAGATGTGATTGCTATGCATTCATGTTAGTTGTCGATATGTTTGTTATGCATGCATTTTGATGGTCATTTTTCTAGTCTTGAGTCATGATGATGATGTTATTATGTTATGATGTTGATTTTGATGATGTTGACAATGTTAGTTTCAATATTTGTATATACATGTATATCATTCTAATGTGGACTTAATTGTGCATAATAGATAGCCTCCCTTGAAACACATTGAGGTATGGTTTTTATTATGTTTATATTTGGTTTATATCACATGAAATGTTTACAAGAGATAGAACATCAGAGATGGTGAGAAGAAAGGTGGATTACAATGCACATGACTCTCCGTATAGATTAGTTTAGTAGCAAGGAGATGAGTATTTTCCTGATTTAATGGATACATTGAAAAGCTTAACGCAAATATCAGAATTTGCAAGGAATATAATAATAGGTTGGTTGAGGTATAGGAAAGGCTTTCTAGAGCTCAAGAAAAGCAAGCATAGGTCAATGTAGTGATCCTTAAAAGCTTATCATATTTGTAGAGATAGGGACAATTAATAATCCATCATGGATAGGAGAAATTAACAATGGGGCATATGGTAGCAGGTCTCAATCAAGATATAGGTTGGACATGGATGATACAGTTAGAGGTGGTATATGGTTGGGTCCACTTGACAATAGAGGTAGTGGATATGGCTTCTATTATAGTTTTGGATCGAAGAGACATCATGGTCATTACCACTATCATGATTATAGGAGGGGTGAGAAGAAGTACTTTCGAGAAGAGTTCAAGAAACCAAACCCCCTACATTTTATGGAGAGATGAAGACACCTGATAGATGAAAAACAATGGATACTTAGGATGAAGAAGTTATTTGAGTTGCACGATTATACAAATAATATGAAATCTAGGATAACTATTTTCAGTCTCAAGGGAAAAGAAAATATATGGCGGGAATATGTGAAGTATGTCAGAGACATCAAAACATAGTAGCTGAGTTGGTGTGAGTTTAAAATACTCTTCAGAAAGAAATACTTGTCCGAGAGATATTATGATGGAAAGGTTAAGTATTTCTATGATAAATTAAGAGTATATAACTATGTTTCTAAAGCTATTGAGGCATGTAACATATCTCAAGGATGAAAAGACAAAGTTCCAAAGATTCATTAGTGGAGTGCCTTTAGAATTCAGATCGACATGATTATGATGAGTCTCCGTCATTGGAGGAAGTCACTAGGAAGATGGAGAATTATTCTGAGAATTTTAAGCATAACTTTGAGTCTAAGCGAGATAGGAAAGCTAATGGTAAGAGTAAAGGAAATTGGGCTAAGAAGCGATGAATAATTCAGGATGTAAGTGTCGAGGAGAACATGATCCATATAAGAATTTCAATAAAGTTGAAAGAGGACATGGGTATCAACCTGAGGAGCATAAAAAAGGCGAGGTCAGGAAGCATTTGCAATGTTGGAATTGTGTGGAGAGCATCGTAGGATATATTTTCCATGATAACAGGGTGGCAGACCACAAATTTATAGTGCTCAAGTGGCACAAACAATTGGGGATGTTGGTAAGATAATTCCTCATATTTATGAAACACTTGATAACAGGAAGGAAGACCATCATGCATCCATTATTGGGATTGAGAGTAAAATTTATGATCGATTTTTTTCTATTTTTATTGATTCTCGATATAACTATAGTTATGTTAGTCCTCACTTGGTGGATAAGTGTGGCTTGAATAAAGAAGTGCATGAAGAATATTGGTCACTGCAGTTGGCTACAGGGACGAAAAAGAATATTTCCTCATTTGGTGATATTTCATGCATTTGAGTTGAAAAGCATCTTTTCATCAGCGTAACATACATATGCTTCAGAACAAAGCAATCGAGCTGGTTAAAGTGCAATGGAAGCACTTTGGGCCTGATGAAGCTACATGGGATATGGTTGTTCAGATGTGGAATTTATATCCTTCATTATTTGTTGGTTCTAGAAAATGAGTTTTTGGTAGATGTACATGTACATGGATGTTGTTATAAATACTACAGTGATTTGTGTTATAAAGGTCCTATAAGAAATATTTTTGTTTTGTTTTTCAGTAGGATGTCATTGTAAATACTGCATCGAGCTATGTTGTAAACCTCCATAGGCTATATTTTTTTTTTCAGCGGTTCAATATTCATATGTGTCATAGAACACCGAGGATGGTATTCCCCTTAGTGGGATGGGTTTGTAACATCCACTGGTTGATTTTCCAAGTAAATAAAATAAGGCCAAGGTCATGGGACACATATTCCAAGTTGAATGTTAGACAAAACATTATAGTGGGCATCACTTGTGTTCAATAATGGCTATGGGAATTGGAAAATGAAAAGAGGTAATAATTGGCATTTTATTTACAAAAATAAGGGAAAATAGGAGAAAAAGGAGGTGAAGAGAAAGAAATTTGCATGTAAGGGAAATTGGAGGAAAAATGAAGGAAAATGAGCACACTCTCACTCTCTCATTCTCTCATACTCTTGCACACTTAGAGAAATCTTGGGGAATTATTTGAGCACTCTAGTATTCACTTGGATTGGATAAAAAAAATGTGCAAGGAGACATTTGGATTGCTTTGCGTGTAATAGGTTGCATGTGTGATTTCCATGATGATTTATGAATGCATAGTATATGCATGTGATTCTCTAGTTATGTGTTGTCATTTCCATGGATATTTTCCTAGATTGACAGTGGTTTCACCCTTTCCTTTCCATTTTCCGTATATCCATGGTGTTGTGGGTCTCACACTTGTTTTTCTAATTTTTTCTTAGGTTCCCTATTTCAGTGGGTTGGAAAAAATTCTTTGGAAGTTCTGAAACAACTTGGTTTGAGTTACTAGTTTCTAGAGCTATTGGTTGGGACAAAAATTATGGAGCCCTTGGTTAGCTGAGTTATTAGTTCTTAGAGCCGCGATTGGAACAAACCCTCTGCATCCATAGAATGTTATGGGTTGAGTTACTAGTTCCTAGATCCCTAGACAACTTCGGTAGAGACTGATCTAGTTGATGTTAGTGAGTCTCATCTGTAGAGGTGGATTCAGTGTGGTTGAGGGTTGAGGTGGTTTGACCTTTGGATGCCTTGGTTGGTTTTATTTATTTTTATTCCATGAGATACCACATTCATGCATGGATTATGGCATAGGGGTGATTGGCTTAAAGAGAGATCTAGTTCAACCCAATCTTTGGTCAAGTGGCATGTTGAAGTCCCTGACTTGGTTTTAATTTTCATATGTTATTAAGAACTTATTCCTTTTGTGTTTTATGATAACTTGTACTAGTTATGATGTGGAAATTATGGCTGATTTTCCATGGTTTCCATGTTGGTTATTTGTTGGTTATATGCTAGTTATATGATGTATTCTATATATGGATCCTATCATGTTTGGATAAGTTATTTAATGGTGTATGAATGCATGGAATAACAAGCTCTATTGAAGATAACAAGAGAGGGATTAGATAATTCTTCATGATTCTATGATGAAGGATATATATTTATGATCAAATATGCATTCATGAACTATAGCTTACATGTTTTCCATATTTTTGATGAAATTGTTGTTATGAATTAGGAATATTTGGGTCAAGTTATTTATTGAGTTTTCAATGGATGGCCTTTTAAATACCTTTGATTTAATTATGGAAAGTTATAGGTAATTCTAGGTAGTGGTCTAGAGGTTGTCCTAAAAATGTGGCACAAATTCTAGAACTGCATGCCTAGAATAGGAGAATTTAGGTCATAATTGAATGGAAGAAGGCTTGTGCATGCGGTTGGGTCCTCATAACCACACTACTTCCTTTTTGTGCATGTGGTTGTGGGTTAATATTGTGAGAAAGGGTTCCAGATCAGGGATTGATCATCTGGGTGGTTGTATAGCTCCTGAGTGATCTATAATTCCTATGGGATGTCAGTAAGTGTTCAATTTGTAGGACCCATTTCCATAACTAGAACTTGGAGGTTGGATCATGTAGTAGTGAGACCCATCTCATATTTATCCTAGAAAGCTTGTGAATTTGGGTAATTATGGGAGGGGGAATTTACAACAGTTTAGAATGGTCAACCATGTAGATCATTGTTTACAATGATCAATTTTCCATGTTTAACGGTGGTTGAGCATGGTTGGCCATCTTGACCATGTTGAAGATGGTTGACCTTGTTGTCTAAAATTATCTTCAACCACATATGACCATAGTTTATTGTGTTTGAGCTCAATCAAATAAGGGTACATCATGCTTAACCATGGTTTTAGTTAAACAAGGTTGACTGTGGCTAAATTTGGAGATCGTATTTGACCATATTTGAACATGGTGTATTATAGTGAAAATATTACTAATTATGGTCAACTAAGGTTAATTTATGGTTAATCATGAACATAGTAGTCAACATTGTCCATGGTTTTCTATGTTGACCATGGTTGTCCATTATTTGACCATGTTGACCATGATTGATCGGGTTGTCCATGATTGACTATGGTTGAGCATGGGAACATGGTTGACATTACCTGCGCTTGTTTGAAAATGATTGAACTTGGTGACCATATTTGATCATGGTTGGGCATATCTGACCATGGCTCAATATGGTCAACATATGGTTGACTATGGTTAAACATGGTAGGTAGAGGTTGTCTACATTCATCTATAAATGAGTGTGGATAACCATGGAAACCATGATGCCCATGTTGACCATGGTTGACCATATTAATCATGCTTACCATGGTTAACCACAGTTCGCCATAGTCAAACATGTTGGTCATGTAAATCATTTTTATTGTGGTTTGGCCATATTTCACATTAGTTGAACATGGCTAGCCATTTGTACCATGTCGATTATGCTTGACATTGTTGTTAGGGATTAACTATGCTCAACAACATATGACCATAGTTAACTGGCTTTTAATCTCGGCCAAATGAGGGACGACCATGGTTGAACATGATTGTTGATGTCTTTCCTTGTTGCATTACAACATCATTTTTGTGTCCAACTATGATGACATTTGATGTTCATCACAGTTCTAATGTCATTTGTTATGCATCACATTGTGAAAACATTTATTATTCATCACATATGTCATTATCTATTATTTTTCACATTATTACATGATTTATCCTCTATATTAAACATGGTCAACAATTTTCATCCATTCAAAATAATATTCAACCATAATCAAACATTCACAACATGGTCAACTATGCTCACCAATTGTAATGCACCTCCAAATTACACATAAAAAAATACATATCTTCTACTTAATCCAATATTTGAATGTTATCATTATTAAGTTGTAGTGATGTTTAATATTAAACAAAGAGTCTACTTCCAAGGTCATATAGAATCAAGATTCCTGAGTGTATGTTCTTAAATGATTTTGATTGATGATATGGTATCGAGGTAGAAGTTTCCATCAAGATTCATTCACTTTTCATTTAATATATATATATATATATATATATATATATATATATATATATATATATATATATATATATATATATATATAGGATGAGATTTAAACCATTACCCTTGTGTTTCACAACAATTAAACAACCTTTGAATATTTACAATACCACATCATGATGTGGTTTAATTTTCCCTGGAGAATTAAAATTAATGTTTCGTAACTATGAAAGCACATATCATTTTCAGATCAAGGCTACTCGGCCACAAAACTTGTTTATTTCAAATCATGTTTATGACTTTTATCAACCATCTATCCCTCATATCACAAGGTATATGAACCTTTGCCATAGTCGAATTTATATTCCATACTAAAGTTTTTTATTCTTTATGTGAAGTTAAATTACAACTACCAGAGTCATAGTTCAACCATGTATCAAACCATATGCCAAGCCACCTACACAAAAACCTATGATTGATATTATTGTGCTATTTTCGACCTCCTCCTTGAGCCCCCTTGGAATTCATGACAGGTGGTCCTTGGTTACGTGTTTCACATGAATTTTATTTCTCTAACTGATCCATGTGATGAGGTACTGGAAATAAAACTAAGATGTTCCATTACATTTGGCGACATTCATGGCTCGATGCCTCATACGCATTTGAGTGACTAACCTCTTGAATCTTTTCACTTTTACATTGTTCCTATTTTCTACTGACAAAGAGCTTCTCAATGATGGGTTGGCGTTTGAACAAATTTACTTAGTTTTCTAGTGTTTGATGATACTATGAGTCAAAAAATTTTGATTCTGATCTCACCCTATGACGATGTCTTGAACTACAAGAAGAAAGTAAGCTTATTTTCTTAGGCTATTTGATGAATATGCTATTGAGGATTTGTTTTCTAGGTTTGATATTTTTCTTACTTTTTTTATCTGGCATGGGGAAAACAAGTCAAGCTAGCAATTTTATTTATGGAGTTTGTAGGTTTTTCGAGGATCCTTTCACTTAAAACTTGATGGCTAATAGTTTGCTTGGATAATGCATTATTTTCACGGAAGATAAAAAATACCTTGTTATTTTCCATTTCCACATGATGTTTTAATTAATAGATTTGGAAAGGTATATAACTTAATCATTTAATTCAACCTTTTAATTTTTTTTTGTAAGAGGGTTTTTTCTTGTGTATTATCCTTTCAAAGTTTCAATTAATTTTGACTCAGGCATTTCCTCATTTAAATTATTTCAAGGGTTTTTCGATTGGAATCATTATAAGAGTTTTATGCTTGAATTATTCTTCAGTTTTTTGAATAAAGACAATCACTTCTTGAAATACCCTTGTTGGTTCGAGTTAAAGCTAGCAATGGATGCAAATAATTTGTGTGAGATGTTACACCACCTCATTTTCATTTTACTATTCTCTATAATTCCTTGAATACTACTTATTTTTATTTTGGGTTCTTGTTAGCTTAATTTAGCATAAAGGGTTTCACACATGAGAACCCCTTATTTTCTGCTTCAAGGGTAGTGGAATTGATTATATACTCAATTCTCTAATAGTCCAATTTATTTTAACAAGTTATTATAAGCCATGGTTGATTAAAGATTGTCAAGGTAAATTCGTTGTCAAATTTCTAAATTAAAGAATTTATTTTATGGATTTTGTTTCTATGGTTAGGGTACTAACACACATTTCTATGATATCTTTGAAACAAGATTTTTCACCAAACCCCAAGTCAAAATTTTCCTAATAGTACAATAGGCTTAGCTCTACAGGAAAGAACCCCCCCTTAAAGTCATGTTTCTTGCACAGGTACTTCAATGATGTAGGTGATTGATGATGATCACGACTAATTCTTATTGACTTTATTGCATAGGGTTTATGCATACTCAGTTTTCAGTTATGTTTTTAGTTTTAAGGACTCAATATTCTTAATTTATTACTTTTTCTTCTAAAAAATATATTCAATTGGACTCCAGAGTATGCACACACAACTCGTTTTGGAGATATTCATATACTAGATTATTTTTGTAACAACCTCCTCCCACATCTACCCAAGTAACCAGCCAATACGGATAAATATGTGATGATGTGCTACTATGATATGATTCAACTCCCCATGTATAGTTAAGGTAGTGGAACCGACACAACACAGCCAGTCTGACCTTCCACACATGCAACATAACCCCTACGAGCCATCCAACATGTCCAGGTGACAAAACCCTAAGACAACCTAACGTTTTAGTGCATTACCTGGGTCTCCCCATTGATATGGGAATGAAGTCGACTTGGACCCTCTAGTCGCTCCCACAACAAGGCAATCATGCAACTAGGGACTTCTCAAGGAATTTCTATGCGAGCGAATTTGTATTCCATGCCATGTTTTTAGGGCCACGACTTAGGCACTGTTGAGAACACCACAAAACTTCCAAAAATGAAATATAATCTCAAAAAAATGATAGAGATGCAAATACTTGAACAAGGACTTGACTAGAACCCTAGTAGCCATGACGTACATTTCGTCAAACTACTAGCCATGACATGCATTTCGTCAAACAAGCCACAAATATGAATTCTACGGGTTTAAAAATTAGTTCTGAGTATAAGGGTCTTATACATATTTGAGAATTTCTAAGAATCATTGTTGCCTTATCACATTAGCCTCATTATCATCTATTATGTCACATATTAATTTCTCATTCATTTACAAATAAAAACATGATGACAACAATACATTTTCACTATCATAAAACATATTCATAACCAACATATAAACAAAAAAAATAACAAAGATACAACAAACATAAGTGCCTCAAATGAACCAATACATTGACACATGAAATATTGATCATCAGGGTTCCTCGATCATGGATATTGGAAAGGTAAAGAAACTCTTCAGGGTAGGCACAATTGGTGGAACGAGGAGGACCCCCTTTTTGGTGACCTTGAATTATAGATATGCTATTAAATCCTAAAATACGTAAGTGGCATTGAGACCTTTGGCAATGATACTACCTGAGTTGGTAATACTTTATAATTATTGCACAGAGAAGTGCATTATACAACTCGACATGATGGTGATGTGTCATATATGTTTGGTGTGTATGCATCGATGTGGTCAGTATTATTTTCAACCATAAATAAAATATAAAATATTTTATTATATTTTAATATGAAATAAATAAAATACATTTATTTTAATTATTTAAATATATATGATAACATTGAAATAAATTATTTAAATATATATTGTAATGAGCAATTCAATTATTAATAAAAACAATTTTTTTTAATAAAAGTTAATAAAGTTTAAAACGTTTTAATAAAATTTTAAAAAATATTAATAATAAAAAAAATTAATACCCAACTGAATAAGTAATTGAATGTAAAATAAAATTTCATTTAAATTTAATTAATTCATTATTTAATTTCCTTCTTACTCAAACTAGCAGTTGGGCCAATTCCTAGTTTGACTATCTCTACTATTTAAGCTTATCGTCTTGATATGATTTTTCATCTCGTCTTGGAGATGAAGCACAATCATTGGCATTCAAGTAATTTTACTAAATCTAGAGAAATTAGTCAGCTATGAATACCTCTCATGGAAATGGTCATGGATGAATGAGTTACTTAATGTAGTTGAATCCCAAAAAATGATATCTAATGCATTGCGAAAAATCCCTCAATACTTAAATACAAAGAGTGAAGGGAGCTCTATTTGAATGGTTCGTGAGGCACAATACTTGCTAAGGTTTTGCAAATGGGGTAGCAAGCTAAGTGGGCTTGATTGTGGTGAAAACTCCATAGTTAAGCACACTTGAGCCAAAGGCGATCTGGGATGGGTGACCTCCTATGGAATCCTGGTTTACCAAGTGGAAGCCTCGAAAGTGATAAGTGATGCTATGTGATTCATTTCACTAGTTTCAATCACACTTCCTCACCCCTGTGAGCATCACCTGATGCATTGAGTGCTAAGTGGACTATTCAAAAATCATGACAAATTATTGAGTTATGACTACCTCTCATGGAAATGGTCATAGATGAATGACTTACTTAACACAGTTGAATCCCTAAAAATTATATCTAGTAAATATTTGTTATAATTTGTAATTTTGAGTTGTGTGGCCTACACAATTCGAATGTCCATTAAGATTTTCCCATCATAAAATCCGTTTATATATTCAAAAAGTAATACACACACACACACACACACACACACACACACACACACACACACCAAATATTCTAAGTATGAACATTGTTTTTAAATTTTTATACCTCTAACATATTTAAATATTAAGAAATTTGATCTTTCTTGGTACTCGCTAGATTAATGATTAAGGTAAATATTTTAAATGTTTTCACGTGTTTGTAGATTAGTTGGTTAATAAAATTAGTATACATTATTAATTGTGACTAATGGCCCTCATATGCTGAACCAAATATCTCAAGGGGGCTATTAAACACATTATTTTGTCCTTTTATCTAGAAAAAGTGATGAATAATTTCAAGTTTTTTTAAAAAACTTTATTGGTAAATATTTACTAAGATTGCTTCAATTCCCACCATTTATATAATACTTCACAATATTGTTATTTTCAATTGAAATTCTTTATGTAGACATATAATTTCAAATTAAAATATATAATATTTTTATTTTGCAAATAAGATAAAGGTGTCAAATTAAATTAAAAGTGTTAGATATATGAATGAATAATTTATTATTTAATTATTAGTAAGAAAAAATTAATTTGTAAATATTAATTTATAAATCTCTCTATATATAATGAATTAAAAATATTTAATTTACAAATTAAAAATAATATTATTAATATCATTGATAACTTTTATTAAAGTCAAGAGAATGGTTTGGTGAACAATTTGTTTTCCGAGTTATGTGGGTTCAAGAGATATGTTCTAACCAGCATTTATGAAATAGTTGTATGTGGTATAATAATGAAACAAATATTTAGAAGTCGGTGATTCTCCGAAATCTAGTTTCAATTAAAATAATAATAATAATAAAACATTATTGGCATTCATCTTCTAATTATATTTTGTGTAATAGTGAAACAAATCGAGCTATTAATTTTCCAAAAATTCTCATATCAATTAATAAAATAATAGAAAGTCTTTTTGGTGAAATTTCAAAATTATATAAATGTAACATACATTGATAACTTCACATGGAAATGCCAGGAATTAATTTTTTTTATACAAGGTACCCACATGTAACTATCCAAATCACTATTAAATATTTCTTACTCATCATTACATAGAATGTTCACTAGTTCATAGTGTAACCTTAGAATAAGAATAGTAAGTTGCTTAACCATTAACAACCTCTATTGTAGTACGTTAACATGAAACTGTGTGACGTAACCTTCCATTCATTTCATTATTCATGTAGTCATCACATACTTGACATTATGAACATCATAACAAGAAAGGAATCAACATCATCAATTTGACACAATAATCAATCACATCATTGAAGACCAATATACCCTGGAAAACCCGTAGGGTAAAAACCAGAAAATGTTTAATTTTATTATTAAATGCTCGTGAGGGTGTTCAACCCTCACTCAGTGGCTTATAAGGGAGACTATCCCTTAACCATAGTTATAAATCTTACAAGGAAATATACAAATATCTAGCTTAAAGCCATTACAATAATTATGATAGCATTTACCCACTAATCTTCATATCTTCATATCTTGGTGGCATGGATGTACCTACATTGTACCATCATATATTGGATCATCCTGCAGCTCACACTCATCTGCATGAACCATAATCATTTACCTACCACCAATTTAAGCATAATATTTCCTTTGTACATGTCACCATTATTCCCTACTAATGATGCCTTCAACATACATTGATGTCAAGATTCATAAATTATTAATCATCCATATCATAAATATATACTAGAAAAGCTTCTCCATCTATTCATGTATATTCATGAAATGTAAGTAAAATATCTTGACATACTTCCTTTAACAGCACATAGTGCATATGTGCTAGTTATAAGTCATCACATTAACTAATGTTTCCCTTGCATAAGCACACATTCCTGCGAGACAATAGCTACATTTCCCAAGCATTTCCTTAAAGAAACTAATACATCAATCATGATCTTCGTGCATGCAATTTACATAAATTTAATCAAAATAACTAACCCTTAAGCTACTACTTTTGGTGCATGAAAGGAAAACTAACATAACAAATGTTGTTCCCATGCATGAAAATACATATAGCTTCCATAAGAGTCTTCCCAAAGGAATTCTTAACACCACAGAGCACATTGCTTCCAAAAGGGTCTTCCCAAAGGAATTCTTAACACCATAGAGCACCTAGCTTCCAAATGAGTCTTCCCAAAGGAATTCTTAACACAAGAGAGCATGCAAATACATGTTGCTTAACACAAGATAGCATGCAAACACATAACACTAATGTAATAAAGCATACAAATACATGTCTTCTTTTTCAAATATTATACTAAAAATATTTTCTGATGAAGTCTAACATAACATGTTATCTTTTCCCACATACAAATATGTATATTCTTTCTAACGAAAGCTAATATAAATATTGCATGCATATGTAGAAACTAACGTAATAGTTATGATAGCATAAAGTACTCACATGTAATTTTTCCTAAGAAACATTATAACTCACTATTCCTTCTATCCATAGAAAGAACATATCTCTATAACAAAATGGTTATGTTTTGCACATGCCATATCTTATCATATATCTCTTCTTTAATGTATGTAACACGTAACACAATCACTATTGTTTGTGCATGCAAGAGCTTATCATAACAACTCTTATTTAAGGTACGTAGGAGATATTCCCTTCTTAGAATTACACCATCATTAACCATTACTTTCATGTAAACAAATTCATACTTCATTTTCAAGAAGAAATTAACATAACCTAGTTTTGTTATTCTTGGAATTACACCACCATTAACTATGACTTTCATGTAAACAAATGCATACTTCATTTGCAAGAAGAATTTAACATAACCTAGTGTTGTTATCTTTATACCTGTAGTTTTACCATGCCTCCCTTTCAAGAAATGACCGTAGATGACCATATTTTATGCATAAAACCTAAGAAACATTCACAAGGTTAACTTAAACTTTTATGCATTCTTCTTCTTGTATGGACAAGATTCATATGCATATTTTTTTAAAAATAGTATTTATTTTTTCATTAATTCATGCACAAAACTCCTATCCAATATTTGTGCACTCGTGTATTCTTTAAATGAAAACATAAGTAACATTTGCAACAAATTCATGGAAACCCTTCCAAGAAAATTAATATAACTGACATTTATCTTTCTTTTTTTTCACCACCCGTGATATATTTTCTTTTTCACCAGCCATGAAAATGAATCACGAATTACCCTCTTTATTCTACATTCATTTTCAAGAAAATATCTTGGATTTCTTATCATTTCATTTTCTTTTTCACCAACCATGAAAATTTATCATGAATTACCCTCTTTATTATACATTCATTCTCAAGAAAATATCTTGGATTTGTTATCATTTCATAAACTAAATGAGTACAAAATCCATTTTAAAATAAAGAGTATGCATATTCTATTTTGTTTCTTATGAAATATTATATAAATATTTATATATTTTTTTCCATATATTTAACATAATCATCTAATATTTGTGCATGTACAAAGTATTTATTTTCCAAGAAATATAACATAGTATATTTTTAAGTAAAATCTAATTTGTGCACGAGGTATATTTACCTCTCAAAGAATTAAGCTCCTCTTGAAATTCATATATAGCATATATAGTTAGATTGGAATGAAATTGTGAAATATAAAGAAAACTGGAAGTAAGGTATGAAGACTTACAACCAAGATTTACCATCTTGGACTTATTCTTCACTTGGAAAGAATTTTGAAATGAAAGCTCACTGTCACCTCATACTGTGAAGCCACTCATGAATTTCACCTTACTATGCAATATCGAATTTCACCTCGTACTTACAGCCTCGAATTTCACCTCGTACTTGCAGCCTCGTACTATGCAGCCACTTGTTCAATGATTTAATAAAAAATGGCTCTCTGCCATCGATGCTCCTTCTCCCCGTCATCACAGAAATTTTTAATGTTTTGTACACCCATACCATTTGTAATGAATTTATCATATTTATGCTTCCTTCCTCTCTTGGGTGAAGATTCGAGCCCCCCTCATTATGGATAAAGGCATTGGCATAACAAATTTTTCCATAACTAATTCTTGATACAACTGTTTTGGTAAAACATGGTAGTTAAAAAATGTAAATTACAATGCTTTACATGGATGTTACATACTCCCCCCTTAAGAGAACACCATCCTTGGTGTGCTTCTCTCACTGAAATTTAAACTTATACTCATGATATAATAGTATAAACAACCCAAAGGGGGTCCTTCCCCTTCACAATGAAACACTTTCGCTTCCTCAAATGCCATTAATTGAAACAATAATGTTTTCTATCCATAGTCATAAGCATGTATAGTTCAACATATATTCCATTTCCATTTTTAACTGCTTATCCATTATTCAAATTCACATAGATATAGAAAAAAATATCTATAACAACTTACCATTACTTACCAGTTGCTATTGGAAGTAGTGATGACTTTTAAAAAATCTCTTTGAGAATGGTTGAACCACCCATCAACACTCCATGTAGAGAGCCTATAATGTATGACTAACAAATTCAATCACATTAGTCACATAGTTTCAATCAAATGAAATACTTGCAATTATCAAACATTCATGCAATATCAAGAGATGTTTTAATAAGAGTACTTCCACAAGTACTCAGAGAGCACCAATCCTCTAATCAATGCATCACGTGCACTCCATCTTAGATCCTACTAAAGACATTCACATAATACTTAAAAAATTACTCAGAGAGCACCTAGCTCTCTAATTGTACCAATGGTTAATCAATGCACCATGGGCATATCCTAGCCTCTGATAATACATTCAACAAATTAGTAATAAAATAAATAAAATTATACATTCAATAATTCATTTTCCATTCACTAAGCTCCTTTCCTCTTAATATCTACATAAGGTATTTACATAATCATATAAAAATTCATTTTAATATAACGCATAATTATTACTTAACTTGTTCCACTATGAGCACCACAATGGTAAAAAAAATTCTCCTCCCAACCCATGGGAGTTGGTTTTCACAACAAAATCGAGCCATTTTCACATACAGACATTTTTTCAACAGAATACCATTCCAGGTCCAGTATGGATTCCTCTTGGTAACATCATGCCTATTCCTCTGACAATGTTCCGTCTATGAGAAATTTTGGACCTCCTCCAACAGGCTCCAAAATCAATGGAGTTGCCTTAGGTTTTCCCCTCTTCACCATCTTGGCCAACTCTTTTCCCTTTATGAGATCATATATCTCTAGAGAGAGGAAATCTGGGTAGGTAAGTGCCGTCAACCCCTCCGGGTAGGCAACCACCATCAACCCAAGGCCTTCTAGCCTTTCATAATTGTTCATAATTGTCTAGCATGTTAAATTTCTCTTTTAGCATTGTTTTCCATAGTAAATTACATAGTGAAATATGTGAAGATTATACATAAAGAAAAATAAACTTTATGTACATCATACATCATACTTGGCCCTCCACATGAGTCCAATGATATCTAGATTAAAAAGAAACATGAATAACATACATGTGTTATACATTATTATTTCCCAAATATCACAATCATGTAAATTATAACGTGATACCATGTGTTATACATTATTATTTCCCTAAAAAAAAAATCATGCACATTATAACATGATTATTTATCAATTACCGTTGCAATTTTTCACGACACTCTTTCACAGGTTTTCTTATCGCCATTAAGCTAACCATGCTTAATCTCATCAATGACACTAATCATAAATATGCATTGTTAAAAAAAAAATATTCACTTTAAAATTAATTTTAGTTGCATGCATACAAGTATATATAGGTATTCATTAATGCTTATGTGTCAATTACGATTGGGTAACAATCCAATATTTCAAATTCCAAAAGTGTATTGTTACCAATTGTCTGACACGTGAAGTAACTACTTGTTCACCATTTTCAATAATATTTAATAAAAACCCATTCATGCATATAGGTTTTATTAGTTAGTCATACAACACTAACTAATCAATGCCACTAATAATCTTAATGCATCCATGACATGACTCATTCAAAAACTAGTCATTTGACAACTAGTCATTATAGTCAAGTCTCACTACTTGACCCATTGTGTATTTTTAACATCTGAAAGGGTTCATTAAATTTTATTTTAAAACATTTTATCATCCTATTCAATGACTTTCCTCATATTTTTCATTCATGCATTAGTTTCACACACCATCACTATACACATTCATCTTTTTCAAGTGGTGCATGGTAACTTTAGTTATGTTCACTAAATGTATGAGTAATATGTCATATACCCAAATGTTATTAGTCCACTCTCACTTTCACTTGTGAGGACTCAGGTTGTTCATAAGTAAAACAAGGGTTTTATTGTCCTTTATCCTCAGCAGGATTCTAACGTTATGAAAACCATTTTTCAAAAACATTTATTACTTTTTAGTCTTCAATGTAGTTATAGACATGAATCATACATCTCATGTCAAGAGTAGACTACTACATATATCATTCAATATGTAGATTGCTAGAATTATATAAAAATCAATATGCATATTTCCAGAATCATACCTTAACTGATGTCCATTAATAACATACCTCAATCTCTCTTTACTTAACAAATCCCAAAGGTGCCAGTGTTGCAACCTTTAGCTCTGATACCACTTGTAACATACATTGATAACTTCACATGGAAATGTCAGGAGTTAACTTCTTTTTTTTTTTTTTTACCAGGTACCTACGGGTAACTATCCAAATCACTATTAAATATTTCTTACTCATCATTACATAGAATGTTCACTAGTTCATAGTGTAACCTTAGAATAAGAATAGCAAGTTGCTCAACCATTAACAACCTCTATTGTAGTACATTAACATAAAATTGTATGATGTAACCTTCCATTCATTTCATTATTCATGTAGTCATCACATACTTGACATTATGAACATCATAACAAGAAAGGAATCAACATCATCAATTTGACACAATAATCAATAACATCATTGAACACCAATATGCCCTGGAAACCCTGTAGGGTGAAAACCAGAAAACGTTTAATTTTATTATTAAACGCTCGTGAAGGTTTTCAACCCTCACTCAATGGCTTATAAGGGAGACCATCCCTTAACCATCATTATAAATCTTACAATGAAATGTACAAATATATAGCTTAAAGCTATTATAATAATTATGATATCGTTTACCCACTAATCTTCATATCTTCATATCTTGGTGGCATGGATGTACCTACGATGGACCATCGTACATTGGATCATCCTGCAACTCACACTCATCTGTATGAACCATAATCATTTACCTACCACCAGGTCAAGCATAATACTTCCTTTGTAAATGTCACCATCATTCCCTGCTAATGATGCCTTCAACATACATTGATGTCAAGATTAAAAAAGTATCAATCATCCATTTCATAAATATATACTAGAGACGCTTCTCCATCTACTCATGTATATTCATGACATGTACGTAAAATATTTTGACACACTTCCTTTAACAACACATAGTGCATATGTGCTAGTTATAAGTCATCACATTAACTAATGTTTCCCTTGCATAACCACACATTCCTGCAAGACAGTAGCTACATCTCCTAGGTATTTCTTTAGGGAAACTAATACATCGGCCATGATATTTGTGCATGTGATTTACATAAATTTAATCAAAATAAATAGCCCTTAAGCTATTACTTTTGGTGCATGAAAGGAAATCTAACATAACAAATGTTGTTCCCATGCATGCAAATGCATATAGATTCCATAGGAGTATTCCCAAAGAAATTCTTAACACCACAGAGCACATTTCTTCCAAAAGGGTCTTCCCAAAGGAATTCTTAACACCACAGAGCACCTAGCTTCCAAATGAGTCTTTTCAAAGGAATGCTTAACACAAGAGAGCATGCAAAAGCATGTTTCTTAAGACAAGATAGCAAGTTTCTTAACACAAGATAGGATGCAAATGCATAACACTAACGTAATAAAGCATACAAATACATGTCTTCTTTTTCAAAGATTGTACTAACAATCTTTTCCGATGAAGTCTAACACAACATGCTATCTTTTCCCAAATACAAATATGTATATTCTTTCTAACGAAAGGTAATACAAGTATTGCATGCATATAAAAAATCTAACGTAATAGTCATGATAGAATAAAGTACTGACATATAATTTTTCCTAAGAAACATTATAACTCACTATTCCTTCTATCCATAGAAAGAACATATCTCTATAACAAAATGGCTATTATTTGCGCATGCCATAGCTTATCATAACAACTCTTCTTTAATGTATGTAACACTTAACACAATCACTATTCTTTATGCATACAAGAGCTTATCATAACAAATATTATTTGATGTATGTAGGAAATATTCCCTTCTTGGAATTACACCATCATTAACTATTACTTTCATGTAAACAAATGCATACTTCATTTGCAAGAAGAAGATAACATAACCTAGTTTTGTTATCTTTATACCTGTAGTTTTCCCATGCTTCCCTTTCAGGAAATGACCGCAGATGACCATATTTTATGCATAAAACCTAAAAGCATTCACAAGGTTAACTTAAACTTTTATGCATTCTTGTTCTTGAATGAACAAGATTCATATGCATATTTTTATAAAAAGAATATTTGTTTTTTCATTAATTCATGCACAAAAATCCTGTCCAATCTTTGTGCAAGCTTGTATTCTTTAAATGAAAAAATAAGTAATGTTTGCATACAAATTCATGGAAACCCTTCCAAGAAAATTAATATAACTAACATTTATCTTTATTTTTTTTTCACCACTAGTTATATACTTTCTTTTTCACTAGCCATGAAAATGAGTCACTAATTACCCTCTTTATTCTACATTCATTTTCAAGAAAATATCTTGGATTTATTATCATTTCATTTTGTTTTTCACCAGCCATGAAAATGTATCACGAATTACCCTCTTTATCATACATTCATTCTCAAGAAAATATCTTGGATTTGTTATCATTTCATAAACTAAATGAGTACCAAATCCCTTTTAAAATAAAGAGCACGAATCTTCCATTTTCTTGATTATGCAATATTATATAAATATTTATATATTTATTTCCATATATTTAACATCATTATATAATCTTTGTGCATGAACAAATTATATTCTTTGTGCATGGAAAAAGTATTTATTTTCCAAGAAATATAGTATAATAGATTTTTAAGTAAAATCTAGTTTTTGCACGAGGTATATTTACCTCTCAAAGAATCAAGCTCCTCTTGAAATTCATATATAGCATATATAGTTAGATCAGAATGAAATTGTGAAATGTAAATAAAACTGAAAGTAAGCTATGGAGACTTACAACCAAGATTTACCATATTGAACTTATTCTTCACTTAGAAATAATTTTGAAATGAAAGCTCACTATCATGTCGCTCGTTCAATGATTTAATAAACAATGGCTCTCCGGCATGATGGTCCTTCTCCCCGTCATCACAGAAATTTTTAAGGTTTTGTAGACCCATACCATTTGTAATTAATTTCTCATATTTATGCTTCCTTCCTCTCGTGGGTGAAGATTCGAGCCCCCCTCATTATGGAGAAATGCGTTGGCATAACAAATTTTTCCATAACTAATACTTGATCCAACTATTTTGGTAAAACATGCTAATTAAAAATTCTAAATTACAATGCTTTACAGGGATGTTACCATAAATTTATATGATATTTATGATAACAATTTAATTGATATTTGCTATATTATAAATTATTATATTATAATCTATAAAATTCAAAAATTTAAATACCAATAAAGAAATCGAAGAAAATAATATTTTTCACATAAAATAAAGTTTTTAGAATTTAAATTTAATATTCCCTAATATAATAATAAAAAAAACCCAAAATGTAAAAGAGAGAAGAATAAACACTTATCACTTAAAAAAATTTGTACCAAAAAATTTAATAAATATATACGTTGATTTTCGGATTTCAAAACGTTAACCATCAGTGAATAACCAGGGTTTCTTTTCAACGTTGATTGGTGACCGTAATGGCCGTCTGTGTGAAACTATGTGTTGTGCGAAATTTTCAGGCCTATCAGAGTGCGAAATTTTGTTTGTGCTTGCGAAATTTTCAGGCTTATTACCGTTACTGAGTATGGAACCGGATGTGAAGTGTCATTTGTCAATCTGATATTTGAAACCAAAAACTCTAAAAAATCCCACTTATAGATAGCTCGTTACAGTTGGAAGACATAACATTTAACCATATAATAGTAAAAACAAAAATTATATTTTTTATTTCTCTTGATGCTATGTAATAACAATTATTATCACTCTTATATTTACATGATAATAATAATATTTTCCTTTTAAAACACAATAATATAATTTGGTAAATCCATATTATTTTACTCTTCATTGTAGCCTATGGTTAGAGTTTTTATTGGTGACATCACTGTACATCAATGTGATTTGTGAACATTTTGACCCCTCTGAAAAGAAATCTTAGACATGATTATAGATGTACTCAATAACAATTATATAGAAATTTGATGATGCTAGGTGTTTAATTGGGATTCAGAATTATTAGTCATAATGCATAATTTGGCCCATGATGTATTGTTTGAGTACCAAGCTGTCATAACCTTACCTTCACTCAAGATTTCCCGTAGTCCTTTGCATTTCTATTTTAACACCTACACTGCTTACCATCGTTGGACCTCCTCACTCATCGACTATTGTGAGATGTTCCTATTGGGTTAGGGTATTGACTTACCCTTTCAAACCATAACAGTTTTCCATTTGCGAACTGTGTGAGAGCTTCGTCAGCTTTGCAAGCCTGTGAATTTATGGCACCATCACCGTTATTTGTTTGAGGTCACTGCAGGTAAGATAAAAGCGGTTCACCCTACCCCCATTCCAGTACAGAATATATCTTTTTTGGTGGCATACTTTGTAGTTTTCTTACATTTCTCTCATAGTTATGGTTTTTCTCACATTGTAGCTACATCCTGGTGGATTGTTGGTCAATTTTCTCCTGTACATGGCATAAACTTGGCAATTCCTTTGGATTCAATGCTTGCAGCTCAATTTGAGGCTCAACCTTACTTCGGCAAAAGGGTTGGATGTTCTCTGTCGGCATGGTCGCTCTAGGTAATTATGATAGTTTAGTTTTTGTAGATATGTGTAATGAACAATCTCTTCTTATTTCAGAGTTTTCTTCGTTTTCTGAGAAAGTTCTAGTTTTATGTTTTAGGCTCATGGCACCGAATTTTCCTTTAGTCCTAAGGTAAGTTCTCATGTTTATTTTTGATTCATTACAAATTTAAAATCCCTTTCATTTATCTTTCTCGATTGTTTGCAAACACTAAACCGAGTTTATATGTCCAAGTAATATTTAATCCCATGCCTTATGAATATGAGATGGTTTTATCCGCTCGTTCTCTTCTTCAAAGTTGATAGTTTCACGTCTTCCCTTCCCAGGTACCTTTGGTTCTCTATGAGGGTTTCGTGTTGAATTTTCTCTCTGCTTTCCTTGTTGAAACCCTAAATTGTTGCAAGGGGATAATTTGGTGGCTTACTATGTATTATTATTTATGAAGCCTCAAGGTCTCTCTCACATTTATTAGCAGTTATTTACCAGCCTCGAGCTAGCTTGATGTATCATTTTATTTTATATAGTTTGGATGTATTTCTACTATGCAATTAATCCACTAGTCTTACTCACTAGAAATTTACATACTTCGTGTTTCAGAGGACTTATCAATTCTATTAATTGAAATTTGTTTTAGACAAGTTGTACAAGGATTCGAGCAATGAGAAGCTACTGTTTATTTTGCATTTTGTTTAAAAATTATGGTTGTTCGTTCTTTCATTCAAATGTCCCCTTTTCAGGGTTTTGCATGGCTTCAGTCTAGTTGCATACTCAACATTTAACCAGTTCTTATAGCAGAAAATATTGTTTTGATATACCCACATTTATTTCTTGTCTCACAGAGCACATGCGTGATGTTTGTTTATTTCCTCTGTCAATATAGTAGTCTACTTAAGTACTTTTTTTTAATAACATAGTAATTACAATTATCTCTTTTTCTGGATTTTTATTTCATATGCTCTAAATCTTTTCCTTGAATGGGTCTGAAATTTACAGTACCAAACTGTTAGCTATCTTCTATGGAATTTTAATTCTATGCTATGGTAGATTGAACAATTCCTTGGTTCTCATTCAATATAACAAACAGTTGTTTTAGCATAGTTTGTTCTTTTTTTTTTAATAGAGATGATAATATTTGTTTCTATATAGGGATTATTGTCCGAAACATCATATTATCTGGGTTAAATTTCTGTAAACCCATAGTTCATGTATAGTACTACTGTAAATGAGAGGACGAACTATAAGATCTCGGGTTCCATCTTCGGATAAAGTGACATTCCTTTTAGTACTCTATTCTGGTTTTTCCATATCATTTTTCTTTACTTCCTTAGATTTACTCTACACATATACATATGTCCTTTCCTCGAAACAATACATTAAAAACATTCCATATAAAAAATAAACTATTATACAGTGACTTAATTAAATAAATATTTCTATGCCATATACAATCATTTTACTCTATTCAAAGAATAAAATGCACAGTTAAGGATCTACTGTTATAAATTTCACAGTTACAGAGACGATAAATTTATCTAACTAGTATTCACATCAGGCCACTTTTTCCTTTCTTAACACTAAGTTAAATTACTTATCTCACTTTAGCAATCTGATGATAGCCTCCCAACCTTGATAGAGGAAATTACATTCTCAACTCCCCCCGTGCTCTGCACTAGAGTAGGACTTAAATAGCAGTATTACTAGAGTAGACCTCAAGACCCTCGGTGCAATCCTCTCCTCTAGATTCAGGTTGCAGAGTTCCACTGGCTCCAACTAGCTCTAGATTCCTATCACCTTCAAGTCTTCTGGATCTTCTCTTACTTCATAGAACCCCTTTTCCTCACTCGGATTTCCTCTTTATCCTTGAAGGAAAGGGTAACTGTCTTCAACTGCTTTTGCCTAACTACTAGGGAATCTTGGAAATATTTACCATCAATTTTATGGAAACCACCCCTAAATAATTTTATATTCAAAAAGAAATAAATCATATTCATTACTGGATTAAAGTTACTTGTTAATTCTATTTAAAATTAAATGCATAATTATTTTCAAAAATAGTTTAAGAATTAATCTGGGTGTTACATCTTCTCCCACTGAAGGTAAACACCATCCTTAGTGTTATTCCATGTTAGCAAATATTTTTGGGTATGCCTCACATACAAATACTTCATCTTCCCATGTACCCTCCTCTGGGCCGAAGTTATTCCATTTCACTTTAACTTGGGTGATGGTTGGCCTCGGGAGCATTATTTCTCTCTGCTCGAGAATACATTGGGGTTCTACTAGAAATTCGTCGTTTCGTTCAGCCTGCAACCAGCAAAGCCTTTAATTAATTAATATAATTTTTATCTCCTTTAGAGGTCTAATACTCAATTTATTTGTACCTCAATGTTTTGCCAATGTATTACATGCTTTGGATCATGCACATATCATTTCAACATTGATACATGAAATACATTATGCACCTATATGACTTGGTAATGCGAATTGATAGGCTACCGGTCCTACTCTTTCCAAGATTTTGAAAGGTCCACAGAACCTGGGAGCCAAATTTCCATATAAAGTCCACCTTAAGGTGATTTTCTTGGGTCTAATTATCACATACACATGATCACCCACTTCAAACTCCCGATATGTCCTCTTTCAGTCGACATAAACCTTCTACCTATCTTGGGTAGCTTTTAGATTTTGTCAAATATTCCTTACTTATTGTTCAATTTCAGCCAACATTTCTGGACCAAGCATTAGTTTGGTTTCTAGACCGCTCCAGTTAATGGGCATTCGGCACTGCCTCTCGTATAAGTCCTCAAAGGGGCTCATCCTAAGAGATTCATGATATCCATTATTGTAGGAAAATTATACTAGATGTAAATATTCTTCCCAGTTTGTGGGTTGTTGCATCACACACATGTGCAACATGTCTTCTAATATTTGATTCACCCGCTCAGTCTGTCCATCCAGTTGTGGATGATATGTTATGCTAACTTGGATCTATGTGCCCAGACTAGTGAACGATTCCTTCCAAAAGGCTGAGATAAACTTTACATCTTGATTTGAAATGAATTTTTTCGAAATACCATGTAACATAAACAATTCCATCATGAAAATATCCACAATTGATCTAAAAATGAAACTTCTTAGATCTGTTCTAGAGATTGACTGGAGTGGCATTTACTAGATATGTCACCTTTGATAAAAGGATGAGATCCAGAGGCTACCTGGCCCTCTACATACTCTGTCTTTAGAACTTGTAGAAGTTAACACTCATGATCTGAAAATGAAACTACTGGTATTTTTTGTTTAAGGTATTCATTTCCATAAAATAAGTGTGCAATCTGTTTATATAGTCTTGCAACTGAAACAAAGTGTTTTTGGTAAAATTTTGAGTCTTATCTGTGAAGGAGTGTTATTTATTTTTACTGTTTAACATATTAAATATGAAAAACATAGAAAGATAAAATCACATAATATAAAACAATATCTCATGAGGTATTTCACCCCTCTTGGGTTACATCTGTCGGGTCTAAGGCCCCCAAATGGGCATGTCTTTGCTTTTATTAGATGCTCAAATTGGTTATACAGTGATAAGAAAGCCTAAAAAAGACAAATATGCTATCAAAATGAGTTCAAAACATAGAAAAAGTAAATATTGGCTTTTGTTTCACCTCTAATGGTTAACCATAGCCCAATACAGCTCCAACACTCCCTAGGCCCTGATGGCTCTCCAATCTTCTCTGCTGAAACATTACCTGAGGATAAGCTCTGTTGACTCTAAAACCTAAGCCATTGGCTCTAAAATGCTCAAAATACCTGAAATCAAAAAAAAAATTGCTCCAAAATGTTCCGTCTAGTGAAAGTTATGTCCAATTGAATTTTTGTCCAAGTTGCCCTAAAAAAACCTCCACCAAACTTGGGAGGAATGGATTTAAATTCATCAAAATAGAAATTACCTCTGAATTTAGTGCTCTTCTATATATTAGCCATGCGGTTAGGGTGGCAATAAGTGTTTATGTGTCAGCGGTCTCCTAGACCGTCTGAACCCGTCGGAGTTAACTGTTGGCCCAACAGTTTTCTAGCCGTGGCATTAAACCTTTTACGTAACTACCTCTGCAGGAGAACATGTGACCCATATGTTTTAAACTGAGACTTTCATGTTCCATCGGTAGTTGAGGGTTAGGTCACTAGAATGCAGACATATGGTTACGGGGCTAGTCTTGAGGGGCTAGCCCCTTAATTTCTCCGCCCTACCATGTTTGCCAACCGTCATGTAAACCTGACCCATATACATGTATTGCTGACATGCAAGTAGACCTTGCTGGAGTCTACATTCAGGGCCAACCATTTGCACACCCGCTTGTTCAGAGCTGACCCGTCGTGTTCACAACCAACCCACCATTGCGTTCAATGACCAACTACCACCCATTTACTGTTTGACTCGTCCGTTCACTCTCTACCCATGTTCACGTTCACACACCACCTAGTGGTTATTTGAACTTCACCCACAATTCACACCTAACCCGCAGGTAGACACCGCCCACAGGTGACCCGTGCCCACCCGGGTCAGGATGGATCGGATCGACCCAATCACCCAAAATTTTTTAAACTTCAATTTTTTTAAAAAATTTAACCATTAGACATGGGGACACGTGGCAGCCTTTGGGAAAGCCACATGGCACCCACTGATAGTCCTTTCATTTTTTTTTAAATAAAAAATGAGATTTTTCCATTTCACAATTTTTCTGAAGATGCCAATTTTTCTTTCCAAAGTGATTTTTTGAAGGTTACGGGGAAAAATTAAAACTTGAATACCTTCGACATCTGGCATCGGATGTGAGTGTCATTCATGGTGTTAGGATCGTAATGATGAACACTATCTGGTCAATCAATTTATTACTAGTTCTGAGTAGTTCCAAATTTGAGCATTTTTTCACTTAGGACATGATCACTTGATCAGAAATCTACATAGTTTTGTAATTGGAATGTACTAGAATAAAGTGAGTTGCTTTGCTGAGCCAATCAATGACGAACATTATAGAGTCATTATGTTTCTTCGATATTGGTGAACCAGTAATAAAATCCAACAGTATGACTTCCCATTTTCATTCTAGTACAAGTATTGGCTGCAACAATCATGCTAGATGTTGATGCCCCACCTTGACCTGTTGACATTCCAGAAACTTAATCAAGTATTCAACAATATTTTTCCACATGTTAGGCCAAAAACAAGCTTTCCCAATTGCTGTTAAAATTTTCTAGTAACTAGGGTGTCTGGAATAAGTGCTTTGATGATACTCATCCAATATAAACTCTTCTAAGCTCATCTTATTTGGGATGTAGATATTTCCTCTAAAAGTTAAAAGTTTCTCACCATTAATCTTGTAATCTGATTGCTTTTTCTGATTTTCTCCTTCATATGTTTGCTGCCATAAAAATTGATATTCAGGATCCTTCTCCATTGCCTCTCTTACCTACTCCTGTAACTTAAATTCCACATGGTTAAAGTATAGTTCATACACATATTGTAATTTCATACTTAAGGCATCAACAACACAATTTTCCTTACCTTTAACATGCTGAATCTTGAAATCAAATTCGCCAAGGAATGCATTCCACCTTTCTTGACATGGATTCAAATCAACTTGTTTAAAGTAGCTAGTCAAACTGTTGTGATCGGTTTTTAACACAAACCTTTTTCCCAATAATTAATGTCTCCATACCTTGAGCGTGTGCAGTACGACAATCAATTCTAGATCATAAGTAGAGTAACATTGTTCATGATATTTTAGTTTCGTTGACTCATATGCAATGACTCTTCTGTCTTGTGATAATAATTCTCCTACTCCTTCATTTCACACATCGGTGCATACTTCAAATTGCTTGTTTGGGTCAACTACCCTCAGTAAGGGGGCAATATTCAACTATTTCTTTAACCGTTCAAAAATGGTTTGACATTTGCTAGTCCATTTAAACATTTTTCCTTTTTTCTACAGAGAGGTAATAGGGAAAGAATTTTTTGAGAATCCCTGAATGAAACCATTGTAATATCGGGCAATGCCATAAAAAAATGTATGTCTGCTATATTTTTGGGCACCCTCTTTTCCATAATAGTGTTTATTTTTTTCAGGATCCACCGCTATGCTTTCAACGAAAATGACATGGCCTAAATATCGAATTTTCTCTTTGTAAAGGTCACACATGCTGAATTTGGCATATTGTTGATGTTCCCTCAACATTTTTAGTACTTGCTGTAAGTTTTCCTTATGCTCTTCCATGGTCTTTGAGTAAATTCATATATCATCAATGAATATCAAAATAAACTTGTCCAAAAACGGATGAAATATGTCATGCATCAAAATCATGAAAACTGCTGGTGCATTGGTTAATCCAAATGGTAAAACCACAAACTCATAGTTCTCATATCGAGTATGGAAAGTTCTTTATAGATGTCCTCATATTTTATCTAATTTTGGTGATATCCAGATCTTAAATCTATTTTTGAAAATGTAGTCGCCCCTTTCACCTGATCGAAAAGATCATCTATCCATGGCAACAGATACTTATTATTAGCTGTAAATTCGTTAAGCTTCCTGTAATCCATGAAAATTCACATCATTCCATCCTTTTTTCTCACGAAAAACACAGGCGCCCCCTAGAGTAATACACTACGTCAAATATATCCCTTGTCCAACAGTTCTTGTAGTTTCATTTTTAATTTCGTCAACTCTGGTACACTCATTCGGTATGTTGCTCATGACACTGGTGTTGTCCGAGGAATTAATTCGATAGTAAAATTGATATACCTCTTTGGAGGTAGTCCTAGTATATTTTCTGGAAACACATCCATAAAATATTGTACCACTGGTATATTTTCCATCATGGGGATATTATCCTTAGAATTAGTGAATCCCACATGGATAGCATAAATGTGGCATCCCTTTCTAATGAGTTTACTTAGATGAGATGCTATGATAGGACATAATTGCAGTGGTTTATTAATTCCTTGCAGCTTCTAGCGTGTCCCATCTTCAACCTTGAAGTAAATAATTTTCTCTTTACAGTCTACTAGAAACCACTGCCCCTCCAACCAGCCGATTCCTAGTAGTATATCATAGGAACCCAAAGGTAGAATATTTAATTCAACCCCTACTTATATATTTCCAACTTCTAAGGGATAATTTGAGACTTTAGTGTTAACTCTTCTCTTTTCCTAGTGGCTAATAGTGCCAGCTAGGGAGATTAAATTTCTGGCTCTACAAGTCACACTTTTCAACTATCTGGGGATTTACATAGCTTAAACTGACACCAAGGTCAACCAAAATCGAAAAAGCTTGGGAATATAACTTGCGTTCATGTTCTATCATGGTCGACCGATAATCTGCCTGTCAGCCTTCAAGTGTTGCATTAATTCTTAGTATGTTTCAAGCAACATCCCCCACCATAGAAGCCTTTGCAGATTGGTTGATGTTTCACTTCTCCCACGATGAGGAAAATTATTATAATAATGTGCCTTACCACATCCCCAACACTGCAGAGGTGTTTTATGGATCTGCCCATGCTATAGTTTGCTGGAAGATTTTGTGGGTCACTCCTCTGTTGGCCATTTTGGCTTTTGCTGATTTCTCCCATAATGTTTACTAGCTGAATTTCATGCAGCATTTTTACAATTTCTAGGTCTGTTACTCTTAAAATTTGAATTGTTTTTTCTGCCCTTTCTGAGGCGAACAATTCCTACATGCTTCCCCCTCTACCTTGCACTACTGATAACACATTCATGCTTTTTGAATCACTTCATTCATAGTCTTTGGGTTTACGAATTTGATTCTTTCCTTCATGTGACTAGGCAAGCTACTCAAGAATCATTGTAATTTTTCCTTCTCATCTCTCATGTATGGTACATACCTCATCAATGATGTGAAATTAGTTATGAATTCATCCATTGACAGCTGTCCCAATCTCAAATAATGAAATTATCAATAATTTTCATCATAATAGCACTCCTTTAGGTACTTATCTTTGAAATACTTTTGGAACTCATTCCAAGTCTTATTCTGGTCGTCAATACCTCGAACATTTTTTTATTTCTCCCACCATAAAGTTGTTTTTCCCAAACTTGGTAGATAGCCAAGCGAGCTTTGAGTTTTCTTCTATATTCATAAAATTGAAAATATTTTTTCATTTTAATTATCCATGCCTCTACTACCTCTTCAGCTTCTCCATCGAATGTAGGAGGTTTGATTTTCTAGAAGTCACCTTGCAATTATACTTTCTATTTTTTCATCTCTTGCTGATCTAAAACATTTCTCGACTTTGCTTCGTTATAGATTTTGTTTTCATTACCTCCCTGTGTATGAATTTGTTCTGGATTTTCATTAGCCTATCATCTCTGTACACTTTCTTCTAGGGTATCCCTTTTAGGAATTAGTTGAGTTGTTCCTTGATTCTACTAATTTGAGAAGATTTTAAGAATTCTCTCTTGCTCTCGCATCAACCTCTCATTATCGCTTCTTACCTGAACCATTTATTCTTGCATTTGTTGCACTGTATCCAACAACATACTCATTTTCCGTTGTTGATCTTCATGTAATATTCTAGTTTGTTGATGCTAATCCATGTTCAACTACACCCACATTTATGGGTTCATCTCTGGATTAGGTTGTGAATGAGGTTCGCTAGTAGTTCTGGGTACTTGGTGTGTTGACCCTCTTCCCATTGTGTCCTCCTTAATTTTTGTGGAAAATTTTTACACACCAATTTTTATTCATGTGGCCCATCTAGGTCCGAGCGTGTGAACACCACTCTGATACCACTTGTAACATTCAACCATACAATAGTAAAATAAAAATTATACGTTTTACTTCTCTTGATACTATGTAATAACAATGATTCTCACCCTTAGATTTACATGCTAATAATAATTTTTTTTTTAAACATGATAATATAATTTCATAAATCCATATTATTTTACTTTTCACGATAGCCTATCCTATGGTTAGAGCTTTTATTGGTAACAACACTATGCACCAAGGTGATTTGTGAATATTTTGACCCCTCCACAAATAAATCTTAGACTTGATTATAGATGTATTGTATAAAAATTATATATAAATTTGATGATGCTATAGGTTTGATTGGTATTCAGAATGAATAATGTATAACTTGGCCCATGATTTACTGTTTGAATATCAAGCTATCATAACCTTACCTTTGCTCAGGATTTCCCGTACTCCTTTGCATTTATATGTTCACACATGCACCATTTACCATAGTTGGATTTCCTCACTCATCGATGATTGTGATATGTTCCCGTTGGGATAGGGTATTGACATACCCTCTGAAACCCTAATCGTTTTCCGTTTGTGAATTGTGTGAGAGCTTTGCCAACTCTGCAATCCTGTGATTTTATGGTGCCGCCACCATTCTTGGTTTGAAGTCAGTGCATGTAAGATAAAAGTGGTTCACCCTACCCCCATTACGTCACAAAATATATATTTTTCAATGGCATACTTCATAGTTTTCTTACATGTGTCTCACAGTTATGGTTTTACTCGCATTGTAGCTGCACCCTGGTGGATTGTTCGTTAATTTTTTTTCTGTACATGACATAAACTTGGAAATTACTTTGGATTCAATTCTTGCATCTCAATTTGAGGCTCAACCTTACTTCGACATAAGGTTTGCATGTTATCAGTCGGTGTGGTCGCTATAGGTAACTACGATAGTTTGGCTTTCTGCTAGATAGGTGTAATGAACAGTCTCTTCTTATTTCAAAGTTTTATTCATTGACTGAGAAAGTTCTCTTTTTCTGTTTCAAGCTCATGGAATCGACTTTGCCTTCATTCCTAAGGTGAGTTCTCTTGTTTATTGTCGATTCATTGAAAATTTAAAAGCCCTTTCGTTTATATTTCTCGATTTTCTGCAAACATTGACCTGTGTTTATATGTTCAGATATTCTTTAATCCTATGCATTATGGATATGATATGGTTTTCTCCGCTCGTGCTCTTATTCACAATTGACATTTTCACGTCTTCCATTCCAAGGTACCTCTGGTTCTCTATGAGGCTTTCATCTTGAAGTTTCTCTCTGATTTCTAGGTTCAAACCCTAAACTGTTGTGAGGTTATAATTTGGTGGCTTACTATGTATTATTATTTCCGAAGCCTCAAGGGGTCTGTCAGATTTATTAGCAGTTATTTTCCAGCCTCAAGATGTCTTGATGTATCATTTTCTTTTATATATTTTGGATGTGTTTCTACCATGCAATTAATCCAAAAGTATTACTCACTAGAAATTTACAAGATTCCTGTTTTAGAGGACTTATCAACTCTATTAGTTGAATTTTGTTTTAGTAAGGATTCGAGCAATGAGAAGCTACTGTTTATTTCCCATTTTTGTTTAAAAATGATGGTTTTTTGTTCTTTCATTCAAAGATTCCCTTTTATAATTTTTCCTTGGCTTCTGTCTAGTTGAATACTCAACATTTAAGCAGTTCTTATAGAAGAAAAGATTGTTTTGATATACTCTCATTTATTTCTTGTCTGAAAAAGCACATGTGTGTTGTTTGTTTATTTTCTCTATCAATTTAGTCTACTTAAGTAATTTTTTTTAATAACATAGTAACTACAATTATCTCTTTTTCTAGGGTTTTCTTTCATATGCTCTATATGTTTCCCTTGAATAGATCTGAAATTTACAGTACGAAAATGTTAACTATATTCTATGGAATGTTAATTCTATGCTCTGGTAGATTTAACAAGTCTTTGTTCTCATTCAATATAACAAATATTTGTTCGGAATAATATGTTTTTTTATTTATTTTTATTTATTTTTTTATAGATGATAATATTTGTTTCTGCATAGGGATTGATGTCCAAACCATCATCTTATCTGGGTTAACTTTCTGTAAACTCGTAGTCTGTATATAATACTATTATAAATGAGAGGACGAACTGTATAATATGGGGTTCCATCCTCAGATAAGCTAATGAATATGTTCTAGTTCTGCCATATAATTTTTTCTTACTTCCCTATATTTACTCTACACACATACATATGTCCTTTCCTCAAAAAAATACATTCAAAGCATTCTATATAAAAAATAAAATATTATACACTACTTAATTAAATAAATATTTCTCTGCCATATACAATCCTTTTATTCTATTCAACAAACAAAATGCAAAGTTAAGGATCTAGTGTTATAAATTTGAAAGTTATAGAGACAAGAAATTTATATAACTAGTATTCACATCGAGCCACTTCTGCCTTTATTAGCACTAATTTAAGTTACATATATCACTTTAGCAAGCTGATCATATCCTCCTAACCTTGAGAGAGGCAACTATCTCCTCAACTCCCCCCGTGCTCCACATCAGAGTGGAACTTAAATAGTAGTATTACTAGAGTAGACCTCAACACCCTCTTTCTAGTCTTCTCCTCCATATTCAGGTTGCAGAGTTCCACTATTTCGAACCAACACTGGATTATTCTAACATTCAAGCCTTCTCGCTCTTCTCTTACCTCACAGAACCCATTTTCCTCACTAGGATTTCCTCTTTATCCTTGGAGGAAAAGGTAGCTCTCTTTAATTTATTTTGCGTAACTACTCTGGAATCTTCTAAATATTTACCATCAGTTTCATGGAAACCACCCATAAATAATTCTTTATTCAAAAAGAAATAAATCATGTTCATTATTATATTAACTTTACTTGTTAATCCTATTTAAAATTAAATGCATAATTATTTTAAAAAATAGTTTAAGGATTAATCTGGGTGTTACAGAAGAGTACCTGATTTGTTATACTGACATCGACGGATTGAGACAGTTGAAAGAGTATCAGGTTTTTTATGATGATCTCGATGAATAGGAAAAAAACATTGAATGTGTTGCATCACATTACGTAAGAAAAAAAATAGTGTAAATATATATTAAAAAAATTAAATACAGATTGATTATGAAAAAAAAAAGATGAAATTAAAATTGGCACTCCTTTAAGTTTTTGAATATAATTTTTCCTTTTTGTAAGTTAATTTTTAACCTACTACGAAAAAGCTTAAGTTTTTAAAATCGCTAGACCTTTTCTAAGACTTGAAGTATGTACTTGTCATGAATCATCAAGTAGTCTAATTATATATTAGATTCAAAGGTTTTATGAATAAAAAGTCCATTGATAATTTGGATTATTACAATTTATTTCTAACATTAAAAAAAATATATGTATAATATAAATAGACCTTTGAAGCTTCACTTTACAAATTAATAATTGCCAATAATTATCGCAAAATTTTGATGGGCTATTTTAAAAATAAATTTTATTTATGAGAAATAATAATAATGAAAATTAGTGTAATATTAATAACTAACATAATCACATTAATGAAATTGTTTCTATATGCTAATAGATGTCATTTTTCGACTTATAGTAGTTTTAATTGACATATAAAATGTGTAAAATAATGTTGATCGACTTATATCAATCACTAATAATATGGTTGTGCTAGTTGATGATTGATGTTCATGGGTTTTATAGGTAGACCATGGTTAACTATTTTTGAAAAGGTTGACCATGGTTAAGGTGGATTGAGAATGGTGCTTGACCTTGGTAAACCATTAATATGACAATGTATTTATGTTACATTAATGTTAACCATTATTACATTAATGTTACATTAGTATTTTTCATTTAACTATTGTTGAAAATTTGACCATGGTTAAAGTGGATTGACAATGGTGCTTGACCGTGGTAAACCATTAATCTAACAATGTAATTATGTTACATTAATGTTGATCATTACTACACTAATATTACATTAATATTTGTCAACCATGGTTTACCATGGTCGATGTTACATTAATAGTTGAACAAGGTTGAGGAGGTTGACCCTTGTCAACTATTATTATAGAAAAATGTTTATGTTACATTAATATAACATGTTGAACATGGTTGACCATGATAAATCCTCCTTGGCCATGTAACATGGTTGAGTATGGTCAATCATAGTCAAGTTATAAGTAACCATGAACATAGTAGTCCATGTTGTCCATGGTTGTCACAATTGATCTTGGTTGTAAATGGGTTGACCATGTTGACCATGGTTCTCCATACTTCGACCATACTGGGTATGGTTGACCATGTTTTGTATGGTTGATTATGGTTGCTTGTGCTCGAGAAATGATGAGCATTGTTGACAATGATTGAGCTTGTTTGAACATGGTTAGAAAGGTAGATTATGATTGAACTTGATGACCATGTTTAAGCATGGTTAAACTTTCTTAAACATGGTTGACCAGAGTTACTCTTGGTTGATTTTCCATGTAACTAAAATAAGACCAAGGTCACAAGACACATATTCGAAGCTGAATGTTGGGAAAACATTATAGTGGTCTTCACTTGTGTTTAATAATAATTATGGAAATTGGGAAGGGAATTGAGAAAGGGAAAGAGGAAATAATTGACATTTTATTTATGAAAATGAAGGTGAAGAGACAAAAAATTGCATGCAAGGGAAATTAGAGGAATGAAAGAAAAATAAAGAAAATATAGATATCAATGATAAAAATACTTCAAAGAAACAATTGATAGCCTTTTGGATAGTTTGGAGTTGATCACATTCTCACTCTCTCATTTTATCATACTCTTACACACTTAGAGAAATATTAGATCATTTTTAGAGCACTCTAGTATTCACTTGGATTGGAAAAGAAGGAAAAGAAAAGAAAGGAAGCGCAAGAGGACAATTGGATAATTAAATAGAACTGGATGTCTTTGTAGGTAATAGGTTTCATGTGTGATTTAATTTTTTACTTATAGATGCATGGTATATGCATGTGATTCTTTGATTATGTGTTGTCATTAACATGGATATTTTCCTAAATTGGAAATCATTTCAACCTTGCCTTTCCATTTCTTGGATAACCATGGCTTTGTGGGTATCCCACTTATTTTTTTGATTGGTGCTCAGGTTCCCTATGGTTTTGGATTAGAAGAAATGCTATAGAAGACCTGGAATAACTTGGGTTGAGATACTATTTCTTCGATTCGTTGGTTAGGAAAAAAGTTCTGGAACCCTTAGTGGGTTGAGTTACTAGTTCTTGAAGCCACGATTTGAAAAAAAGCTCTAGAGTCCTCGAAGGTTGTGAGTTGAGTTACTAGTTCTTGAAGCCCTAAATAACTTAGGTAGAGACCGATTTGGTTGATGTTAGTGAGTCTGGATGACAGAGGCATAATCATTGTGGTTGAGGGTTGACGTGGTTTGGCCTCTTGAAGCTCTAGTTGTTTTTTTTTTTTGTTTATTCCATGAGATACCACTTTCATGCCTGGAATATGGCATGAGGGAATTTGGTTGAAAGAGATATTTGGCTCAACCCAATCTATGGTTGGGCGGTACATGGAAGCCCCTGAATTGGTTTACATTTTGATATGTTAATAAGAGCTACTTTCCCATTATGATTTATGAGAACTTGTACTAGTTATAATGTTGACATTATGGATGATTTGACATGGTTTCTATGCTAGTTATTTTTTTGGTTATATGATGTATTCTATCTATGGACCTTGCCATTTTTAGATAAGTTATTGAATTATTGATGAATGCATGGACTAAAAAGTGTTATTGTAGCTAGATAAAGAGGGTTTAGAGCCTTCTTGGTGATTTTCAGATGAAGACTATCAATATATGATCATATATGCATTCATGACCTGTAGCTTACCTCTTTTCCATATGTCTGTTATGAACTAGGCATACTTGGGTCAAGTTTTTTCTTGAGTTTTGAGTGGATGGATGTGTCATTACCTTTGATTGCATTCCAGAAAGTTACATGAAATTATGGCCAGTGGTGTGGAAGTTGGACTAAAAAGGTGGCATATATCTTAGAACCACATGCTCAAAACTAGAGGAGTTAGGTTATAACCGCATGGAAGAAGGCATGTGCATGCGGTTGGGGCCAATAACCACACTCTTTCCTTGTTGTGCACGAGGTTGGGGGTTAAGGTTCTGAGAAAGGGTTCCAACTTAGGGATTGATCACTTGGGGTGGTTTTCCAGCTCTTGAGTGATTTTACTCCCTATGGGATTTTAGTAAGTGTTCATTTTGTAGGCCCCACTTCCTTAACTGGAAATTGGAGGTCAAGTCATGTCATAGTGACATTTATCTCATATTTACCATGGCAAGGTTGCGAATTTGGGTAAATGTGTAAGGGGGAATTTACAGGGTGGTATCGTAGCTTCTAGGTTCAAACACTTGCATTAGATGGGATAGATGTGATTGTTATGAATACATGTTAGTTTTTGATATGTTTTTTATGCATGCATTGTGAAGTTGATTGTTCCAGTCTTGTGTCATAATCATGATGTTGTTATGAGGTTGATGTTGATGATGTTTAATATGTTAGTGTCATTATATGTATATACATGTATATCATGTTAATGTGGAGTGCATTGTGCATACTAGATAACCATCCTTTGGTTTATCTAATGTGGCATTTTTGTACGACATAAAAGATTAGAGATGATGATCAAAGTGGTGGATTAAAGTTCACATGAATCTCCTTACAGATCAGTTGAGCAATAAAGAGATGAGTATTCTCCCGATTTAACGGATACAATGAGAAGATAAGGAAAATATCATAAGTTGTAAGGAAGATAATAGCATGTTGGTTGAGGTATAGGAAAGGCTTTCCAGAGCTCAAGAAAAGCAGGTAGAGGTAAATGCAGTGATCCTTTAGAGATTATAATATTTTTAGAGATAGGGACAACTAAGAATTAGTCATGGATAGAAGGAAAGGACTAATGTGGCATATAGTAGTAGGTATCAATTAGGATACATGTTGGATAAGGATTATATAGTTATAAGTGGTAGATGGTTGGATACACATAACAAGAGAGGTAGTGGTTATGGGTTCTATTTTAGTTTAGGATCGAAGAGATATCATGATCATCACCACTATCATGCTTATAGGAGGAGAAAGAAAAAGTATTTCTTAGATGAGTTCAAGAAATCCAAACCTACTACATTTGATGGAGATTTGAAGAAACTGAAAGATGAAAAATCATGAATACTTATGATGAAGAAGTTCTTTGAGTTGCATGAATATAAAGATAATATTAAAACTAGGATAGCTATTTTTTAGTCTCAAAGGAAAAAAGGATATCTGGTGGGAAGATGTGAAGTATGTCAGAGGCATCAAGAAAGAGAAATTGAGTTGGCATGAATTTAAAATACTATTCGGAAAGAAGTACTTGTTCAATAGATATTATGATGGAAAGGCTAAGGATTTATATGAGGTTAAGATGGGTTCTATGATAGATGAATAATATAGGAATATATCTCTAGATTTATTGAGGTATGTACCATATCTTAAGGATTAAAAGACACAGGTCCAAATAATCATAAGTGTATTTCATTTAGAATTATGGCTTGAATTGGGTATGATGAGCTTTGGTCATTAGAGGAAGTCATTTTGAAGCTAGAGCATTGTTATGAGGAGTCTAAGCATAAATTTGAACCTAATATAGATTTGAATGGTAATGGTAAGAGTAAACAAAATTGGGTTAATAAGAGAGGAATAATTCAATATATAGGTGAAAAGGAGAACACAATGCCATACAAGAAGTTCAATGCAGTTGAAAGGGGACATGGGTCTCATCGTGAGGAGCATAGAAAAGGAGATGTCAGGAAACATTTTCAGTGTTGGAATTGTGGTGAATAGAATCACATGAGAGATTTTCTAGAACATTAGGTTGGGGGACCTCATATTTACAGTGCTAACAGTTGGGGATGTTGGTAATATCATTCCTTATATTTATGCAGCACTTTACCATCAAGCATCCATTATTGAGATGGAAGGTAAGCTTTGTGATCGATTTGTTTCCATTTTGACTGATCATGGATTTATTATAGTTATGTTAGTCCTAACCTAGTGGATAAGTGTCGATTGAATAAAGAAGTGCATTTATAATATTGGTTGGAGGGAGAAAGAAAAGAGTTCATCATTGGGTGAGATCTTGTGAATTTGAGTTGAATGGTATGTCAACATCAAAATGTCTAAATGTGCTTCCTTTGGGGTCATATAGTATTCTTTTTGGCATGGATTGGTTGTACATTCAGAGGACTAAGGTGGACTTATATGATAATTTTATTGATTGCATAGATGCCGATGGAGAGAGGATAATATTACAAGGAAAGAGAAAGCATATATCAGTGATAAAAGTTACGGATATGTAGGAAAAACATAGTTTCTAGAAGATGTGCATATTTTTTGCAATGCATGTTTCCAGTGACAAAGGGAAGGAGGTTGAGGATGATGAATTCTTGAGGAAAGCATCTTGTTCTGCAATATTTTCAGGATGTATTTCCTGCAGGCATTTTAGAGTTACCACGTCAAAGGGAAGTGGATTTATCTATTGAGTTGGTACAAGGAGAAACACCAACATAAAAGGTAGCATGCATGATGAGCACTCAAAATTTAGTGGAATTGAACTTGGAGCCTAAGGAAATTCTTGATAGTGGATATGTAAGAGAAAGTGTATCACCTTGGGATGCGCCATTTTTTTTTTGTAAATAACAAGGATGACACTCTCAAATTATGAATTGATTATAGGTAGTGGAAGGAGGTGACGATCAAGAATGTGTATCCTTTTTCGTGAATTGATGATTTCTTTGATCAGTAAAAGGGAGAAACAATGTTTTCAAAGATTGATTTGAGATCAAGATATCATCAGGTGCACATGAAAAGAAGAATATAATTACAAGACCACATTTCGTACTAGGTATGGGTATTATGATTTTGTGGTGGTTCCTTTTGGTCTTACTAATTATCCTATCTGGACAAGTTTGTGATAGTGTTTATTGATGATATATTGATATATTCTGATAATGAGGAAGAGCATGTAGGGCACCTGGAAGCATTGTTAAAGTTGTTGAAAGAGCATAATTTGTACGCTAATATCAACAAGTGCACTTTATTTCAGTCTCTGATTCATTACATGGGACATGTTGTTTCTAAGGAAGGTATATCGATGGAATCATAAACGATTAAAGGTTTCATAGAGTGGATAGATACTAGGAAATGTGGACGAGGTCAAATCATTCATGGTACTAATATGTTATTACAAGCGATTCATCAAGAAATTCTCACATATTCCTATCCTATTGCATCCTTGATGAGAAAAGGAAAGAAGTTTAAATGGACTGAGGAGTGTACATGTAACACCCCCTTTGTTAGGTCTCTATATTACTAGTATAGTCCCTTATTTTTGTTAGTGGAACCCCTTTATTATTATTGTTGTACCCATGTAACCCCCATATTTTTATTATTATGCCCTTACATTATTATTGTTAGGCCAACTAGAATTACATTGTGGCCCCATGGACTTCTATATATAGATAGGAGGTTTTGTCATTTGTATCATCCAAGAATTGTTCATTTATTTAATTTATTGGAGTTTTCCACCTCTAAGTGGCTTCTTTCTAAGGTGTTGATTTCGAATTTCTTCTATTTTTGGAGCTGCTTTCATAACATTTGTATCAAAGCCTTGGATTTTAGGGTTTCGCTGCTCCAAACAGGTCATTGTGGAATTTTCTCTATAAAAAAATTTCTACGAAGGTTCAAAAGCTAAAAAATTTACAGAACGAAGACAAAATGCTGAGGAACATCGTGTATAAATTTCAGACCTTGGTTCGCAATATTTTCGGAGCTATGATATGTAGAAGTTATTGATTTTTTAGGGTCCTGAATTTCACCTAAAACAGGTCATTGTGGAATTTGCACTATAATTTTTTTTCTACGAAGTCTCAGAAGCTGAAATTTTTACAGAGAGAAGACAAACTCCTGTGGAACTTCTTGTATAAATTTCAGATCTTGGTTCACAACAGTTTTAGAGATGTGATCTATGGAAGTTATAGTTTTTTTAGGATGTCGAATTTCATCTCAAAGAGGTGAATGTGGGAAAATTGTCATAACTATCTCTTTGAGCATCGGACCGAGACTCTGTAAAATGTGGCCACAAGTATACGGACTTTAGTTTCTTGTGTACAAGTTCTCTCTACTGAACCAATCCATAATTAGGTCATTGTGGGAGATTAGGCATAGCTTTTCCTTGAAGAATCCAAATCAAGTCAGACATGTGGAATTAGAAAGAATATTTATAGTGCTACTCCAGGGCCAAATTTTAGATATTGAAGATTCGAATTCTCAGAGATAATTCAATTTCAATTTCAAGCTCCTCAAAAGTAAGAAAAAGGTGTGTATTTTTTTATTTTATTTATTTATTTATTTATTTATTTTCCGAATTTCATAAGTATTGTTTGAAGAATCAATTTGAATTGATTTAAAGAGCATATTGTAGAGTAGATATCAGTACTAGGTTCTAAAATCCCACCTAAAAAGAATTCAACACCCATTAAGCCTTTAGAAGGCTCTATTATGGCTCATAAATATGAAGAAATGTAACATGGCATATCAAAATTACAAGAGCAAGAGCACCAAATTTTGCTCTCGCAAAGAACAACAACAAATGAAATGGATGTTTTGAAGAGAAGCGTGGAAGCTATGATGGATGGTTTGAAGAATGATATGGAAGAAAAAATGGAAGGTTTGAAGGAAGGTTTGTCAAATTTGATACAAGAAATGATTCATAATTGCGAAAAGATGGTAGAGGAAACTCACGATGAGAACAAAATAAATGTTAATCATGATCTCATAAAATATAATGTTGGATTGAAGAACCACCATATTCTAAAGATGGATATGAGAAAGTTTGATGGAAAGGATCTCGTAACATGGATCCTATAGATGGAGAAATATTTTGATCTCAATAATGTGCAAAACACACAAAAGGTACGCATTGCAACTTTACATTTAGAACAAAATACATTTGTATGGTATACGGTGGGTTTTATCCCAGAAAACAATCGTCACTTGGTCAATTTTTACAGAGGAAATGATAGCACATTACGGGGATACAAATAGCAACACCTTCTTTAGCCAATTGATAAATCTGAAACAAAAGGGTTCAGTGGTGGAGCACATTGAGGACTTCCAAAAAATGAATATAAGGGTAGCTGATATTCCAGAGGAACACATGATTGATGTCTTCATAGGGACTTTAAAGGATAACATCCAACATGAATTTTTCATTTGGGAGCCTGATTCATTAGAGAAGGCATTCGTGTTGGCAAGAAAAATTGAATGTAAAATGATGGCGACAAGTAAGCCTACCACTCACATCTATAAAGATGGAAGTGTTGCTACTCCTAGACTTCCACAACATATAAGGTTGACACCACAATAATTGGAAGAAAAAAGAGAAAAAGGGCTTTGCTACAGTTGTGATAGAAAATATAGTAAAGGTCATAAGTGTGCTGAGAAGAAATTATTTTACACAGATTGTGAGGAGGAGGAAGAAAATGAACAAGAAACTTCAAAACAAGAGGATAAACACCAGGAAACAACTCTGGAAGAAGAAGAAATGAGTCCAACCATATTGTGTAATGTAGTGGCAGGAATTACCACTCCTCAAACTCTCAAGATAAAAGGACATATCAAGAAGAAAAATGTAATATTGTTGATTTATTAGGGTAGTACCCATAATTTTATTCATTGTAAGGTAACCAAGGAATTGAATTGTTTCCTATATCCAACACCAAAACATCAAGTGATGGTTGCAAATGGAGGAACTATAAATTTCTCTAGAAAATGACATAATATCAGGCTAGCCATGGGGGAATATGTATTGAATATTCCAATTCTTTCCATCCCAATGGGAGGTCTTGATGTTGTACTAGGGTTACAATGGCTATAATCTTTGGGGATGATAGCTTTTAATTTTCAAACACTTTTCTTAAAAAAAAAATTGTAAGGAAAGGAAATTGAATTCTGGGGTATCACAGGGAAGACAGGAAAGATAATAAGCTCTAATTTCATGACAAAGCTCCGAAATAAAGAACAACGAGGTGAAATTTCACAATTATGCTCACTAGAAGTTCCAACATCAAAATCATCTATTTCTCCAGATCTCCAAAAAGTCCTAGAAAATTATTCCAAGGTGTTTGAATCTCCCAAAGGACTCCCACCTATTTGTGATCATGATCATGCTACTCATTTGATTCCAAGAAGTGTTCCTCCAAACATCATACCTTATAGATACCCTTATGATTGAACGCATGATTGCATACATATTAGAGGCTGGTATAATTCAACATATTCAAAGTTCTTTCTCTGCTCTAGTAGTATCGGTGGATAAGAAGGATGGATCATGGCACATGTGTCTAGATTATAGGGAGCTCAATAAGCTCACTATTAAAGATAAATTTCCCATTCCTGTGATTGATGAATTATTGGATGAATTACATGTAGCAATTTATTTTACCAAGTTGGATCTTCGTTCATGATATCATCATATTAGAATGAAGACTGAAGATATTTCGAAAACAACATTTTTAACTCATGAGGGTCATTATGAATTTTTGGTCATGACTTTTGGCCTTACCAATGCACCTTCTGCATTTCAAGGGTTCATGAATTCCATTTTGAAACCCTTAGAAAAATTGTGCTAGTATTTTTTGATGATATATTAATCTACAGCAGGTCTTGGAAGGATCATGTTCAACATGTTGAAAGGGTGCTCAAACTATTGGAGGAGAAACAATTATATGCAAAAACATCCAAATGTTTCTTTAGAGTACAAGAGGTGGAATATCTGGGTCATATTGTATCTCACAAGGGTGTTAAGGTAGACCCTAACAAAATTAAAGCCATTAAAGGAATGGAAAGTCCCCACAACCATAAAGCAGTTGCATGGATTTCTCGGGTTAACAGGGTATTATCACAAGTCTATTAAGAATTATGGGAGAATAGCAGCACCTCTAACAACATTATTGAAGAAAGATGCACTTTCATGGACTCCTGAAGGAACTAAGGCCTTTGAACATCTTAAAGAGGCAATGTGCCTAGCAGCAGTCTTAGCTACGCCAGACTTCACAAAAACCTTTATTGTGGAATGTGATGCCTTAGGAAATGGAATTGGTGCTATGTTAATGCAAGAAGGAAGACCATTACTTTTGAAAGTCATCCAATCAAAGGAATGTATTTGAAAAAGGCTATTTATGAGAAGGAAATGTTGGCAATACCACATACACTAAAGAAATGGAAACCTTACCTAACGGGAAGACACTTCAACATAAAAATTGATCATGATAGACTTAAGCACTTTTTGGAACAAATACTATCTTCAGAAGAGCAACAAAAATGGATCACAAAGATGTCGGTTATGACTTTGAAATCATCTACAAAAAATGGAAGCTAAATGTTTTTGCAAATGCACTCTCAAAGAAGGATGAAGAAGTGGAAACATTTCTTTGTGATATTTGTATTATCCAACCAGATTTTATAACCGAAGCAAGGAATGAATGGAAGAAGGACGAAGAAGTGTGGAAACTCATTCAAAAGTTGTAGCAAGATCCTAGTACATCTGATACATTTAGTTGGAAAAATGAATCCTTATGGTACAAACATCGCTTATATATTTGTAAGAATTCCCAACTAAAACAAAAGATTATTTTGGAATTGCACACTTCTCCTTTAGGAGGACACTCTGTATTTTAAAAACTTACCATAGGGTGAAGAAAGATTTTTTTTGGGATGGCCTTAAATTTGATATTCAAAATTTTGTGGCAAAATGTTTGGTTTGCCAGGAAAATAAAGTTGAGAAAATTAAGACCCCGGGTCTTTTACAACCTTAATCCATTCCAATTCAGTGTTGGGAGGAGTTTTCAATGGATTTTATCACAATTTTACCTAATTCCGAAGGAAATAGTGTCATCATGGTGGTAGTTGATATAATTACCAAGTACGCACAATTTTGTGCATTATCTCATCCATTTAAAGCAGTTACAATTGCTACTATATTTATGGAAACAATTCAAAAGCTACATGGAAACGAGAAGATTATTGTAAGTGACAAAGATCCCATTTTTACAGGAAATTTTTGGATGGAATTATTTTCTTTTTTGGGTACTCAAATAGCTCATTTCTCATCTTATTATCCTCAATCCAATGGTAAAACTGAGATAATGAATAAATGTTTGGAAGGATATATTCGTTGTTTTGTATCTGATAAGAAAGAACAATGGGTAAAGTGGTTACCTCTCAGTGAATGGTGGTATAACACTTCCTTCCATACTGCAGCAAAAATGACCCTATTTATGGCACTTTATGGATATCATCCACCATTCATTACATCCTCTTTAAGGGAAAATTATAGGGTTCAAACAATGGAAGATCATGGTGAGCATTAGCAAGAAGTTCTCCAACTCTTAATGGATAACCTAAATTTGTCACAAAATCAAATGAAACAATAGGCAAATCAACATCGAAGTGAGAGAAGCTTTGATGAAGGAGACTAGGTATTTTTACAACTACAACCATAAAAACAAATGTCCCTCAAGTAAGCTAAGAAGGATAATAAATTATCACCAAAGTACTATGATCCTTACAAGGTGTTGCAAAATATTGGTACTATGGCATATAAATTGGAGCTTCCCGCTTCTTCATGAGTGCATCCAGTTTTCCATGTTTCATGCTTAAAGAAGGTTATAGGGGACAAACTTTCACTTCAAATAATATTGCAAGAACTTGATGAGGAAGGAAAAACCATATTGGAACCTGAAGTAATCACAGAAACAAGAACTTGACAACTACGAAATCCATCAATTTTAGAGTATCTCATAAAATGGAAGAACTTACCCACTAAAGATTCTACATGGGAGGATGAGAATTTTATACAAAAGCACTTGGAGCTACTCAAGCACTAAGGACAACATTTTTTTTAAGGAAAGGATCATGTTAGGTCCCTATATTACTAGTATAGTCTCTTATTGTTGTTATTGTAACCCCCTTATTATTATTGTTGTACCCCTGTAACCCCCATATATTATTGTTGTTCCCTTACATTATTATTGTTAGGCTGGCTAGGAATACATTATTGCCCATGGACTCCTATATATAGAAAGGAGGTTTTGTCATTTGTATCATCCAAGAATTGTTCATTTATGTAATGTATTGTAGGTTTCCCCCTCAAAGTGGCTTATTTCTAAGGCATTGATCTCTCTCTTTTCTTCTATTTTTGGAGCTAGTTTCAAAACACCCTTCTCATATCTACCCAAGAAACCTTCTAGCCAGGTTAAATATGTGACAGAAGGCTACTATAATGATATTAAACCTCCTAGATGACCTTAAGGGAGTGGAACCGATGAAAATGTAACATAAAAACTTTGTACATCAATAATGAAACCCCTAATATCTAACCCAAAATTTAAGGCATCTTTCCCCTAGGTCACACTAACCTTTTGGCCTCTTTGAGCCATATCTGAAAGAATAATAGTGCATGCCAGTAGTTGGGAGGCTATAGCTACATGCATAATACTACATGCCAGCAACTACTGTCCCAATTTCTTAGCTCTGTGCCTACGGTTGTGGGATTTGAACAGGGAAATTTTTAAGGATGGAAGTTTTTCTTAAATTTTAAAACCTCGGCGAAACTTACTAGCCCCTAATATCCAAATTTTAAAGTTTTTGATGATAATTTTGTAAAACTGTTTAGATTTATAATTATTTTATATTAGACAATATATAATATTGGCGATTTTCAAGGTAAAATAATTTTATACTATAAAATTTGGGCAAATTCATTTTTAGAAAAATGGAAATTGGTGAATCATTTTTTTTTGGAAAAATCATGGAATATTAGCCCACCTATGAATATTAGCCCCTAAAATTTTCCTTGTATTTGAGAAATGTTTTCAGGACGAGAGCCTAGGTCACTGCCCAGAAATTCATGAAAATTTTCGACATGATAAATAACAACAAGACAATGATATAGAAGAAAACATATAATCAGGAACTCAACGAGAGCCCTGCTATCCATGATGGGAATTTTGTCAAGCATGTCACGAACATTGAATCTACAAGTTTAAACAACATATTTAAGCATAGGGGTCTGATACTTACCTGAGAATCACTAAGAAGTGTTGCTCCCTTTCATCATCAGATACCATATAATCTATTTTACCATATATACATTGTGCATTCATTTTCAAGTAAAAACATGGAGAGATCCATACATCATCACTGAAAAAATGCATGCTTATAACCATCATAAGAAGAACATAAATACAATGGGTACAATAGAAATAGAATACACATAATAACCAATATATTTTCATACCAAATACCAAAGGAATGAAATCTTCATTATTAAATGTAAAACCAACCAGAGATGGGACTTTCACATTCCACCTAAAAATATATTGGATGGGCCAAATCACTCTTCATCCAATCACCCCCGTGCCATATTTCTAGCATGAACGTGGGACTCAAACTAAAATAACGAACCAATGCATCCCAAGGCCAAGCCACCTCACCTTCATTAATCAAAATCAGGCTTGACCGTCACCCATCCCAGATCACTAGGCCAACACAATTAACATGACATAATCAGCTTTACCGTGATCAACACCTGATCTCCTAGTCTCTTAGGCTTTACCACAACCCATATTTTGAATCAGGGGTCACTAGGCCCTGAACAAAGATATACTCTCTAGGCTTTATAGTATATCCAAAACTCGTGATTCCTAGGCCTGATGGAGAGAAAACCACCTCTAGGATTTCTTGTATATCCCATCATTCATTGGTCGAGGACTCCTAGGACTACCAAGGTGTTACACAGTAATTTGTCACCATCCTTACCATTCCCCATCCAGCACAATGGAGGACCCATTCTGTGACCTGTGAACATTGTCATGCCTTGAAATCATCATCAATGCATCCCTCTGAACATGAGCTTCATTTGCCCTTGAGACATCTCCTTGCAAAAGTCATGAAAAACATCCCTTTTGGCATTGGCGCGGGCAAGCAGTTCAGTACTCGTGCCAATGGAGAAATTAATGCAAAGGGGTCGCGCCACTTGGCGCTCTGTCATAGAGCCGTAGTCGCGCCACCCAATTTGGGAGTTGTTTTTTAAATAAGGATGGCGGAAGTTGAGTTCTAACAAATTCACAAACCATCACCTATCTTGAGTTGGGAGGTTGGCTGCGGGAGTTCTATGGAGGGAAGTGGTTTTGCCACCTCCCATGAAACCTTCCTTGTTGATAGGGCCAATCCCATAATAATAGGGATCCCAACTCCTCCTTCCCCATCTATAAAAGCTTGCTCAGATCAATGGCAAGCTAGTCTTGAAGTGCCTAAGCTCTGAATCTCCATATTCCCAAGAGCCTTTGTGTTGTAAAGCACCTTCTCTTTCCCTTAAGGCTGACTCAAGTAAGGAGACCATTGTCACGAGACTCTGGAGAGGTTTTCCCTTTCCTTGGCAAGCTTTGTGAGACGTGGACTACTGGAGACCCGTCCGAAGGAGACCGCGACGTCAGAACTTGGTTGTAATCTTTCTTCGCTGGTTATTTAATAGATGATTATGATTATGGTTCCACTCCGTTTTCCATCATGATAATGCGAGTAATGTCCTTTCTGACTGATGTTTAGTTACGTATGCTGGTTTCTATGCTTGTATCTGTTCGTTTCTTCCATGTGCAGGTGTTCATCCGCGGAGATCGTGGAGGGATTGTGATCTGCCAAATCTGAGGAACGGGGACGCTTCTTCTTCAGATCCTAGCATTGGAATCCAGGTAGGCTTCTATCTCCAGCCTTTTCATTCGTAATTAGGAACCTGCGTCATGACATTGTTTGTTTGTTGCTAGACCCCTGCTGGGCTAGTAGGGATCGCCTCTGTCCACAGAGGGGATTTACCTCCTCAAAAAATTGGCGACTCCGCTGGGGAGATCCATCTTGTTGTTTGATTTGTAAACTTTAGACGGAGCCTGAAGTACAGCCAGATAGCCTTCGAAACGCTTCTGCCTTGCATTAGCGGAGTAGATCAATGCTACTTCAGTCAATCTCCGGTTTGGTTTACGGACTGAACGACTTGGAGTCTTTGTCTTGCCTTGCCATTTGTATCTTGCTTTTCCTTGCTTGATGAACCTTCTGGGTTGGATTTTTTGTGTGTTTTTGCTTCTTGGATTGCTTAGCTTGCATTGGTCTGTTTCTGGAGTAGCTTATTTTTAATTTTTTGCTGAGAAACTCGACTGGCGCGGTTTTTAACCCGACAGTCGCACCACTTGGCAAATGTTGCCTTTGTACAACCCGCGCCAATCGCCTTCTGGCGCCAGTTTCACTCTTACAGTCGCGCCACCCCTGTAAGTTTTTTGAGTTTTCTCATTTTTGAGCTCTCTGAAGTTGATCAGTGTTTTTCTTCTTGATTTTCCTACTGCCTGAGTGTGTTGGAGTCTTGTTTGGCTGGGAATTCACCTCTGTCCTTCGGTTGTTTGCTTCTATCTACCGATTTCACGTTTTAAGCCCTAGGTCATCTAGTGGCTTGGTGTATCGAGCCCTCCTTGGGAGTTTCGGTGTTTGGATTGTCCCGTCAACTGCCTGATTGATTCTCCACGTTCTCTAAGTAGTTGTTCATTGTTTCATTACGATTTTTGGGTGATTGTTCGTTTCTTCATTCGAAACTCGTTTGGTCTTTCTCTGGACCTAGATCACACGGTCCAATGGAAGCTTTTGAGTCTTTTCTTCGCTTTGAGAGACTTTGGTCGATTTGGGGATCTGATTGCTTGTGTTGTTGAGTGAAATGTGTTTGCTTCGCTCTCTTGAATATCGTTTCTCAAGTTGCTCCATTTGTTTTCAAGTTTGATTAGTGCATATTAGCCATTAAACATTGAAAATCAAAAAAAAAAATCTCTTTTGCTTTTGTTAATTAGTGCAAATTGTAATCTTTTCCACATCGCTAGTGATTAGTGTTTTGAATGAAAAGTTGTCAATTGCATTAGTTGCATTATAGAGCTCATTGTTTGGTTTCCGTTCATTTCGTTTGTATAAAAGCTCTCAACTCTTCTCTAATTAGTTTTCATCGAACGAAATGTTGCACTGAGGCATATAGCTTTGCATTTAGGAGACACTACATACGATAGGGCCTGGAAATTGAAACTTAATTGAAGATCAACTGTAAAATTTATTCAATTAACCTAAGGCAACATTGGAACTTAACGAAACATATTTAGAAGGTCTAGGCTAGAGACGTGTTCCGGCGTCGTTAAACCTAGCAGCTGTCGTTCGCCCGTTGGCTTTAGACAGCGCTAGTACGGACTTGCGCTCCCCGTACCGTCGCGTATATAAAGGGAGACCCCTATAGGTTTTCAATCCTTTATCCATAGGAAGCCGAGTCTGCCGCCCTATACCCGTGATACACCGAACACAGCATTCGGGGAGACTACCTGCACGTACGAAAGTCCTTGGTCGATTTCTGTTTCATTATTGAAACCAAGGTGTATATTGCAGTTCACGGATATTTGGTACACCCTTTGTGCCTAGTTTTTCCTGAGCAGTCATTTGGTCTTTTCTAACTCCCTAAACTTGAAAATACCGTCAAGCGCTTGTCCTTTCACGCTTGTGTCAACTCTGAAAGAGATAGAGTCATCTTTTTATCGTTTCTCGACTCTTAAAATATGAAACGGTAGAATTTCTTACTTTCCAATGTGGTAAAATTAATCACCCACGATTACACGCCCGCTTAGATATTGCTTGTCGGCCGTTTGATCGTGTGTCTTAACTCTTTTTCGGCCCGTGTGTGGTTTTGAGTTTGATGGCAACTTTTTCAGAGTTCACCAACCAAGGAATCCCCTCAGAAGGGAATCCTGGTCATTTTCCTCCTTTTGGAAATGTTGGTGCTCCTTACATGGCGACGTTGTCCCTTCCTGGATTAACGGTTGGGTTGCCTGTTTGGTTGTTCTCAACCTCTGTAGTTCCGAATGTCTCCACTACCGTTCAATCAGCTCCTCCGATGGAACAACATCATGTTGATTCCAAGGTGGACCTCTCCCCTTCTTCGCCTGTTTCTGCGTCCTCATCTTCTACTTTGCCTGGTGAAAGCCTGGATTCGAGTAACCAGGTGGCTAAAAAGAAGAAGAAGAAGACAAAGAAGAAGAAGTCTGATAAGCGAGAGGCTAAATGTATGGCTACTGTCCATGAGGAATCTCCTCTTGATAAACCTTCCAACCCTCCACGGAAAGTCAAGTTCCCTTGCCTGTTGTGCACGGGAGACCATCTTCTTCGAGACTGCCCTGGTATTTCCAAGGTACTCGAACTATGGTCCAACAGCCGCCCACCGTTGCCTTTCGCTTCCGGGAGTCAAGTTGGAGGCACGTCTTCAGCTGCTGTTGATAAGAACTCTAAGAAGCAGGGCAATATCACCAATCCCTGTAAGTTGTGTGAAGGGCACCATGCCATTCACCTTTGTCCTTATATGGATGAAGCCAAGCAAGTCTTGGACAACCCAGCCGGTTCTACACCACGCCTTCCACCTGGTTATAATCGGCTTTCTTTGAGTCCTCCGCCAGCTGATCCTATGATTGGTCAAGAGTCATCCTTGGTCGATCCCACTCCCCCAGAAATTCAAATTCACGAATCCGTCCCCGACCAACCATTGGTCGTCGGATCGGTTGAACTGGCCCCGTCCGCGGTGCACCAGGTCTTTTCTGTCGAGAGTGGATCTCACACCCCCCATGTCCTTCTGATCTCTTCAGATTCTTCAGACTTGGAGAAAGATTCTCCTGTCCCTGTACTTCAAGAAGTCCCTCCTCCGCCTCCCATGATGGAGGCTCCGGAGGACATTCCTCCCGCCTTCGCGATGGAGGTCATGGAGGAGGCCTCTTCTTCCATAACATCAGGGGAAGACCTTCGCATTTCGATGGTAGCCCCTCCGAGTAGTTTGGTCGCTTCCTTTGACTGGAATCGATTTGCAGGATTTCGCCTTCCTTCTTATGTGCCTTTCGAGATCACAGTACAGGCTCTTGGTCTGGTTGTACCCAGCACCATTATAGACGAAGGCGCGTCTGTTAGTATTCTATCTTCAACTACCTGGCAAGCTTTCGGTTCGCCGCCGCTTGCGCCCGTTACGCAGAATCTGTAGACATTCAATAGAAGAACGAGCCAACCATTGGGGATCCTTCCAAGGTTACCTGTTACTTTGGGAGGCAAAACCGTCCATATGGACGTGATGGTCATTCCAGGCCCCTTGGATTTCAATCTGCTTTTGGGGCGCGATTACACCTATGCCATGGGAGCACTTGTCTCCTCCCTCTTTCGCGTGATGTGCTTTCCACATGAAGGACGGATCGTGACCATTGATCAGCTTTCGTTCTTTGGTCCTAATATGGCATCTGGTCTGCCATCTCCCCCTCCTGGTTTTTATCCACCCGTTGTATCTGCCCCACCGTAGGTCAACTATGTGGCTACCTACCCCGTGCCTGTGCCCCATGATGATGTCGTTGTACATAATGTGCTGGGGGCATTAGGTCATGACTTCCAGGATGTTTCCCTTCCATCAGGAGTGGAACTCTGGGAAGCACCGCCTTCTTGTTCATTTTGATGTAAGTCAGTTAGAGCATGGTTTCCTCCTTGGGTCAAGCTCTTTAAAAAATGAAACCAAGTTCTCGGAGCATAGTTCCTTCATTTGTGTCAAGCTCCTTAAAACATGAAACAAGTTGTTTGAGGACAGTTCTTTTACGTGTGTCAACCTCGTTAAAATAATGAAACACAAGCATGTTCAATTCGACTTTTTGATTTGAACCTTCACTCCACTTTCAATGGACTGAAGCTTGGGGGGCATGCACCTTGAATTGAGACATCATGCTGGGGGGCATGCCCGTCTTCCTCATTTCAAGCATAGTTTGCATATGTGTGTGTTCATGTGTGCTTTTAAGCTTGCGTAAAAATGAAATGTGGGATTAGATACATTGTGTGAATACATTTCGCATTGGGTCATTTGTTATGTAACTAATACATTAGATTACATTTGTATTAGACAGTCACATGACATATAAAAACATCATCACATGTAAAGAAAGACTCATCCAGAAATAGATATGTATATATATATAAGTATCGAAATGTTTACATAGAGTGTGTCACATAAAACTCAAAAAATATACATAATTGTCTTAATACATCCTGAGACACTGTGTCTCTCAAAAAATAGGTATGGCATAAACCCTAAGGACTAATCCGCATGGTGCTCATGATAGCACGTCACTGCACGCACTAGGCGCCTCAGGATTCGGTGGATCCGGTTCGGAAGTCCCACCGTGTGGCGTTGGTATGCCATCGGTACGTCTGATAGCCGGGCATAGTCTGGAATCCCATGGGCAATCCCCTCGAGGTTCTGGATTAGTTCCTCTCCTCTGGTACCTTCCCCCTGGATCTCAGGGGCGAGTTGTGTCCCTCGGGAGATTGGTGACATCCCGGCTGGTCTCTCAGGTCCTACATCTGCATGCATATATAATTGTGTTAAGACAAATGTGTATTAACAAAAAAAAAAAACATATAAACATAAAATCAAAAATATGAGGTCTTACCCAGCTCCTCGTCCCAGTCATCTCCTTCTGGTAGTGGGAGATCTGGGTCCCCGGTAAAGTCAGTTCCCGAATAGGGCCAATCTTCCACGTCGATCAGTTGGCGCCGTAGCCACCTAAAGAACTCTGGCCTCTAGGACATCTATTGGCCACCTCCAGATCTGGGCATTAGTGCCGCCCAGCGAGCCATTCGTGGCTCTCGTGGTATCGGACTCGCCACTGCGGCCCCTTGGCCCTGGAAGATTGGTATGCATTCCAGAATGAACGATACCAAGATGGAACCATACCCGAACTGTTTTAGTTTCCCCTGTTTGCACTTTGTGAGCTGCCTTTTCATGTTGATAGTTACTGCTTCTGTCCAGTTGAACAGTAGGGGACCCATGCATTCTGAGGCCAACAGGAGTTGGGTCTTCGTGGCCTCGTGCGGAGCCTGCGACCCAGCAGCCCGCGTAATGGTATGGAGAACTACTCTCAGTGCTAAGTCAGGGATGGTAGAGATATCCACCTTCTTGCTTCCTGATCCTGTTTGTGCCCCTCGGCACACCCGTGCCATTACCTGTTCCATCTTTTCCCCGGATGGTCTGCTTCCGGTCAATACAGGGATTGGACCTCTGCGGGACAATCTGGTACTGAAATAAACATCAGTGACCTCCAACTCTAACACCTGGTCTCGTATCCTGAACACTTGTTCGTTTTCATCCCAGATGCTGATTAGATATTGGAGGAGCTCGGGCTGAGCTCGTAAACATGGCGTGAGGAAGAACTTCTTCAATCCACAGTTTCTAAGTGCGTTCATGCTAGCTTGGCTTTGCATGGCCTGCTCATCCTCATCTCCGTGCTCTCGTTCCTTCCATTCGATTGCCATTTTGAGTGATTATCTGCATTCATATGGTCAAAAACCCCTGATTAGATCTTTGATGAGCTTCAAATTCCAAGAAATTTGATTTAAATGTCAGAATTTTAGGCAGAAATTTAGGTTCGGCCGCTGGCGCGGCTGTTTTGCTAACAGTCGCGCCATGTGGCGCGAGCCCTTTACAGAAAAGAGCTCATTGGCGCGGGTCCGTGCCCGATACCCGCGCCAATGGGCCCGGCCCTAAAATTTTAAAAATGCCCATGCAAGACTGATTTTTAAGGGAAAATCATTAAAAAATGAATGAAAATGTAGAGCAAGGGAGCGCCTTTTACCTGCGACAGACGAGAAGCTGAATGGTTGCCTGGATTGGTCGCAATCGTCGACGAAAGTTTCTGCTCCAAATGGACCACTGTTGTTTTCTACCAAGGTAAATAGTAAAAGTAATTTTATTTTTACCAATTAGACATATTTATAACTTTTTCGACATTAAAATGAGTTTTAAAAGTTATTTTTATCAAATATTTGCATATGTTATGTCGAAAATGGATTTTACGCTTGCTTGGTATGTGCAACAACAGGTTTTTGCGACTTAAAAGATGGAAACGAGTTGTATTTTATGCTTTTTCGGACTCGGTAAATACATGAAAAAGTCACTCTGGAGTCATCTTTCAGCTCTTTTCTGACTCTCTAAATGTGAAAAGATCGCCGAGGCCCTTGTCGTTTCGATCTCGTTAAAATGGACACGAATCGACATCCACCCAGTATAAGTTTAACCCTTTTTCGGGTTGGGATGGATTGATTACGAAAAAGGAATACCCTAGCCTATTGCGACTAGGAGGTTTTCCCGGATATTGTTTTCTACCTTTTCGGATCTGGGGAACTATTTACGAAAACGGACCTGTGGAGTTTTCTTTTCCGTTGTCTTTTCAAACTCTCTAAACATGAAAAGACGCCGAGTTCTTCCTTTGTCAGACTCGTTAAATCCTGATGACATCGGATCTAGTCGAAATGACGTTCTCTGAGTTTCTCCTTCTTGGGACTCGTTAAATGCACCAGGATGGATTCGCCCGAAGGGCGGACTTATATCGCAAGCATATGCTATCCCCTTCAAGCTTGTTATTAAAAATAATTGCGGTACTCGCCAGAAATGGTGGGGGAAAAATGGAACCATCGTCGTTGTTGTCGGCAGTATGTCGCTCTTGAACATGGCACTTGTCTGCATCCGTGTCGGGTTGGGGACATCTCATCTCGTTGCTTCACTTTGCCTCCATGGGTTTGGGTAATCTTTTTGACCTCTCATCTGTTCACTGCCTCGTCACCATGACCTCTGATCCGTTGATGTCAAATACTGCCAAGTCCACTGTCGTGCCGTTCATGTGTTCAAGAGAAGTTGGCCTCTGCAAATATCAACCTTCCTCTGTTTCTCATACGATCCTGATTCACAACAAAACATCATGTTCTTCTGTCTTGTGTCAATGATGTGGGAATCATTATGGCCCACCTTCGATCATGGTAACTTCCTGTCGACATCAACTCATTATCCAGGAAGCTGGTCTAGAGACTCCTTGTGGTACCTTGGAGCCTGCATGCCTCAATGGCAGGTTCGTCGCATTCGACGAGAGGTTTACATCATTGGCCTCCGATCGAGTGATTCTGCGGGTGTTCGACGTCAACTCATTTATTCGCATGCCGTAGATTGTACCTGTAGTACCTGGAGAACCATTGTCATTATTGGTGGTTTCTCTCACGTCGGTTAACAGCTTTCATCATTGGCTGGTAATCCGACGACGTTCTTGCATGTTCGACTTCAGCTCACACATTCACATGCTTGAACTTGTACTCTGTTGGGTCGAGATGGAGCGCAAGACCCTGGATTGTGTCTGTTGTAATCCAGGCTGCGATTGTGGATTATTATCGTTATGTACATGACTCATTGATTGGATGGCTGCGACCATACCTGAGTCTATTTGTTTGATCTTAGTTGGATGGCTGCGCCCATACCCTGGATCCGGATTATAGCATACTCTGTTTCGGATGGCTACGTCCATACCACTTATACATCATGTACTTGAGATGTCAGTTGTATCTTTCAGTTGGACATGTTCTCGTAAAGCATTTCACCCCTCTCCCTCTCGGGCCTCATACTTTAGGGGGCATCTGTTACACAGTAATTTGTCACCGTAATTACCATTCCCCATCCCGCACAATGGAGGACCCATTCTGTGACCTGTGAACATTGTCATGCCTTGAAATCATCATCAATGCATCCCTCTGAACATGAGCTTCATTTGCCCTTGAGACATCTCCTTGCAAAAGTCATGAAAAACATCCCTTTTCGCATTGGCGCGGGCAAGCAGTTCAGTCCTCGTGCCAATTGAGAAATTACTGCAAAGGGGTCGCACCACCTGGCGCTCTGTCATAGAGCCGTAGTCGCGCCATGCAATTTGGGAGTTGTTTTTTAAATAAGGATGGTGGAAGTTGAGTTCTAACAAATTCACAAACCATCACCTATCTTGAATTGGGAGGTTGGCTGCGGGAGTTCTATGGAGGGAAGTGGTTTTTCCACCTCCCATGGAACCTTCCTTGTTGATAGGGCCAATCCCATAATAATAGGGATCCCAACTCCTCCTTCCCCATCTATAAAAGCTTGCTCAAATCAATGGCAAGCTAGTCTTGAAGTGCCTAAGCTCTGAATCTCCATATTCCCAAGAGCCTTTGTGTTGTAAAGCACCTTCTCTTTCCCTTAAGGCTGACTCAAGTAAGGAGACCATTGTCACGAGACTCTGGAGAGGTTTTCCCTTTCCTTGGCGAGCTTTGCGAGACGTGGACTACTGGAGACCCGTCCGAAGGATACTGCGACGTCAGAACTTGGTTGTAATCTTTCTTCGCTGGTTATTTAATAGATGATTATGATTATGGTTCCACTCCGTTTTCCATCATGATAATGTGAGTAATGTCCTTTCTAACCGATGTTTAGTTATGTATGCTGGTTTCTATGCTTGTATCTATTCGTTTCTTCCATGTGCAGGTGTTCATCCGCGAAGATCGTGGAGGGATTGTGATCTGCCAAGCTTGAGGAACGGGGACGCTTCTTCTTCAGATCCTAGCGTTGGAATCCAGGTAGGCTTCTATCTCCAGCCTTTTCATTCGTAATTAGGAACCTGCGTCATGACATTGTTTGTTTCTTGCTAGACCCCTGCTGGGCTAGTAGGGATCGCCTCTGTCCGCAGAGGGGATTTACCTCCTCAACACAAGGAAACACATTATTCGGCTTTATCGCAAGCGAGAGAGTGGTTCAAGGGTTACTAGGCCATGTGTTATATAAATTCAGAGATCCACCCCACTCAGCTTTCAATCCATCTGGTAATCCAGCTAAACCAAAACAAGAGAAGTCCACAATACCATGATTATCCAAAAATGGCAAGCCTAGGCTGAAAACACTGTCACACCTCGAAAAAAACCCATGCCAATATAGAAAAGAACCACTTGCAATACCATGCATGCTAGATATAGCAAGGAAAACACACATGAAAATTGATACCTTCTAAGAATAGTTTTGTATCTTCTTGATTCTTGGTCCTCCTTGCTTGCGTCCTCCTTCTTCCTTGTTTCTTTCCTTTCTTGGTCCAATTCCAAAATTCTCCAAGAAATTCAGTGTCAAAGAGAGAGAGAGAGAGAGAGAGAGAGAGAGAGAGAGAGAATAATGAGAGACCTCAAAAACATGCGCTGACAAAAGGTACCAATTGATCCTCAAAAGCCTTTTTATAGAAGAGGCCTCTATTTTCCTCATTTTCTATTATTTTCCTTTATTTTTCCTCCTCACATGCAACCTCTAACCCTTCATCTTCGTTTTCTTCTAATTTCCATTATTTTCATAAATAAATGTTCCAAAAATTCTATTTTTCCTTTCCAAATCCTTTTCCTCTTCTTATTTTCTTACTGCTGATAAACCAAATTAACATCCACTAAGATGTTTTTCTCAACATTCTACTTGGAATAAGTGTCCCATAAATTGTGGTTATTATTTTTAACTTTATTACATGAAATTTTCACCAGGGGTGTCACACGAACATCCCCCTTGGAGGACACTGTCCTCAGCGTTCAAACACACATATACCTCGACAAAATCATTGAAAAACAACCATATTTCCCATGGATACTTATGACATAGTTAGATGAAGTATTTACAATGATCACCCTACTGAAATGAAAACCTACATGACATCATAAGAACACGACAACTATAATGACATGAAACCCATACCGCTTATTGGATATTTATAACATAGTTGATGGATTTATTTACATCCATACACATATGTACATAAACCCAAACAACACATCAAAATATCACCAAAACATATGCAAAAAAGAACGAAAATACCACCAAAATTGCTTTGCCTCAACCAACAATCAAGGAAGGATACATGGCTTGCATCTGATCTGGCATCTCCCATGTATATTTATGGGGTCCAAATTGGTTCCATTTCACTTTAACTTGACCTATTTCTCGATTCTAGATCATGAGCACCTTTTTCTGCAATATACACTTAGTTCCAACTGAAATTCTCCATCTAGTTCCACCTATAATATAGACCAGTCAATCACATGATCAACATATTTAACATACTTCTTAAGAAATGATCTATGAAAAAAATTATGGACTTTCAATGTCGAAGGCAGTGAAATTCGATGGGAGTGTTGCAACTCCTCCCATACATATCCTCAAATGAAATCATCTTCAATGACTTATGATACTCGTTATTGTAGGTGAATTAGACCAGTGGAATATATTCTTCACACTTGCATTGTTGATGCATCACATACATCCTAAACATATCCTCCAGTATCCTATTTACCCTCACAATCTGTCCATCTGTCTGTGGATGATAAGTTGTGTTAAAGTCCAACTCGGTGCCCAAACTTGCAAAAAACTCCTTCAAAAACTTGGAATTAAACTTTTCATCCCTATCTGACACAATTTTCTTTGGAATACCTTCCAATATGACTATGTCTCTAATAAAAAAAATTCTACATCGCTAGCTGAATATGTAGTCTTCGCCGGTATGAAATGTGCAACCTTCATTAACTTGTCCACAACAACCATGATGGAATCATGTTGTCTAGATGTCTTAGTAGAACCTATGATGAATTCGATGAATAGGACCTCCCATTTTCACCCTGTAATCACAATTGGTTGTAGCATTCCACCTATATGTTGACACTCTACCCTAACCACCTGACAATCCAAACATCTAGCTACAAACTCTGACACATCCTTCTTTAGATTCGACCAATAAGAGAATCTCTTCACTGCATTCATTAGGGGAATTTTGAGGTATAAAATGGGCCTCATAAGGAAATTATAAAATAAGTTTCAAAATAATAGAATAATATTACATTACATCATCAAATTTTAGAGGGAGAAAAAGAAAAAACTATTTTTTCAGCTCATATTTTCAATTTATATCCCTATGTATTTGCTCAAATTTGGAGTGGGAACACTCATTGTATGAAAAATTTGATTCCTCATCCAAGGAGTACCCATGTTGTATAATTTTGATGGACCCTTCTACTTGAAAAATGAGAAATACAGGAAAATTGTGATTGCAATAACATTTTTTCATGTATTTCTCATTTTTCTTGTAGTAGGATCCATCAAAAGTATGCAACGTGGGTATTCCTTGGACGAGGAGTTAAATTTTTGCATCCAATGAGTACTCTCGCTCAAAATTTGTGTAAAACCTTAGGGAGATAAGTTGAAAATACAACTTGAAAAAATATTTTTATTATTTTATTAATTTTTAATATTTTTAATTTTTTACCCCAAAAATGGTGAATCATCCCCATGGTTGACATCATCATCTTGAATCCTATTGGTTTTTATAAAGTTTATTTTGGTTGTAAATTTCTCTTAGGAGGCCCGCTTTATACCTCAAAATTTCTCTAATGCAATGCCTTCTGGTAGAAATTGGTTCTTATAAAGTTTATTTTGGTTGTACATTTTTCTGAGGAGGCCCATTTTAGACCTCAAAAGTTATCTAATGCAACCTCTTCTGGTAGCTTGGGTGACCCAAATATGGTTTCGCATGAAACTCCCTTAAGATTACCTTCTTGGGATCACTTTTTTCTACTACATATATCCTATCTCTAAATATAACCAATCGATCTACTGTGAGATAATAGTTCAAATCTTATACGCTTGTACCTGTACCTATACATGTACTACGATCTATAATTATACATGTACTTCCACCTGTACTTGTAACAGTACTACCACCTATAGTTGTACCTATATTTTTATATGTAATTGTACCTATACTAACACCTATACCTATGCTTGTACCCTGCTATAATATGTGCACAAGATCCATATACTTGTGATCTTATTGACCTCCCTACAAGATACTATCCTGTAAGTTTATCCCTTAGGATATCATTGCTGCTAAGTGATTTATTTTTACTTGTTTACTAAGAGCATCTATGATCCTTTTATCCTTTCCCTTGATGTACCCAATATTAAAGTCAAATTCGTTGACCATGCCCAACCATCTAGCTTGTTTGGCATTCAAATTCGACTAATAAAAAAAGTACCTCAACCCAATGTGGTCACTCATCAGTACAAACCTCCTAGCAATAAGATAATGCATCCACATCTTTAGTGCATGAATGATCTATACTAGCTCAAGATCATAATATGTTGATCATAGTTCTTCTCATGCTCATTCAAATTTCTTGACTCATAGCATAATGCATGTCCATCATGCATAATGACCCTACCAAGTCCTCTCTTTCAAGAATTTTTACATAATACAAAATATTTGTCTGAATCTGCAATATTTAACATTGGATCATGTGTAAATAACTGCTTAAGCTACTCAAAACCAGCCTTACACTCCTAAGTCCAAAAAATTTCTTACCTTTCCTATGCAATGATGTAATCAGATAAGCAATCTGTGAGAAGTTCCCGATGAACCTCTTGTACAAACCTGTCAATCCCAAGAATGATCGCATCTCATCTACATTCTTAGGAGCTACCCACTTCATGATGGCACTTATATTTTCTAGATCTACTGCAATTTCCTCCTTGGAGACAAAATGTCCCAAGTAATGTACCTCAGTCTGGAAGAAAATAAATTTACTAAGCTTAGCATACAATTGATTCTCTCTCAAAAACCTCAACACTGCTGCCAAATGCACGACATGCTCTTCTTCATGTTTAGAATACACCAAGATGTCATAAATGGACACAATAACAAACTTATCCAAATATGGGCACAAAACATTGTTCATCAAACACATAAATGTAGATAGGGAATTTTTCAAACTGAATGGAACTACAACAAAATCATAATGCATGTACCTAGTCCTGAATGCGATCTTATAGATGTCTTGCTCTTCGATGCGTACCTAATGATATCCCAATATCAAGTCAAACTTAGATAAAAATTTTGCTCCCTTCAGCTGATCAAAGAAATCATGGATCCTTGGTAATGGGTAGTTGTTCTTCATGCTCACTTTGTTCAGCTATATGTATTCAATGGATATCCTAAGAGTTCCATCCTTCTTCTTTAAGAAAAATACTGGTGCACCCCATGGAAATAAAATTGGACTAATGTAGCCTTTTCCAAGCATCTCTTTCAACTACAACTTTAAATCTAGAAAATCAGGTGTGCTCATCCTGTAAGGTGATTTTTATGCTGGAGCTACCCCTCGCATCAACTCAATAGAAAATTATACCTCCTTGTGAAGTGGAAAATCTGAAATCTCTGTTGGAAATGCATCCTGAAACTGATGAAAAAATAGATACCTTCTAAGAAAATATACATCCTCAACATCATTACCTTTTTAACTAGAGATATGAACTACAAATATCACCTACCCTTTCCCGTGACTACACTTGGCCTGCATAGCTATCACCATCCTAATTGATGTGGCTTTCTTCCTTCCATGTAGAAATCTTGGTTCCCCATTGTCATCCAAGAATTCAATAAATTTTTCATAGAAATCTACCTTTGTCCTGTGAAGATATAACCAATCAATGCCCAATAGCATACTTTATGATCCCAATGGAAATATGTTCAAGTGCATTTTTGTAGGCATACATTTTAACTCAAATACACAAGCTCTTACCCAATGGTGAACTCTTTTCTTCGTACCTATGGCTAATTGCAGTAACCAATATTCTGCATGCACTTCCTTACTCAAGCCACAATTATCCACCAAGTCAGAAATAACATAACTATAACTATATCTAGGGTTAATCAGAATGTAAATAACTTCATCACAAAGATTACCATCCATATCAGTGATAGAAGCCTGGTGATCTGCCTGCATGTTGTGTACGACTGCATAAATACGAGGAATGCTCTGCCCAACATCCTCAAAATTCCACGCCTCCTATGCACTGTATATCTTAGGCCTACCACCTTGATTATTTAGACAACCACTCTTAAGATTATCTTCACCACATGTCCAACACTTCAACCTTTTCGTACCATTACATCCATGCTACTGATATAATCTATGATGTTTTTGTGGCCTGTCTCCCTATCCAACTACATTAAAATTCTTTTTCGGTGCCACATTTTCCTTCTCATCAGCATTTTAAGGCCTTGCTCTCTTAGGCTGCCATTTACCTTTATCTTTTTCCTTCTGTTTCCATCCTTGTTGAGACTCATTTTGCGCTTTGATTGGTCATATCAACACTTCAGCTTCCCAATGACTTCCTCAAGTGATAAAGGTTCATCATACTCAATATGATCTCTAAATTATAATGGAAAACCAGAGAAAAAATCACTGAAATTTAGCCTTCTCATCCTCCAGATATGGTACATACCTCAATAGCTCCAAGAAATTTGTCGTATACTCCTCATATATCATTGATCCCATCCTTAGCTCATAATTTTTTTTTTCCTTGCTATCGTATTACCTCTCTAACAAATAGTTCTTCCTGAAAATCCTTTTGAACTCGTGCCAACTGAATTCCTCTATCCTGATGTCTTTCAACTGCTTCACATTTTCCCACCAAATTTTTTCTTTACCATTCAAACTGAAGATAACAATATTGGCCTTCATTTTTGTTGTGTACTCATGCAATTCAAAGAATTTTTTCACTCCAATTATCCAATCCTCTCCATATTTTCATTTCTTCAAGTCTCCATCAAAACTAGGTGGTTTTGCTTTCTTGAATTCATCAAGAAAGTATCCCCTATCACTCCTCTTATAAGGATGATACCCGATGGTGATCATGATGAATACCTGAACTAGAACTAGAATGGTACATGTACTCATCACCCCTCCTATGTAGAGTGTCTAACAACCGGCCATCTCGCACTGTATCTGCTATATCCGACCTTTGTCTTCCATGAGACCTACTACCATATGCCACATTAGTTTTTTTCCTCCTGTCCATATCTGATCCTAAGTGGCCCTTGTTTCTCCAAATATGACAATCTCTAAAGAAGTATTTCATTCACCTCTACTTGTTTCTCTTCTGCATGTATGATCCTCTCATTTTTTGCATTACAAATCCTTATTTCTTCCTTTAGGCTTCTCAACATGCCTATTGTGAAACCAGCTCCAAAAATAGAAGAAAAGAGATATCAACGCCTTAGAAATAAGCCACTTCGAGGGGACAACCTCCAATACATTACATGAATGAACAATTATTGGATGATACAAATTACAAAACCACTTTTCTATATATAGGAATCCATGGGGCCACAATTTAATCCTAGCCGACCTAACAATAATAATTTAAGGGCACCATAATAACAATATGGGGGTTACAGGGGTACAATAATAACAATAAGGGGGTTACACTAACAACAACAAGGGACTATACTAGTAATATAAGGAACTAACATGCCCCTCTCCTTCAAAATAGTGTTGCTCTAAACACTTGAGTAGCTCTGGGTGCTTCTATATAAAATTCTCATCCTCCCATGTAGATTCTTCAGTGGGTAAGGTCTTCCACTTGATGAGATACTCTGAAATTGATCGATTGTGTAGCTGTCAAGTTCTTGTTTCCGTGACTACTTTAGGTTCCAATATTATTTTTCCTTCCTCATCAAGTTATGGCAACATTGTTTGAATTGGAAAATTTTCACCTATAACCTTCTTTAAGCATGAAACATGGAAAACTAGATGCACTCGTGAAGAAGCGGGAACCTCCAATTTGTATGCCATAGTACCAATCTTTTGCAACACCTTGTAAAGACCATATTACTTTGGGGATAATTTATTATCCTTCTTATCTTGCTTGAGGGACAATTTTTTGTATGGTTGTAGCTGTAAAAATAGACATTCTCCTACATCAAAACATCTCTCACTACGATGTTGATCTTCCTGTTGTTTCATTCTATTTTGTGCCAAATTCAGGTTATATTTTAAGAGTTGGAAAACTTCTTGTTGATTCTCGATGTGATCTTCCATTGATTTAACCTTCGACTTTTCTTTTAAATTTGATGTGATGGATGGTGGATGATATCTGTAAAGTGCCATAAATAGGATCATTTTTGCTGCAGTATGGAAACAAGTGTTATACCACCATTTAGCGAGAGGTAACCACTTGACCCATTGTGTTTTTTTATTAGATATAAAACAACGAAGATATCCTTCCAAAAATTTATTTACTATCTTAGTTTGACCATCAGATTGAAGATAATAATATTAGCTATGAGATAATTGTACCCAAACAATAGAATAACTTCATCTAAAAATTTCCAGTAAAAATTGGATCTCTGTCGCTCACAATAACCCTTGGGTTTCCATGTAGTTTTTGAATTGTGTTCATATATGTACTAGCAACTGTACTTTCTTTAAATGGATGAGATAATGCACAAAATTGTCCATACTCGGTAAGTCTGTCAACTACCACCATGATGACACTCTTTCCTTTGGACTTAGCTAAACCTATGATAAAATCCATTGAAATCTCCTCCCAACGTTTCCTTTGAATGGATAAATTTTGTAGAAGACCCGGGGTCTTAATTGTCTCCACTTTATTCTCATGGCAAACCAAACATTCTGCCACAAAATTTTCAATATCAGATTTAAGGCCATCCCAAAAAAATTCTTTCTTCACCCTGTGGTAAGTTTTTTAAAATCATGAGTGTCCTCCTAAAGGAGAAGTGTGCAATTCCAAAATAATATTTTGTTTTAGTTGGGAATTCTTAAAAAGATATAAATGATCTTTGTACCATAAGGAATCATTTTTCCAACTAAATGTATCAGATGTACTAGGATATCACTGCAATTTTTGAATGAGTGTGCACACTTCTTCATCCTTCTTCCATTCATCCCTTGCTTTGGTTATCCAATCTAGTTGGATAGTAGAAATGGCAGAAAGAAATGCTTCCACCTCTTCATTATTTCTTGAGAGTGCATCCGCAACAACATTTAGCTTCCCTTTCTTGTAGATTATTTTAAAGTCATAACCCAAAATCTTTGTGACCCATTTTTGCTACTCTTCTAAAGATATTCTTTCTTCGAAAAAGTGTTTAAGACTATCATGATCAGTTTTTACCTTAAAGTGTCTTCCTATTAGGTAAGGTCACCATTTATTTAATTCATGCAGTATTGCTAACATTTCCTTCTCATAAATATCTTTCTATAAATACTTTGCTTTGATTGGACGACTTTCAAAATAAATGGGTCTTCTTTTTATCCATGTTGATCTTTCTTCCTGCCGAGCATAGTATGTCATCTAAACCAAATAATATTAAACAAATGTACCTTACTGTGATTTGGGGAGGATACATCCTGTAAGATCAACCAATCAATGTAATACATGTATATACAAAATCATAATGACATATAAACTTGTAACACATGGTATATTAGTGCATAATAATAATATAGTTTGAGTCCAATCATCAGTACATGACCATACCAATTACACACCAATGATAACTTTACCACACACAATCACAAGCACGTACTATAAACAAGCCTAAGAAACATGTAACCCAACATGAATGACCGATGCATTTTCAACATATGAAATCACAGAAGCAAGCATCCATGGACAACACACAAGCCTACCTAATATATGACCTAGCATAAAATAGTAATGCATACACAACATGTAACCATGTTTAAGCAAGTGTGCATACACAATATACAAGCATGAACAACACATAATCATTCATACACTCATGAAAACATGTTGACAATAGAATCACCAGTCCTCCTATCATGACATCACTGCCACAATGGCCAACACAAAATAGATGAAAAATAACATACACCACAGGTGTAAGAAACACATAAGAAATCAATAGAAAAGCATGACCAACACACCGTCCATCTATTCCAATGGTTGAACTATGCTTCGATCGTATTCTATAACACCCCCTTCCCACATCTACCCAATCAACCGCCTAGCCAAGGTAAATATGTAATGAGAGGCTACTATAATGAGATTCAACCTACTAAATAAGCTTAAGGAAGTGAAACTGATGGAAATATAACATACATACCTGGTACATCATCAACGACACCCCCAGGAGCTAACCCAACCTTTAAGGCCTCTTTCCCCTGGGTCACACATAATGTTTTTCCTCTTTGAGCCATAGGCATAGGAATAACACTACATTCTAGTGGATGGGAGGCTATAGCTATAGGCATACTACTACATGCCAATGGTTAGGGCCCCAATTGCTTAGTTCTGTTCCTGCAACTTTGGTATTTGAGCCAACTTTTTAGGCCTAGAGCCCAAGTCAGTTTCCGCAACTTCATGAAAAGTTAGACATGATAAATAAGAACATAAGAATGATGTGGAAGAAAACATATCATTAAGGAATCAACCAGACCCCTACTAGCCATGACCGAAATTTTTTCAAACATGGCACAAACATTAAATATAAAGGTGAAAAGAAAAAATGTAAACATAGGGGTCTCATACTTATATGAGAATCAATATGAAACATTTCTCCATTACATCATTAGATTTCATACAATCTGTTTGGCCATATATACATTGTGCATTCATTTTCAAGTAAAAACATGGGGAAATCCATACATCATCACTGATAAAATGCATGATTATAATCAATATAACAACAAAATAAATAAATTGCATACAACAAAAATAGAATCCACATAATCACCAATAAATTTTCATACCAAATAATAGAGAAATGAGATCTTCATTACTGAATGTAAAAACCAATTGGATATGGGACTTCCACATTCCACCTGACCATAGATTGGTTGAGCCAAATCTCTCTTCAACCAATCACCCTTGTGCCATGTTACAAGCGTAAATGTGGGATTCAAACTAGAAGAACCAAATAGGGCATCCTGAGGCTAAACCAACTTACCCTCATCAATAGAAATGAAGCTTTACCCTGATCCATCCCAGATCATTAGTCAAACACAATAAACATTTCATAAACAGATATACAGTGATCAAAACTTGATCACTAGGCAAACACCGACATGGATACCACTGGATTATCTACACTTAAATTATGAGGAATTTTCCTATCTCCTATTATCTCACGCTTTACCGCAATCCACAGTCTGAATTAGGGGTCACTAGGCCCTAAATTGACACGTACTCTGCAGAATATATTTGTATATCCCAAACATGAGTTTTTTAGGTCTGATGAAGAGAAAAACACCTCTATTATTTATGATATATCTCGCCATTCATCGATCATGGATTACTAGGCGTACCGAGGAAACACACTATTCAAATTTACCACAACCCATGGTCTGGTTCAAGGGTTACCAGTCCATGTGTTATGTCAATTCGGAGATCCAGTACACTCAACTTCGAAACCATCGTTAGTCCAACTAAACCAAATCATAAGAACTACACAACATCATGAATATCCGAAAATGGAAAGGCTAGGATGAAAACCATGAATATCCATGCATTGAACATGTGGAGATATTATCTCCTTGGCAGGAGGTTTATTTTGATGAGTGATCACAATGGAATAAGGTACATGTTTGACCAGAAAAATATGAATGCTAGGAAATATATATGGTTGTCTAGTCTCAGTGAGTTTGATTTCGAGATTGAAAAAAATCAAGGGTAAGGACAAAAGGGTTGCAAATGCTTCGAGTAGGAGAGTGCAATTGAATCATATTGCAACAATGAGTTATTATGGGACATATTTGAAGGAGTGGATCTTGTAGGTGGGACATCAATATCAATATGACAGGTACAAAAAACTGAGGCACAAGTAACAAAAAAACGGTGAAGGTGATAGGGATGAGGAGTATCATCTCATAAAAAATGGATTGGTTAGAATCAGAAACGTCATTTATGTGTCTGATAAAGGTGAGGTCAAGAAGCTTATCTTGAGGCTATTTCATGTCAAGTCATATTAAAGTCTCCCAAGATATCAAAAGACATTAAAAATAATTAATAAGTTCTATCTTGTCCGAACTTGAAGAAATAGGTGGTTGAGTTTGTTGCTAGATGTTTGGATTATTAGCAACTAAAAGAAGAGTGTAAGAATCTAGGTGGTGTATTGCAACCTATTCTGATTCCATAGTGGAAATGTGAGGTTCTTTCTATCGAATTCATTACATGTTTGTCAAGGATATCCATGAAGCATGATTCCATTATGGTTGTGGTTAACATGTTGAGTAAGGTAGGTTACTTCATTACAGTTAAGTCTACGAATTGAATTACTGAGTTAGCTCATATCTTTATTAGGGAGATAGTGAGATTTCATGGTTTTCCCAAGAAGATCATATCATATAAAGATGCCAAATTCACTTCAAAAATTTGGAAGGAGTTTTTTACAGGCTCGAGGAAAAATTTAGCCTTAAGTGTGACTTATCATTTTTAGACAGATGGACATATTGAAAGGGTCAACAAGATTCTTGAGGATATTTTTACGATGTATTTCGTGCATCAAAAAAGGAAGTGGGAGGAGTATCTTCCACTAGTGGAGTTCGCATATAATAATAGGTATTATAAATCCTTGAGAACGAGTCCATTTGAGACTGTTTATGGGAAGATTTGTAATACTCCTATCAACTAGAGTGATCTAGTGAATAGGGTATTGATTGGACCTGACATGCTAGATGAGATGGGACAAGAAATTTAGGTTAACAAGATGAATTTAAAGGAAATACAGGACAACCATAAGAATTGTGTATATACACATAGGTTATTCAAGGCGTTTCAGGTTGGGGAGCATGTGTACCTACACATCAAACCTAAGAGGAAATCCATGAGGATTAAATCCTGTGATAAGCTAGTACCTTGGTATTGTGGGCCTTTTGAGATCCTTGAAATGATTGGAATAGTGTCCTACAGACCTACATTACCGCCAACAATGAAATTCCATGATTTTTTCCACATTTCATTGCTTAAGATATATGTCTAGGATGTTGATCATGCGATTGATTGGTCTATATTGTAGGTGGAAAAAGAAGGAGAAATCCAGCCAGAACCACAATGCATATTGTAATGGAAACAACTTATGTCTCCTAATAGAGAAATCGAACAAGTTAAAGTGCAATCAAAGCACTTTGGGCCTAATGAAGCTACATGTGAGATGGTTGATCAGATGTGGACTTTATATCCTTCATTATTTGATGGTTCAAGAAAATAATTTTTGGTATATCTATATGTAGATGGATGTTGTTGTAAATACCACAATGATTTGTGTTATAAAGCTCTAATAAGCAATATGTTTGTTTTTCTTTTCAGTAGGATCTCACTATAAATATTGCATCAATCTATGTTATAAAGCTCCATAGGCATTATGTTTAGTTTTCAGTGGTTCGCTAGTCGTAGGTGTCATAGAACACCAAAGACGATGTTCCCTTAAGGGAGGAGGGTTTGTAACATCTACTGGTTGATTTTCCATGTAAATAAAATAAGACCAAGGGCATGGAACACCTATTCCAAGATGACTTTTGGGCAAAAAATTATAGTGGGAATCACTTGTGTTTTATAATCGCTACAAAAATTGGCAAAGACGGAGAAAATAATTGGAATTTTATTTATGAAAATAAATCAAAATAGGAGAAAAGGAAGGTGAAGAGACACAAATTTTCATGTAAGGGAAATTAGAGGAAAAATGAAGAAGATATAGGCATCAGTGTTAAAAATGCTCCAGAGAAACAATTGTTAGCATTTTGGACAGTTTGGAGTTGAGCACACTCTCACTCTCTCATTCTCTCATACTCTTTCACACTTAGAGAAATCTTGTGGAATTCTTGGAGCACTCTAGTATTCACCTGTATTAGAGAAAGAAGGAAATAGAAAGCAATGAAGCATAGGGAGACAATTGGCTCAACATCTACAGCTGGATTTATCTGCATGTAACATGTTGCATGTGTGTTTTCCTTGATTATTTTTGGTTGCATGGTATATGCATGTGATTCTAGGGTTGTGTTGTCATTTGCTTGGAGATTTTCTTGGATTGAAAATGGTTTCAATCTTACCTTTCCATTTCTTTAATATCCATGCCATTGTGGGTCTCCCACGTTTTTTCTTCTGATTGGTGGTCAAGTTTCCTATTATAGTGGGTTGGAACAAATGCTCTGGAAGCCCCTAAAAATCTCCAGTTGAGTTACTAGTTCATGGAGTTGTTGATTGGGAAAAACACTTTGGAGCCATTGGTAAGTTGAGTTATTAGTTCCTCGAGTCACAATTGGAACAAATGCTCAACAACCCTAGAAGGTTGTGGGTTGAGTTCCTAGTTCTTGGAGTCTTCTACAGCTTGGGTAGAGACTAATCTAGTTGGTGTTAGTGAGTCCAAACCATAGATGTGGAATCAATGTGGCTGAGGGTTGAGGTGGTTGGATCTCTGGAAGCCTTGGTTGGTTTTGTTTTTGTTAATTCCATGAGATACCAAATTTATTAGTATATGGCATGAGGGTGATTATCTGAAAGAGAGATTTGGTTTAGCCCAATCTATTATCAGGAGGTACTATTGGGAAAATTAATTGCTTAATAAAAAAACTAATAACCTAATAATTAATTATCAATATGAGGAATGTATTTTTGTTTCAAGGTATACTGCAAAATATATGTAAGAAACTACCAAAAATTAATGCTCGTTCTACATGATTTTTTTCTACACTAGCAAGTTCATTCGACAAGAAATAAAATGTAAACTTGAATAACAATGTGAAATTTAAAAATCATCAAGTAAATGACAAGAAATGAATTATTCTAATAACATGGTTTGAATCAATACTAAATTAAATCACACCTTGCTGAATTCAAAATTTAACCTATTGCACCCAACGAAATTCAAATGCTAATATAGAGAAGAAATTTAAATGAAATCTAGAAATTGCAAGAAACAAAAAACCTAGAAAATGCAGTGGCCAACAAATCACTTAAAAAAGTAAATTTACTTTAAGGAAAAAAAATTAAATTAAAAGAAACAAGCAAACAAATAAACTAGTTTAGATGTTCAAGGAAACACCTCGTCTAAGGTAGTGGGCCCAACTACCCAAGACTAAGTTCTTCCTTGAAAAATAATTCAGGTCATATTACAAATAACATATGTACAACTCAATGGATATCTTACTTATTTAAAATATATGAGAGGAATAATTACATCAAAATGAAGTTGTTAATCACCCCAATGCCATATTATTAGAATGATTTTGGGACTTAAACTGAAAGAACCAACTAGGGCATCTTGAGGCTAAACCAACTTACCCTCATCAATAGAAATCAAGATTTACTATGATCCATCCCAGATCACTAGTCCAACACAATAAACATGGCATAACCAGATTTACCATGATCAACACCTGATCACTAGGCCAACACCAACATGGATATCATTGGATTATCTATGCATAAAATGAGAGGAAATTTCATGTCTCCTAGTCTCTTAGGCTTTACCGCAGCCCATAATCCAAATCAGGGGTCACTAGGCCCTAAATGGAGACAGACTCTCTAAAATTTATCATATATCCCAAACCCTGGATTCCTGGGTCTGATGGAGAGAAAAATACCTCTAGGATTTACCTTATATCCTGCTATTCACCAGTTGAGGATTCGTAGGCCTACTGAAGCAACACAGTTCTCAAATTTACTACAAAAAACAACCAGGTTCAGGGGTTACTAGGCTATGTGTTATATCAATTCAAAGATCCACTCCACTCAGGTTTGTAACCATTGGTAATCCAGATAAACCAAATCAAGAGGACTACATAACACGATGAATATTCAGAAATGAAAAGGATGGGAAGAAGACACTATCACGCGTCGGAAAAACCAATGCCAAGATAGAAAATAACCACATGTAGTACCATGCATGCCACATCTAGAAAGGAAAACACATGCAAATCGATACCTGCCAAGAACCATGATGTAGCTGCTTGATTCCTGCTCCTCCTTGCTTGCTTCCTTATTTCTTTACTTTCTTGGTTGAATTCCAAAATTCTCCAAGAAATTCTAAGTGTCCAAGAATGAGAGAGAGAGAGAGAGAGAGAGAGAGAGAGAGAGAGAGAGAGAGAGAGAGAGAGAGAGAGATAATGACGAGAGAGCTAAAAAAAATACACTGAAAAAAGGTACCAACTGATCCTCAAAATCCTTTTTATCGACGAGGCCTCTATTTTCTTCATTTTCCATTATTTTCTTTCATTTTACTCCTCACATGAAAACTGTGACCTTTCATCTCCCTTTTCTCCTAATTTCCATTATTTTCATAAATAAATGTGCCAAAAATGCCAATTTTCCTTTCCAAACCCTCTACCTTTCCAATTTTATTAGCTCTAATAAAACAAATTAAGGATGTTTTTCCCAACATTCAACTTGGAATAATTGTCCCATCAACTTCGGTTATTACTTTTAATGTTATTACATGGAATTGTCAACAGGGTTATTAGAGTGAAACTAGTTTTGAGAACTTGAAGCGTTTGCTTACAAATGATTTTGTCTTGAAAATCGCATATCTTGATAAAAATTTCATGGTATGTATATATGATTTCAAGATGGGACTTGGTGGTGTATTCATGCATGAAGGACACATGGTATGCTATGAGCCAAGGAATTAGAATGCGAATTACCGAAAATATGTGAGTCATGATCTTGAATAGGAAGTTATCATCCATGCATTGAATATGTGGAGACATTATCTCCTTGGAGGGAGGTTTATTTTGATGAGTGATCACAATGGAATAAGGTACATGTTTGACCAACACAATATGAATGCTAGGAAATCTAGATGGTTGGCTACTTTTAGTGAGTTTGATTTCAAGATCAGATACATCAAGGGGAAGGAGAAAAGGGTTGAAAATTATTTGAGTAGGAGAGTGCAGTTGAATCATATTCCAACAATGAGTTCTTATGGGACATATTTGTAGGAGTGGATCTTGCAGGAAGGAAAAGAAGATGACAGGTACCAACAACTGAGGCACATGTTACAACAAAATGGTGAAGGTGATAGGTATGAGGAGTATCACCTTGCAACAAATGGATTGGTTATATTTAGGAATATTATTTATGTCTCTCATGGAACTGAGTTAAAGAAGCTTATCTTGAGGGAATTTCATCTCAAGTCATATTCAAGTCACCCTAGATGTCAGAAGCCATTGAAACTAATTAAGAAGCTTTATACTTGGAAGAATTTGAATAAATAGGTGGTTCAGTCTGTTGCTAGATTTTTATATTATTAGCAACTAAAAGTAGACTGTAAGCATCCAAGTGGTTTATTTTAGGCTATTCTGATTCCAGAGTGGAAATTGGAGGTCATTTACATGAAATTCATTACAAGTTTGTCGAGGACATGCATGAAGCATGATTCCATTATGGTTGTGGTTAACAGGCTGAGTAAGGTAGGTCACTTCATTGCAGTTAAGTTTATGAATTCAGCTAGTGGGGTAGATCATATATTTATTTGGGAGATAGTGTGTTTGCATGGTGTTCCTAGGAATATCATATTAGATAGAGATGCCAAGTTCACTTATAAATTTTGGAAGGATTTTTTTGCAGGCTTAGGAGAAAATTTAGTCTTAAGTGCGACTTATCATTTGTAGACATATAAACATATAGAAAGGGTCAACAATATTCTTGAGGATATGTTGAGGATGTATGTCATGCATCAATAAAGGAAGTGGGAGGAGTATCTTCCACTGGTGGAGTTCGCATATAATAATGGGTATCATGAATACTTGAAGATGAGTCCATTTTAGGATCTTTATGGGAATAGTTGTAATACTCCTATCAACTGGAGTGATGTAGTGAATATGGTATTGTTTCAACCTCATATGTTGGCTGATATGGAAGAGGAGATGTAGGCTAACAAAATGAATTTAAAGGAAACACAGGACATGCATAAGACTTATGTAGATAAACATAACTTATTCAAGGCATTTCAGGTTGGGGAGCATGTGTACCTGCACATAAAACTGAAGAGGAGCTCCTTGAGGATTAAATCGTGTGATAAGCTAATACCTTGGTAATTGTGGGCCTTTTGAGATCCTTGACAAGATTGGACTAGTATCCTACAGACTTTCATTTCGACCAACAGTGAAATTCCATGATGTTTTCCATGTTTCATTGCTTAAGAGATATGTTTAGGATGTTGATCATGTGATTTATTGGTCTATATTGCAGGTGGAACCAGAGGGATAAATCTAGTCAGAACCACAATGCATATTCCAATGGAAACAACTCATGCCTCCTATAGAGCAATCGAGCAAGTTAAAGTGCAATGGAAGCACTTTGGGCCCAATCAAGCTACATGCGAGATGGCTAATCAGATGTGGGATTTATATCCTTCATTATTTGACGATTCAAGAAAATGAGTTTTTGGTATATGTATATTTACATGGATTTTGTTGTAAATACTGCAATGAGTTTTGTTATTAAACTCAAATAAGAAATATGTTTGTTTTGTTTTTTAGCAGGAGTTAATTATAAATAATAGATCGATCTATGTTATAATGCTCCATAGGAATTATGTTTTATTTTTAGTGGTTCGCTAGTCATAGGTGTCATAGAACGCCAAGGACAGTGTTCCCTTCAGGGGGATGGGTTTGTAACATCCACTAGTTGATTTTCCATGTAAATAAAATAATACCAAGGACATGGGATGCCTATTCTAAGATGAATGTTAGGAAAAACATTATAGTGGGAATCACTTGTGCTTTATAACGACTATGAAAATTGGAAAAGACAAAGAGAAAGTAATTGGAATTTTATTTATGAAATTAAAGAAAAATAGGGTAAAAGGAAGGTGAAGAGACACAAATTTGCATGTCAGGGAAATTAGACGAAAAATGAAGGAAAATGAGGAAAATATAAGCATCAGTGATAAAAGATTCTTAAGAGAAACCATTATTAGCCTTTTGGACAATTTGGAGTTGAGCACACTCTCACTCTCTCATTCTCTCACACTCTTGCACACTTAGAGAAATCTTGTTGCATTCTTGTAGCACTCTAGCATTCAATTGTGTTGGAGAAAGAAGGAGAAGGAAAGCAATGAAGCATAAGGAGACAGTTGGATCAACACCTACAATTGGATTTCTTTGCATGTAACATGCTACATGAGTTTTTTCCTTGATTATTTCTAGATGCATGGTATATGCATGCCACTCTTTCGGTATGTGTTGTCATTGGCTTGGATATTTTCCTAGATTGAAATGGTTTCAATCTTAGCTTGCCATTTTCTGGATAACCATGGTGTTGTGGGTCTCCCAATTTTCATTTTTTATTTATTTTTCCCAATTGATGCTAAGATTCCCTATTGCTGTGGGTTGGAACAAATGCTTTGGAAGCCCCAAAAAAGCTCTAGTTGAGTTATTAGTTCCTGGATATATTGGTTGGGAAAAACTCTTTGGAGCCATTGGTCAGTTGAGTTATTAGTTCCTCGAACCATGGTTGGAAAAAATGCTCAACAACCTAGGAAGGTTGTGGGTTGAGTTACTAGTTCTTGGAGTCATGTACAACTTGGGTAGAGACTAATCTAGTTGATTTTAGTGAGTCTGAACCATATAGATGGAATCACTATGGTTGAGGGTTGAGGTGGTTTGGCCTCTCGAAGCCCTTGGTTGGTTTTGTTTTTGTTTATTCCATGAGATACCAAATTAATTATTGGAATATGGCACGAGGGTGATTGGCTGAAAGAGAGATTTGGTTCAACCCAATCTATTGGCAAGTGGTACTGTTGGGAAAATAAATTTCTTGATAAAAAAAACTAATAAAATAATCATTAATGATCAATCTGAGGAATGTATTTTTGTTTCAAGGAAGTATGAAAAATATATGCAGGCAACTAATGACAGCTAACGCTTGTTCTACATGATTTCGTTCTACACTATTGAGTTGTTTCGACAAGAATAAAATCTAAAACTTGAATAACAATGCTAAATTTAAAAATAATAAAGTAAATGACAAGAAATGAATTATGCTAATCACACGGTTTGAATCAATCTAATTTAAACCACACCTTGCAGAATTCAAAATTTAACCTATTGCACCCAATGAAATTCAAATGCTAATATAGAGAAGAAATTAAATGAAATCTAGAAATTGCAGGAAACAAAAAATATAGAAAATGCAGCGGCCAACAAATGACTTAAAAAAAAGGAAATTTACTTTAAGGAAAAAAAATTGAAATTAAAATAAACAAACAAACAACTAAAAAACTTTATATGTTCAAGGCAACACCTCGTCTAAGGTAGTGGGCCCAACTACCCAAGACTCAGTTCTACGTTGAAAAATAATTCAGATCAAATTACAAATAATAGATGTAGAACTCAATGGATAACTTCCTTAATTAAAATATATGAGAGAAATAATTACATCAAAATGAAGTTCTTCACTTTTCCTGAAGTTTAACATTTTTTTATTCTCCCCTCTTTGATCTCTATTTTCGTTTAAATACACACAAAGAAAAGGGAAATCAGAACTAAATTGATTAAAAAATTATTTTCCATTACAACTATATATTTTCCACAAGAAATTGATCAACAAGATCAGATCTAAAATATCTTTCCATCATGTTTCAGCTGGAACAAGTCAAATCCTATATTGCAATTGGAAGAATTAGGAAAACAACCACAACAATAAATAAGAGAAAATATCCTCCATAGAAACTTGCGTGTCTCTCAATCCAGATCGAAGTTTGGAAAACTATTGATTGGAAAACTAATTTGGCCCGTTTGTCACAAAACCCATGTCTTGTATTTTCAAGTTTCTTGTTCGTTTACCCGAAAATTCCAATGCAAAACAATGATTTTTTATCCCAACAAATTTTTGAGTTGGAATATTTGACTATGATTTGAAGATAAAATTTGCAATCTGGAAGAGGTCTTGGAGGCTAAAATAGTGAGTAATGTTATACCATTAATAAACCATCATTGGAAAAATAGTGCATAATAATCATCAATTTATTAAAAATAAATAAAAACAAGTATTACTTATCCACAAGAGCATAAATAATTATGTAATGGAATTAAATAATAAATTATGATAAGTGGCGTGATAAAATAATGGTGGAAATGGATGAAATATATGTCAACAAATATTAATAACTACGACAAATAAGTGGCTCAACACGTATGCTGAAGTCCTTGACTTGGTTGGAATTTTCATATGTTAATAGGAACTACCTTCCTATTGTGATTTATGAGAACTTGTATTGGTTATCATGTTGAAAGTATGGCTTATTTTCCATGGTTTCTATATTTTTTATTTGCTGGTTATATGTTAGCTATATGCTGTATTATATCTATGGATCCTATTATATTTGGATAAGTTATTGAATGGTTGTTGAATGCATGGAGTGACAAGTTCTATTTCAGCTAGTGAGAGAGGGTTTAGATCTTTCTTGGTGATTCGCAGATGAATACTATCAATTTATGATCAAATATTCATGCATGACCTGTAGCTTACATGTTTTCCATTTGTTTCACGAAATGATTATTATGGATTAGGCATCTTTGGGTCAAGTTCTTGCTTAAATTTTTATTGTATAACTTTTTCAATACATTTTATTACATTCTGGAATGTTATAGGAAATATTAGCAGTGGTTTGGAGGCTAGCCTGAAAAGGTGGCACAAATTTTGGAACCACATGCTCAGAACAAGAGGATTTAGGTCATAACCTAATGGAAGAAGGCTTGTGCATGTGGTTGGGGCCTCATAACTAAAATCTTTCCTTGTTATGTGTGTAGTTGGGGGTTAAGCTTGTAAGAAAGGGTTCCATCTTAGGGATTTATCACCTGGGCTGGTTCTCCAACTCCTGAATGATCGGTAGTCCCTGTGGGACGTCAACAAGTGTTCAGTTTGTAGGCCCCACTTCCTTAACTAGAACTTGGATGTCGGGCCATGTCATAGTGACACTAGTCTCATATTTATCCTTGCAAGCTTGTGAATTTAGGTAAATGTGGTAGGGGGGATTTACAATAGTGAATAATGGTGAACCATGTAGATCATAGTTGATAATGATAAATTCACCATGTTTGACCTTCGTTGAGCATGGTTGGCCATCTTGACCATGTTGAAGATGGCTGAATTTTTTGTTTACAATTGGATATATTCAACCACATATGAGCATATTTGATTGTGTTTGAGCTAAATCAAATAAGGAAACATCATTCTTGACCATAATTTTTAATGGTTTCGGTTAAGCAAGGTTGACCATGGCTAAAGTTGGTGATTGTATTTGACCATTATTGAACATGGTTTATTATAGTCAAAATATTCTTGACTATGGTTAACTAAGGTCAATTTATAGTTAATCATGAACATAGTGGTCCACATCATTCATGGCTGTCTATCTTTACCATGGTTGTCCGTTATATGACCATGTTGGCCATGATTGATTAGGTTGTCCATGATTGATTATGGTTGAGCTTGGGAACATGGTTGACAATACTTAAGCTTGTTTGAACATGATAGAACTGGGTGCCCATCTTTGATCATGGTTGGGCTTATCCAAACATGGTCCAGTATGATCAAAGTACGGTTCCTTTTTTTAGTATTAATTACATATATACTTATATTTCCTACTATTTATGGTACTATTAAATATTACTACAATTATAAAATTTTAAAATAACAATTGCAAGCATACTTTATTTTATATGAATTATTAATAATGTGTTATGAATTACTAAATGTTACACACATTATAAAAATAATTTCATAACTAGGTCAATTGGAATTTGGTTCCATTTTATCTTTATAATTAGAGTTTTAAACGAAATTAGTATAGTATTGTATTTATTAAAATTTCAAAACATTGTTAAAAGTATTTCTATTTGAAGCTAGGTAAGTTTTTCAATAAAATTATTTCTATTTGAAGTTGGATAAGTTTTTCAATGTTCATTTGTAATTTGGTTTTATTTTATCATTATAGTTACAAAGATTAAAGGAAAATATTATAATATTTATTAAAATTTCAATATATTCTTTTAATAAAATGAATATTTCAAGTAAAAAAATCTTTTAAATGTTTATTTTTATATATTTATAAATATTAGAATAAATATATTTCTTTTTTAATTATCGTAAGAAATAAAAAATATTAATAAATAAAACATATTTTTTAATAGTTAATACATAATTGGTATATTAATATTATTTAACATTTATAAAAAATGCATCATTAATTTTGTGCACCATATCCTAATTCAAATAAATGTTAATCATTTTATTGTATTTCATATTTTAAAAAAATATACATTTACTCTATATAATTTACTAAGTTGGATGGGCGTTTTTAGGGTAGTACTATGTATCATGTTTGAAAAAGTAGAATATTTTGTGTGGAAACTCCACCTACATTCATGGAACACTTTGAAGCTATGACTTTAAACATTTGGCATCATAAACCAAAATGTTTATATCGATTTCCAACTATAAAAGGAAAAGACCTACATTGACAAGTACCTCCATGTTTGTTCCCATTATCACACACCACATAGATTTTTGGTTCTTAAAACTCTTTTCGCTGAAGCCATTTAAATATATTATCTTTAATTCCTACCCAAAGAAAAAAAATCATTTCACAAAGGCTTCCAAAAAATAATGATTACTCCATTTCACTAATCAATAAAGTGTTGGGGTACATTCCACTTGGAGTTCATCAAGACATCACTAGGACTTCATTTGGGACATGAAGCATCATGCATACATAATTAGGGGCGCATATGACCAAATTTCATTCACTATTAGATCTTCCCTACCATTTCAGAATATCACTCATTTTGTATATTTGGGGTTTTTAGCAAGTATATTTTTATCAAGGCTTTACACCTACAATGACATGTGGCAGTGGTTAGGAAATGAATAGGATATGACATGAGTATTTCCACTCCATTATTGCACATTTCCTTATCTCTAAGGTACAATAAAATTTTTTTGTCTTACTTCTAGAGAAAATTCTAACTATACGGTCTACTCTTTTACCTAGCTTAGTTTTAGAGTTTGCATGGGTAATTATTTCATGTAAATTTTATTACATTGGTTCTAATATAATTTTAAATCAGCTTCCTTTTTTCAACCATATCATTAGACTTTTTATAATTTAGGGAAACCCATTCCATTTTTTACTTACTAGCTATGGCTACTTAAGTAAGTGCATGCACTAGGGAAGCACAAAATACTTCAAATTTATTTTCTTTGTTGGAGAGGTTATTTATTGTATTTATGTTTAGGAATAATACCACATCAAAATTTTAGGAGTTTCTCCAACTCTCTTTTTCTACCTAATCAATTCTTCAAAAAATATATTCTCTCTTCCATTCATTTGCAATAGCTAGTTTAGTACATTTTCACACTTAGATCGTGTGCTTGTGCTTAAAATATATCAAAAACATTTCAATTCATCTTGCCATCCAAATTATACCTGTAATTTGTCATATTTGCCTCAAACTCTCATTTTTCTACCACATATCAAAGTTACCAACAATCATATCTCAAAAATTGGTTGAAAATAATATTGAAACTCCATTTAAACCTTTTAGAACTTTGAAACAATTATTTAAAAATATGATAACATTCTTAAATATAATAAACTTGTACAAACAACTCACATCACAACTAACATCACACAAACCATTCAAGCCAAGCCTAACATGACCAAACTATAACACTTCAACACTCTAACCATGCAAGCGACACTTAATAGGAGAAAACCTAGAACAACTAAAACCTTACACAATCAATACAACATAACCAAATAAATACAACATTAATCAAGCTATCCAACCCAAATTGATAATGGAAATATTTAATTGTGACAAAAATGAGTTTACCCAGTCAATTTTAGAGATGGGAACGTGGAAAAGGGCCGGTAATGTGCTCCATCGCATCACCGATTCCTACTTCAAATCGTTGCATGGAAGCAGAGGTCAAGCAAATGGGAAACACTATTACCTTAGTGCCACTTGTATTACGAGTAGTGAAGAAGAATTTGATGATGCCTAGCACGATAACCACTCCACTTTTTTCAGGTCCTTCATAGGCTACTCTCCCCCAACCAAAATCCACATCTCTAAAGCCCATCTTGGTAACGTCCGAAACAAAAAAGGAGCCCACCACAGTAAAGTGAGGGCGTCCCCTTAATTCCATCAAATCTAACCCTGATCACACGTATTCATTGTTCAAAACCAATTTTTCTTCGTTTATCGGTCTCACAGTGAAAGAAGGCGGTTTGTTGATAGCTCTCCTACGGTCGTCTTAGCGCATGCAAAGCTTATTCCATTCCTCATGTAGAACCCTTCAGGAAGCGGTGGCTCATTTTTTGTGTGGGAATTCATGGTGAATATGAACCAAACTTCTTCCAATGCAGGCATTTGAAGGGACTTCGTTCTCAGACACCAAAAAAATGTCGATAGAGCTTCAAAGCTTGAGCACTTTCCTTTTCCTATGGCTTGTATCTTGAGCGACTCGATATACTTGTATCTGAAGAAGAATGAATTGTGGATAAAATAATTAGTGGGCATAATCTGTCCATATTTGTCCTCTATTTGATCGTATTCATAGAGTGTGAACTTAACAGTGGGTTTCGTCTAGGGGCGGAGGCTTTCTCTTTCCCACTCTGGAATAATTGAAGGCCTTGTGGTCGCTCCCTTCACCATTTCAGCAAGAGCATTGGTGTCACTAATGGTATGATTGAAAGCTATGGTGAGTATGAACCCTCCACAACTCAGGCGCATTACCTTGAACATTATGATAAGCAGTATGGTCAGATTATGTTGGAATTTTTTAATACAATCAAATAGAGGAAATATCTTTCCCCAATCACAGAGATATCAAACAATTAGTGAAAATTAATGAGTGAATACATAAGAAACGTTACACAAGAGAAGGACTTTCTTTTCAAAATTTATTGAATTCTTCTCTGAGTTTCTATTTCTCTCTCTCCCATACATAATGAAAATTACATTGCTTATAACTAAATGGTTGAAGCCTGAAAATCTAATCTACTCAATGCTACTTCAATGTTGTGAATGGTCGTTCAACAACATTCATCCTTGGCTTTCAAAAGACCTATTTCTACATTCAATCGACACACATGTCATATTTTTCTTTACACAGGACAACATGTAAAACACATTCAAAAACACAAAAGGGCAAAATTGAAATTCTATGCAATATGGTCCTGGTCCAAATCACGTCTGCGCAGATCGACGATTATAACTTTTAACCTATGGCGCTATCCATTAAAATTTGCGACATGTGATATGTGATAGTGACATGGAACTTATCACATCACAACCAAACCAACTTAGCCTGTGGTGGTCCAGTGGTAAACTTAAATATTTGCACATATGATATGCGATAGCAATATTGCATCGCAAATCAAATAACATAACTTGAAACTGTTGGAAAGGTAAGTGGTAAAAATTGTGCTATGCGAAATGTGTTTCCCTCTTGAGCTTTGATATGTGCCCCCTCTTTCGATCGCCTCACAAAAAAAAAAAAAAAACTTGCGAGCGTCATAAAGTTAAAGTTTAAAACTTCCAAAGTGCACTCTGCGGGTGGCTTAAAATGTGGGTCCCACCGAAATCGCATTGGTGGAGAAATAACATAACATGCAGGATTAAGAGTTTAAATGATAAAAGTTGTGATGTGTGGGTGGTGGTAAAGGTTGGTAAGTGCAGTAAGTGTGAAATGAAAAATACAAAGGATTGTGGTGGTTTGAAAATGTGGTAAAGTTTGGTGGGTCCCGCTGATATCGCATCGGCATAAACTTAACTTAACAATGCTAAAGGGCTTATAGGTAAGTGTGAAAATTTGTGAATGCATTGTGGCAAAAAATAAAAGGTAAGTCAAAATCGGTGGTTGGAAATAAAACGCAGAGTTAAAGGCTCGATACTCTGTTTTGTTGCTTTGCGTGGATTGCGTGAAAACACCTCCATTCCTTTGGATATGTTGTTGTCCTTCTCTGCTGAAAAATTGATGAAGTTGTGGGTTGCGCCACTATTTATTCATGGTGGTGGTTGGGAGTAAAATTCCAACACTCCCCTTTAATCACAACTTCCGAAATTGGTCATTCCCACACATTTTTGAGATGCTCAAAATTCTTCTGTGCTAATGGCTTTGTCAGGATATCAGAAAATTGTTCCTCTGTCCTGTAGTGCTGCAAAAAAATATCACCATTGTTAATGAATTCTCTTATAAAATGATATTTTACATCAATATGCTTTGTTCTATTATGGAAAACAAAATTATTTGATAATTCTATTGCTGAGTTATTATCACAATAAATTGTGGTTCCCTTGTATTGCTCATGACACAAATTTCTTAGCATCCTTCTCATCCATACTGCTTGGCATGTTGCTGTTGTTGCTACCACATATTCTTCTTCTTCTGTTGATAAAGAAACTATTGATTGCTTCTTGGAAGCTCATGAATTGGCTCTCGATCCCAAATGAAACATATACCTAGACGTGCTCTTCATATCATCTACACTTCAAGCCCAATCACTTTCAGTGTAACCAAACAATTTAAAATTATCAGTTGAGGTGTATAGAACACCATACCCCTTCGTTCCATTCACATACCTCATAATTATTTTGGCTACTTGCCAATGTGTCTCCTTTGGTGTCTTTATGAATTTGGAAATTAAACTTACATCATACATAATATCAAGCCTAGTTGCAGTCAAATACATGAGTCTTCCAACTATTCCCTTATACAATGTCGGATCAACATTCTTGCTACAATCTTCCTTGCTTAAATTTAACCCCATGATAGTTGGAGTTACTACTGCATTGTTGTTCTGCATGTTAAACCACTTCAAAACTTCTGCAACATATTTTTATGTGGAAATAAAAATTCCATTTTCATTTTTCTTTACTTATATGCCCAAGAAGTATCTCAATAAACCCAAATCAGTCATTTCAAATTCACCTTTCATGACTGCTTTAAAATCAACAATGAGAGAAAATTCATTGCCAGTAAAGATTAAATCATCTACATATAAAACAACAATAAGAATCTTACCATAATTTTCTTTGATGTAGAGTGTGGCTTCATCATCATATTTTTCTAACCCATTTTTTGTTAGGTAAGCATCAATTTTGTTGCACCATGCTCTTTGTGCATGCTTCAGCCCATAAAGAGCTATATTCAACTTGCACATTTTGTGCTCTTGGCCTTCAATATCATAGTCTCAAGGTTGTTCATCATATACCTCCTCTTTCAACACTCCATTCAGAAGTGCTGACTTCACATCAATTTGGTAGACTTTCCACTTTTGTTGTGATGCAATGGAGAACATTTCCCGCACTGTTTCCATCCTTGCAACTGGTGCAAAGGTTTCTTCATAATCTCTTCCTTGTTGTTGGTTGTATCATTTCACAAAAAGTATTGATTTGTGCCTTTCAATTTTTCCTTCAACATTGCTCTTGGTCTTATAGAACCATTTTACTGCAATGACTTCTTTACCTTGTGGGAGGTCCACTAACTCCCATGTGTCATTCTTTTTAATTGCACCAATCTCTTCATTCACCGCTTCAATCCATTTTTCTTCTTTTACTTCATCTTCAAAATGAATTGGGTCATCAACACAAAAAAAATCAAATAAAGAGTTCAGACCATTTTCAATATCAGCTTCTTGCTCATAAATTTCACTCAAATTTCTAAATCTTGGTCTTCTTGGTGTTTTTGAAGTTCCACTTGAACTCGAAGGAGTTTTTGATCCCTGTGTTGTGCTTGGAGAAGCACTTCCTTGATTTCTCAAGGTTGTTCTATTTCCTGCTTGTGGTGTGCTCTGTTGTCATTTTGTAGGTGGAGCAGGATCCATAGTGGAGGAATTATTTGTTGTTGTGCATTCCTCTTGCTCATCGTGAGACACACATGTCTTCACATTTACTGTTTTCTCTAAACTTCCATCCCAAGCTTCTTCTTCAATAAAATACACATCTCTACTGATTATAACTTTCTTGGTGGATGGATTATGGAGTTTGTAGATCTTGGACTCATCATTTATCCAACAAAGATACACTTCGACCCCTTACTCTCTAACTTCTTTCTTAGTTCATCTGGGACATTTCCATAAGACACACATCCAAATATTTTCATGTGAGTGACAAACTGCTTTGTTCCACTCCATGCTTCTTCCAGAAATATATTCATAACATCTTTGGTTGGGTATCTTTCAAAATATATGCTACACAATTTACAGCTTCATCCCAATACTCATTTGGAAATTTTTTTCCCTTCAACATACTTCTGATCATGTCCATGATGGTCCTATTCTTTCTTCCTCCAACACCGTTTTGTTGTGGTGTGTACCTTGTGGTAAAATACTTTTTTATGCCATTCACCCTATAGAAACGTAGGAAATATTTGAAGATATATTCTCCACCTCTGTCAGTTCTCAGCACTTTGATGTAGTGCCCACTCTGCTTCTCAACAAGAGCTTTAAAGGGGTAGAACTGTTCAAACACTTCACTCTTTTGTCTCAAGAAATACACCCATGTCTTTCTGGTGTAATCATCTATGAATTTCAAAACATATTGGCTTCCAAATAAATATGGCATTTGCATTGGTCCACATGAATCTGAGTGGACAATCCCTAAGGGTGTTGTTGCCCTTATAATATTCCCTGCTGGGAATGCTTCTCTATGTTGTTTTCCCAAGATGTAGCCTTCACATAGGTTGTTAGGTTTCTTAATGAGTGTTAATCCTTTTACCATCCCTTTTCTATGCAAGAGGTTCAAACCTTCGAAATTGAGATGTCCAAAACTCAAATTACATAACCAGTTTTCGTCTTTCACTTCCTCTTGAAATCTCTCTTGTGCGACTATTGATACCACACCTCCTTCCTTCAAATTTGTTATGAGCTTGAGAGGAAACATCTTATTCTTTGTCATATGCACTTCTGCAATGACCCTCTTACTCGGAGGTATCTCCATGATTGTACACACATCATTCTTAAAAAATACATTGTAGCCCTTGTTCACGAGTTGTCCAATGCTCATAAGGTTACATTTCAAGCCAAGTACATTATATACATCTGGAAAAAATTTATTTTCTCCCTTCCTTATCAATATTGACACTCTTCCTTTTCCCTTGATGGAGACTCTACTATTAGTCCTTGTTATCACTTCAGATTTAACGTTCTCATCTAGATTGGAAAACATTGCTATGTTTCCAGTCATGTGGTTGCTATAACCCGAGTCTAAGAACCATACATATTCATGTTTCTCTTGTGCTACATTGCAGGTTAAAAGAACATTACTCTGGTTCTTATCTTCTTTTGCAAAATTTGAATTTTGCCAATTATTCATGTCATTTTTCTTCTTTCTACATTCATTGGCATAATGCCCATACTTTTTACAATAATGACATTGGACTTGGGATTAATCGTAACTTTTTCCTTGTGCTTGGTGTTGGCTTGAGCCTTCACTTTGATTCTGATTGTTGCCCCTTCCACTTGTGCTTCTAGGTTTGCTTCTTCAACCTCTCTATGGGCTTCTTCCTCTTCCTTTGTAGTTTGATCTTCCTCGACCTCTACCTTTGCCAAAATACATTTGTGTCTTGAAATCATGCTCCAATGAGGAGTTCAGTGATCTATTCAGTCTATGTTCATGAGACATCAGGGATACATGAATCTCATCCACTGAAAATATTGGGAGATCCTTTGTCTCTTCTATTGCCACTACTATGGCATCAAATCTTAAGAGTAGACTTCTCAAGGTTTTCTCCACTATTATTATTTCCTCAAGTGTCTCTCCATGAGACCTTATCTGGGTGACCAACCCAATCACATGTGTGAAGAATAAGTCTATGTTATCAAACTTTTTCATGCAGAGAGTTTCAAAGTCTCTCCTCAACATTTTTTTCTTTGTTGTCTTCACCTTCTCCATGCCTTGATAGGTTGTCTTGATAATATCCCACGCCTCCTTAGACTTTGTTGCTGCTGCAATCCTTGGGAATATACTCTCATGCACTGCTTGAAAGAGATAGAAGAGGGCTTTGGAGTTCTTCTTCTTATTATCTCCCAACACGTCTCTTTCTACTATTGTCAAAGCAGCCAATGATCCAACATCTACTAGTTCTTGGAAACCTTGTTCCACCAGCTCCCATATATCTTATGAAGCAAACATGGCTCTCATTGTAATAGCCCAATAATTATAATTCTTCCCATTAAACTGTGGTAGTTGGGGATTTTTCAGGCTTGTGCATGCTGGTTCCATTCTAACTGTGTAAACAAAAAATCAACCTTGACTGTGTAAAATAGAAGCTTTCTCACTGTTGGAGAAATCTGATTCTCAAACTAACCTTACAGCTTATACAACAAATAAACCGAGCTCATGCTTCTTTGATTCGGAGCCTAAAATTGCTTTGATACCATGTTGGAATTTATGAATACAATCAGAGAGAGGAAATGCATTTCCCCAATCAAAAAGACTTTAAACAATTTACAAAAATTAATCATTTAATACACAGGCAGCGTTAGACAGGAGAGGGAATCTATTTTCAAAATTTATTCAACTCTTCTCTGAGTTTCTATTTCTCTCTCTCTCATACATAATGAAATTTATACTGCTTATAGATAAATGGCTGGAGCCTAAAAACCTGATCTATTTAATGCTATGAATAGACATTCAACAACATTCATCCTTGGCCATCAAAAGACCCATTTCTGCATTCAATCAGCACACAGGCCATATTCTGCTTTACACAAGAAAACACATAAAATGCGTTCAAACACACAAAATGGCGAACTTCAAATTCTATGCAATATGGTCCTGGTCCACATTGCGTCTACGCAGATCGAAGATTATAACTTTTACCTTATGGAACTACCCATTAAACTTTGCAACATGCGATATGTCACAGTGATGTGGCACTTATTTCATCGCAACCAAAATAGCTTAGCCTCTGGTGGTAAAACTAAATCTTTGCACATGAAATATGCAGTAGCGATATCGCATCGCAAATCAAATAACATAACTTGTGGCTACTAGAAAGGCAAGTGATAAAACTTTCATGGTGCGAAATGCTGTAACACCCCCAATTTGTGTGTTGAATTTTTAAAGTTAGACATTTGAACTTTAATCCTAAGGGGGTGGACCCCAAGGGATAAGTATGGTGTGAATGTATTTGCATATTTTATTTGAGGAAATAAATAAAATGATTGTGCATTTTGACCAAGATGAGAATTAGAGATCACTTGCCAAATCCATGAGGATGGATAAGGCAACAAATCCCCAAAAATCTTTCAAAAATCCTTGAAAGAAATTAATTTAGATTTGAGGAGGAATCTAAATTTCCCCAATGAAGAGGAAAGTAGTTGGGAAGAGGTGAGAAAAAGCTGGAAAAGCTTAGGAAAAGCTTAAAACAGCTTTAAAGAGTCCCAAAATGGGAAGCCTAGGCTAAACAGGAAAGAAAGCATCCTGCTATTCTGGACGCAGAATTAGAAACATGCTTTGGGGAAATATGAGCTTAAATAAGCTGCTCCTAAGCAGATCAGGGGTTGATCTGTCTTACGAGGTGATCTCAGCTCGGGGGTGAATCCTGGGAGACAAAGAGTATTCTAAGGTTGGGAGGTTGGTCATTTGCCACAATGGTATGTTTCTGAAATTATTGTTCATTTTGATATATTATGGTATGAATTAGCTACATATAAAACTTAAGAAAATTTGTATGATTTATGTAAGTACTACATTTAACAGAATCCATCCTAAGGCCTTCACCTTCCAGATTCTGTTTAGTTGTAGACCAGAAATCCATAGAGTAGAAACCCCAGAAACTCTAAACCAATGTCGGTTTAAATCTGAAGTTACTTAGTCTCTACAGATAATTAAATACTATCTTGCTCCCTGTCAATACAAATGTAATATTATATGCTCATATGTATACTATGAAAAAATATTGTAGCAGAACTGAAGTTTACATGGTACAAATCCAAAAGGATGAAAGTAAAGACATCAAAATATGAAATTCGAAATTTATGTTGGAGAAAGAGAATTTCTAGTCTATAAGATTTTATAACAATTATAAGTATATATATATATTGCATTTCTAAGCTACCTTAAATCATTGAACCAAGAATAATAGTGAAAGACTTAATTTACAATTTATGTCTTCTATTCAAGTACCATCGAATACATATATGTATACATCCAATGGAAAATAGAATATAAATGCCGCAAACCAAATTAACAACAATACATATATGCATGCATTAAAATTGAAACGTAAGAGCCGTGAGTTAAACCCATGACTCATTGTAAATCAACGAGTATAAAAGAATATTTTGGTGAGATATATATATACATTTATTATATGTCGATGCGACTTGGCACACGGTCCAACCATATTAAACCCTAATGACTATTCTACTTACTATGAAATGGAACAGCAAATAACCTCGAATGGAACAGCTATTAACATCCTCGGCGGTTTAGGTTTTGTTTTAACACGATATGCAATTTAACCAGACCGTTTTATACATGCATGTGATTCCTATTATATCCATGATTGTCTATTATACGATTTCGATCTGTCGCATGGATAGTCGTTTTTAAACACTGGCAGGCACCCGACCCAACTATACAACTACGAATGAACGCGACGATAGCCGGGCCGAGCACCCAACCGGTACGCAGGGTATCGAATGGGCATATGGCTCTAGAGGAAAGAAAATTGCTCTGCCTGAAGGTAGTATATTTCATTCTCAACGCCAGTGCAGATCTGGATATTTTGAGGCCAAGCAACAATAGTATACGAAATAAAAAAAAAAAATGTACAGAGGGCGAAATCACATTGAGAAGGGAGTTACCAAAGTTAAAGCTCGTTTTCTCCTTGGCGGGGTTCGTTAGCAGTCGATGCCATCTGCAATAAACACGAACGAAAAGATTTGGAACCGAAGGGATATTACGCCGCTGATCTCAGTACGAGTTAGATAGGCAAATGGAAACATACAACTAGTCAACCATAGGTCCCGACAGTCAGTATTTATTATCAATAATGCTAGAGTGCTGAACGCACGAAAATAAACCAGAGGCATGAACCTCTGTACTGGTATAACAGTAACTCGAACTTGACATATGTAAGTCGTTTTGAAAAAAAGAAAAGAAACAGAGCGCAGTACGCCATTAAATAAAACAACACATATTGGCACGATAGCCATAGGAATGCTATCGACCATGGACGCTATTAAATCTGAGAGTTGCGTCAGAATGCAGACGAAAATAGAGTCAAAGGGGACGGCCTGTAGCTGGAGGAAAGCCTATGGCTGCGGTCCAGGTTAGGGCATAATAAGCTTAGCGGTCAAGAGACCTGCAAAAGAAAACCGGTCGCATTAGTCTCAAGCCGAATAAAAAAAAAAAAAAAAAAAAAACTATAAAAAAATTAAAAACATAGAACCTGACGAGATCGAACTAGGGTGCATAATATAAACCCTATGCTCAAACTTCCCTTCGGAGCTGGAGTCAATACTCTGAAATCGCCATGGTGTTTCCGCCTCAAATCCATCAGAAGAGACTCGCGCCTTCTGGACGAAGGGTGTAAAAAAAAATACAAACACAACAACTGGAATACAACTCGACCTGTGAGTTGAGCCAGCTATATAACACGAAGGGAAGGAGAGTACGTTGAGGTTTGCTGCAGAGCCAGATGGGAAGCGTAGTTGAAACCCTAATCCCACTGCCCCAAACAAATCAGAAAAATCTCCAAGTTGATTCGGAAAAACCAACTGAGCCGACATCAGGGTACACGTGGATGAAATGGAGTTGCTGACGAGGTACTGAGAAGCAGACATTGACTCATGCAGTACTGGGCCAGTCTGGATCGACAACTAGCCGCGGTACACGCAAATTTCTTGCGGGCATGAATCTGCAAGCGCCGGCGTCTGGTACCTGAAACTCCTGTGCAAGACGCTTTCCCTGAGTACAAAAACCATCAAAAAATTTGAATGAAATCGCAAATAAAGGCAGAATAGTCAGAACCCTAAGCTACACGACTGTCTCCATTCAGATCTAGTACGCAGGGTGCGTACTATGCGTATAACCAAACAAACAAATCATATGCGCGCCGGCACAAACCGAAACGATTATGATTCGACGCATTTGACCTGGTGCTCTGAATTGTATAATGCAGAGAAGTCCATAGGCGTGGCGGTCAACACGCATTACAAACTATCATGGCATAAGAGTATAAATCATGATGATATAACTTCTCACGAATAATTTATTATCAGAGTTGATTAATAAAACGACGCCAACAAAATCCATGATCAGGGTTTGGGTTATACAGAAATTGGTGGGGTTCGGCGCTCCATATTTAATAGTGAATCATTTTTTTAATGATCCATAGTCCGCCATGCTAATATGAAACGGGCGTCGAATCATACATCTACGGAATTGATAACAGGTATACGTTGTACCTGACATACACCAACGTATTTAAACGTATGGGTAAGGTATCTACGTAATAGGTATAGTATAGGCGTAAGGCGAAGTTAGATTTGGTTGTCAACATATATATATATGCCGATTTAATGAAATTATAAGAGTAGGTTTCCCTTTCGCACATGTGTGCTATGTATATATATATATCTGCAAGCGCAAATAAATAATGTTAGTAAAATGGCTATCTATATGTATATGGTCATATATTCCTTTATGGGTCATTTGTATAGGTGTGTGCGCATTAAAATGAATTGTAACGATGGTGAATGTAGTGGTATATCTATATAGATGAGTTATATACCCATATATGCGCAAGCGAGTGAGTTATCAAAGACTCTATACCTATATATATGTGATATATAAATATATATATGGAATAGGTGTTTATTATTATATAAGGGATATATAAATATATATATGGAACAGCTGTTATGAATTTATATATGGAACAAGTGATATATAAATATATATATGGAACAGCTGTTCTGGATTTATATTAGATCCAGAACACCTCATGTTATGAAACTTTATATAATGGGTTTTAAGGTACACATGGGGAAATATTGAATGTTGTTAGGACATTATCATGGGAGAAAAATCTTAACTGAGATATTAGATAGGGGGGGGGGGAAAAAAAAAAAATCTCTTGAATTAGGAGGTGTTACAAATGGTATCGGAGCCCAAGTGCAAAAATTGGGCTGTTGTTATTGTGCTCACTGAATTCTGAATATTATTGAAAATTGTGGAGATTGGTTTTGTTGTCTTACTAATCAAATGTATGAGTGTGTACAGTGGTGCTAAAATGGCTGAAGAGGGAGGAATTTATGTGGATCTGTGTGATGAGTTTGCTACTCCAGATCCCAATGCCTCGGTAATGCCTATGTTGCACAGGATGCAACGAGAATTGGCTGAATTAAGAAGCCAGAATGACATGTTGTCATCAGCCAGTAAGGAGTAGGAAAAGCTCATCAGAGAGCTAACTTCCCGGAACAGCCAGGAAGGCGAAGGTTCTGGAAAAAGAAAGATGGATGAGTTTGAGGATGAGGATGCAGCTAGACATCAACATAAGCAGAAAAGAGAATTGCAGGGAGAATTTAGAAAGATCAAACCTCCCTCTTATGATGGGGAGAAGGAAGAAGATGCTGAAGCTTGGTTGCTGAACATGATTAAGTATTTCCAAGTTTATGAATATGAAAGCAATCTAAAGGCCAGATTAGCTGTGTATCAGCTACAAGGAAAGGCTACACTATGGTGGGAAGAGACAAAAATGGTGCATGCCATTGACGAAAAGACAGTTACTTGGGAAGATTTTCAGACTAAGTTCAAGAATCGTTATTTGAATGAACGTTATTATGATGATAAAGCAAAAGAATTCCATGAAATTAGACTAGGACAGCTCACTATTGATGAGTTTGTCACTAAGTTTACTAATTTACTGAGGTATGTCCCTTACATTAGGGAAGAAAAGGCAAAAGTGCAAAGGTTTTTAAATTGTTTGCCTACTGTGTACAAGGAGAAAATTGAGTTTGAAAATCCAAAGACAATGGATGAGGCTGTTAGAAAAGCAAGATTATGCTATCAGCAGTTTAAAGGTAAAACTGAACAAGGGAAAAGACCAAAAACAACATATCTAAGAAATTTTGGTAGAGATCATCAGCGGAAAAAATTCAATAAACCAAAAGAAAGTCAAACTGCTCAGTCCCAAGTGGCTTCAAAACCAGTAGAAGGGAACAATAAAAAGGAAGGGACAGTCAGAATGAAGGAATCTTTGAAATGTTGGGGCTGTGGAGAACCCCATATGATGAGGGACTGCCCCCATCGAAATATACACATGATCAGCAGAGAGCGAGAGGCAACAATAGTAAATGACATAGCCAGAAATATACCAACTATCAGTGCAGCCTTGGAAAATCAGCAAGAAGAACATCAAGCAACCATGGTGGAAATGGAGGGTAAGATTTCTGACCTACCTATTACTGTTTTGATTGATCCAGGTGCTTCTTTGACTTACATTAGTCCTGGAATTGTAGAAAAATGTAAAATTAAACTTGAAAAATTTCAGTAGTCATGGTTGGTACAGCTGGCCACTGGAACTAAGAGAAAAGTCACACATAAATTGCCCAAAACAACAATACAATTAAATGGCTTTCCAACAGAAGTAAATTTGAACATATTGCCATTAGGATCCTATGATCTGCTGATTGGAATGGATTGGCTGGAAAAGAAGAAAGCCTTGATGAACTGCTGGGATAAAACCCTGCATTGTGTGGATGAAGAAGGAAAACCTTTTACACTAAAAGGGAAACCAAAATCCATTTCAGTAAGACAAATATCAGCCTTACAACTAAAAAGAATAGCTAGAAAAGGATACCAAGTTTATGCAGTACATGTGGAAGAAGTAGAACAGAGGACGGAAGAAAATCTACTGAATGAGTTACCGGTGGTAAGGGAATTTAAAGAAGTTTTTCCAGAGGAGATTCCTCATCTCCCCCCAAAAAGAGAAATTGACTTTTCCATAGATCTGGTGCCAGGAGCTACACCAATTTCCCGAGCCCCCTATCGGATGAGTTCGCCAGAACCTATGGAGCTAAAGATGCTGCTGCAAGAACTATTGGATAAAGGTTATATTAGACCAAGTGTGTCTCCGTGGGGAGCACCTGTTCTATTTGTTAAAAAGAAGGATGGAACTTTTAGGATGTTCATTGACTATCGTCAACTGAACAAGTTGACCATTAAGAATAGATATCCACTCCCTATAATTGATGATCTTTTTGATCAAGTGAGAGGGGCCTTAGTCTTTTCAAAGATTGACTTAAGGACTAGGTATCACCAGCTCAAAATCAAGGAAGAAGATATTAGCAAAACAACTTTTCGAACCAGGTATGGACACTACGAATTTGTAGTCCTACCTTTTGCTCTGACGAATGCCCCTGCCACCTTTATGTGCCTAATGAACAGTGTGTTAAATAAGTATTTGGATAAATTTGTCTTGGTGTTCATAGATGATATTTTAGTTTATTCCAAAAACAAAGAGGAACACAAGGAACATCTGAGAATAGTGTTGCAAACTCTGAAAGAAAATCAGCTATATGCCAAGTTTAGTAAATGTGAATTTTACAAGGATAAGATTCAATATTTGGGTCATATTATTTCTAAAAAAGGGCTTGCGGTTGATCCTGAAAAGATAAAAGCAATTAAGGAATGGCCAGTTCCAACTGATGTTTCAGCAGTAAGGTCATTCATGGGGATGGCAGGCTACTATCGTAGATTTGTGGAAAGATTTTCTACCATCGCACATCCCATTACTTCATTGCAAAGAAAGGGTGTCAAGTTCGTGTGGACTGAGAAATGTCAAAACAGTTTCGAACAATTGAAACAAAAACTTATTTCAGCCCCTATATTAAAAATTGCTGATCCTGATAAAGAGTTTGTTGTATGTACAGATGCTTGCAGAGAAGGGCTGGGAGGAGTCCTGTTACAGGAAAATTCAGTCATTGCCTATGAATCTAGGAAACTGAAAGTACATGAACATAATTATAGTGCATATGATTTGGAATTTGCAGCTGTTATCCATGCTTTAAAAATGTGGAGGCATTATCTCTTGGGGAAGAAGTTCACATTGATGACTGATCATATCAGCCTCAAATATTTTTTCTCCCAAACTGACCTGAATGCAAGACAAGCCAGGTGGCTGTCCTTTCTAAGTGAATTTGATATGGATATAAAGCATATCAAGGGAAAAGAAAATAAAGTTGCTGATGCCTTAAGTAGAAATGCTTGTCAAAATTTAAACAGTATTGGGAGTAGTGGCCAAATTGAGATAGAAGAGTTGGTAAGAAAAGTAGCAAGCCAAGACTCAAACTATGAAGACCTATTGGTGAAGCTACAGAAAAGGGATAAAACTGGTTTCACTAAAAATCAAAAAGGGCTACTATATTACAAGAACAGGCTATATATTCCTAATGTAGAGTCATTAAAAAGAGAAATTTTAGATGAATATCACAAACAGCCTTATGCAGGACATCCAGGATATCAGAAGATGTTAACTGCCTTGAAAAAGAAGTTGTTCAGGCCAGGAATGAAGAGAGATGTGGCAGAGTATCTAAGTAGATGTATGGAATGTCAACTGGTTAAGGTGGAGCATCAACATCCATCAGGTCTTTTAAACCCTTTGCCCATTGCAGAGTGGAAATGGGAAATAGTCTCCATGGATTTTATAACAGGACTACCTAAAAACAAATACCAGCATGATTCTGTAATGGTGGTAGTAGACACGTTAACCAAAGCTGCCCACTTTATACCAGTGAAATCTACTTTCGGAACAGCTCAAGTAGCAAATGTTTTCCTGAAGGAGATAGTAAGGCTTCATGGAGTTCCCAAAGTAATTGTTTCAGATCGAGATGCTAATTTTACAGCAGCATTTTGGAAGGGATTGTTTGGAGGGATGGGTACTAAGCTGAATTTTAGTACTGCCTATCACCCTCAAACTGATGGGCAAACAGAAAGGACGAATCAAATTTTAGAGGATATGTTGAGAATGTATGTGATGGACAGATCATCAAAGTGGGAGGAGTATCTGCATCTAGCTGAATTTGCCTATAATAACCGTTACCAATCTTCTATTAAAATGAGTCTGTTTGAGGCACTATATGGAAGGAAGTGTCGTACTCCTTTCAGCTGGAGCCAACCAGAAGATAAATTAGTGTTGGGACCTGATGCCTTAGAAGATATGGAGAGAATTGTTAAACAGATACAAAGAAATATCAAGGCAACACAAGATCGCCAGAAGAGCTATGCTGATAAGAAAAGAGTGTAACGAGAATTCAAAGTGGGGGATCATGTGTATTTGCACATCAAACCTAAAAAGAGCACACTTTATGCTGGAAGTTGTGAAAAACTTGCTCCTAGATATTGTGGGCCTTTTGAAATTTTAGAAAGGGTGGGACCAGTGGCTTACAAACTGGCCTTACCACCCCATGTTAGAGTGCATGATGTGTTTCATATTTCATTACTAAAAAGATATCTGCATGATGCTTCTCACATAGTTGATTGGAATGTTGTACAGGTGGAACCAGAAGGGGAGTTTCTGCCAGAACCGCTTCAAATATTGGAGCGAGAAGAAATTGAATTGAGAAACAGAACGGTGGCCAGAGTAAAAGTGCAGTGGAAGCACTTTACTGCTGAAGAAGCTACCTGGGAAAAGGAAGCTGAAATGATGGAAAAATATCCATTTTTGTTCAAATGAACTCTAGTAGTTGAATAACAACACCGAGGACGGTGTTTATTTTTAGAGGGGGAATATGTAACACCCCAAATTTGTGTGTTGAATTTTTAAAGTTAGAAATTTGAACTTTAATACTAAGGGGGTGGACCCCAAGGGATAAGTATGATGTGAATGTATTTGCATATTTTATTTGAGGAAATAAATAAAATGATTGTGCATTTTGACCAAGATGAGAATTAGAGATCACTTGCCAAATCCATGAGGATGGATAAGGCAACAAATCCCCAAAAATCTTTCAAAAATCCTTCAAAGAAATTAATTTAGATTTGAGGAGGAATCTAAATTTCCCCAATGAAGAGGAGTAGTTGGGAAGAGGTGAGAAAAAGCTGGAAAAGCTGAGGAAAAGCTTAAAGCAACTTTAAAGAGTCCCAAAATGGGAAGCCTAGGCTAAACAGGAAAGAAAGCATCCTGCTATTCTGGACGCAGAATTAGAAACATGCTTTGGGGAAATATGAGCTTAAATAAGCTGCTCCTAAGCAGATCAGGGGTTGATCTGTCTTAGGAGGTGATCTCAGCTCGGGGGTGAATCCTGGGAGACAAAGAGGATTCTAAGGTTGGGAGGTTGGTCATTTGCCACAGTGGTATGTTTATGAAATTATTGTTCATTTTGATATATTATGGTATGAATTAGCTACATATAAAACTTAAGAGAATTTGTATGATTTATGTAAGTACTACATTTAACAGAATCCATCCTAAGGCCTTCACCTTCCAGATTCTGTTTAGTTGTAGACTAGAAATCCATAGAATAGAAACCCCAGAAACTCTAAACCAATGTCGGTTTAAATCTGAAGTTACTTAGTCTCTACAAATAATTAAATACTATCTTGTTCCCTGTCGATACAAATGTAATATTATATGCTCATATGTATATTATGAAAAAATATTGTAGCAGAACTGAAGTTTACATGGTACAAATCCAAAAGGATGAAAGTAAAGACATCAAAATATGAAATTCAAAATTTATGTTGGAGAAAGAGAATTTCTAGTCTATAAGATTTTATAACAATTATAAGTATATATATATATATATATATTGCATTTCTAAGCTACCTTAAATCATTGAACCAAGAATAATAGTGAAAGACTTAATTTACTATTTATGTCTTCTATTCAAGTACCATCGAATACATATATGTATACATCCAATGGAAAATAGAATATAAATGCCGCAAACCAAATTAACAACAATACATATATGCATGCATTAAAATTGAAATGTAAGAGCTGTGAGTTAAACCCATGACTCATTGTAAATCAACGAGTATAAAAGAATATTTTGGTGAGATATATATATACATGTATTATATGTCGATGCGACTTGGCGCACGGTCCAACCATATTAAACCCTAATGACTATTCGACTTACTATGAAATGGAACAGCAAATAACCTCGAATGGAACAGCTATTAACGCCCTCGGTGATTTAGGGTCTATTTTAACACGATATGCAATTTAACCAGATTGTTTTATACATCCATGTGATTCCTATTATATCCATGATTGTCTATTATACGATTTCGATCTGTCGCATGGATAGTCATTTTTAAACACTGGCAGGCACCCGACCCAACTATACAACTACGAATGAGCGCGACGATAGCCGGGCCGAGCACCCAACCGGTACGCAGGGTATCGAATGGGCATATGGCTCTAGAGGAAAGAAAATTGCTCTGCCTCAAGGTAGTATATTTCATTCTCAACGCCAGTGCAGATCTGGATATTTTGAGTCCGAGGAACAATAGTATACGAAATTAAAAAAAAAAAATGTACAGAGGGCGAAATCACGTTGAGAAGGGAGTTACCAAAGTTAAAGCTCGTTTTCTCCTTGGCAGGGTTCGTTAGCGGTCGACGCCATATGCAATAAACACAAACGAAAAGCTTTGGAACCGAAGGGCTATTACGCCACTAATCTCAGTACGAGTTAGATAGGCAAATGGAAACATACAACTAGTCAACCATAGGTCCCGACAGTCAGTATTGATTATCAATAATGCTAGAGTGCTGAACGCACGAAAATAAACTAGAGGCATGAACCTCTGTACTGGTATAACAGTAACTCGAACTTGACATATGTAAGTCGTTTTGAAAAAAGAAAAGAAACAGAGCGCAGTACGCCATTAAATAAAACAACACATATTGGCACGACAGCCATAGGAATGCTATCGACCATGGACGCTATTAAATCTGAGAGTTGCGTCAGAACGCAGACGAAAATAGAGTCAAAGCGGGTGGCCTGTAGCTGGAGGAAAGCCTATGGCTGCGGTCCAGGTAAGGGCGTAATAAGCTTAGCGGTCAAGAGACCTGCAAAAGAAAACCGGTCGCATTAGTCTCAAGTCGAATATAAAAAAAAAAAAAAAACAAAACAAAACTATAAAAAAATTAAAAACATAGAACCTGACGAGATCGAACTAGGGTGTAGAATATAAACCCTATGCTCAAACTTCCCTCCAGAGCCAGAGCCAATACTCTGAAATCGCCATGGTGTTTCCGCCTCAAATCCATCGGAAGAGACTCGCGCCTTCTGGACGAAGGGTGTAAAAAAAAATACAAACACAACAACTGGAATACGACTCGACCTGTGAGTTGAGCCAGCTATATAACACGAAGGGAAGGAGAGTACGTTGAGGTTTGCTGCAGAGCCGGATGGGAAGGGTAGGTGAAACCCTAATCCCACTGCCCCAAACAAATCAGAAAAATCTCCAAGTTGATTCGGAAAAACCAGCTAAGCCGACATCAGGGTACACATGGATGAAATGGAGTTGCGACGAGGTACTAAGAAGTAGACATTGACTCACGCAGTACTGGGCCAGTCTGGATCGACAACTAGCCGCGGTACACGCAAATTTCTTGCAGGCATGAATCTGCAAGCGCCGGCGTCTGGTACCTCAAACTCCTATGCAACACGCCTTCCCTGAGTACAAAAATCATCAAAGCATTTGAATGAAATCGTTAATAAAGGCAGATCAGTCAGAACCCTAAGCTACACGACTGTCTCCATTCAGATCCAGTACGCAGGGTGCGTACTATGTGTATAACCAAACAAACAAATCATATGCGCGCCGGCACAAACCGAAACGATTATGATTCGACGCATTCGACCTGGCGCTCTGAATTGTATAATGCAGAGACGTCCATAGGCGTGGCGGTCAACACGCATTACAAACTGTCATGGCGTAAGAGTATAAATCATGATGATATAACTTCTCACGAATAATTTATTATCAAAGTTGATTAATAAAACGACGCCAACAAAATCCATGATCAGGGTTTGGGTTATACAGAAATTGGTGGGGTTCGGCGCTCCATATTTAATAGTGAATCATTGTTTTAATGATCCCCAGTCCGCCATGCTAATATGAAACGGGCGTCGAATCATACATCTACGGAATTGATAACAGGTATACGCTGTACCTGACATACACCAACGTATTTAAACGTATGGGTAAGTTATCTGCGTAATAGGTATAGTATAGGCGTAAGGCGAAGTTCGATTTGGTTTTCAACATATATATATATATGCCAATTTAATGAAATTATAAGAGTAGGTTGCCCTTTCACACATGTGTGATATGTATATATATATATCTGCAAGCGCAAATAAATAATGTCAGTAAAATGTCTATCTATATGTATATGGTCATATATTCCTTTATGGGTCATTTGTATAGGTCTGTGCGCATTAAAATGAATTGTAACGATGGTGACTGTAGTGGTATATCTATATAGATGAGTTATATACCCATATATGCGCAAGAAAGTGAGTTATCAAAGGCTCTATACCTATATATATGTGATATATAAATATATATATGGAATAGGTGTTTATTATTATATAAGGGATATATAAATATATATATGGAACAGCTGTTATGGAACAGCTGTTCTGGATTTATATTAGATCCAGAACACCTCATGTTATGAAACTTTATATAATGGGTTTTAAGGTACACATGGTGAAATATTGAATGTTGTTAGGACATTATCGTGGGAGAAAAATCTTAACTGAGATATTAGATAGGGGGAGGAAAAAAAAAAAAAAAAATCTCTTGAATTAGGAGGTGTTACAAAGCATTTCCCTCCTGAGCTTTGACACAGGTCCCCTCTTGCGATCGCATCGCAAAAAAAATAAAATAACTTGTGGGCATCATAAAGTTAAAGTTTAAAACTTGCGAAGTGCGCTCTACAAGTGGCTTGAAAGGCGGGTCTCGTCGATATCGCATTGGTGGGGAAATAACATAACATGTGGGCTTTAGATTTTAAATGATAAAATTTGTGATGTGCGAGTGGCGGTAAAGGGTTGTAAGTGTGGTAAGTTTGAAATGAAAAATACAAAGTATTGTGGTGGTTTGCAAATGTTGTAAAGGTTAGTGGGTCTCGCCGATATCGCATTGGCAGAAAATTAACTTAAAAATACAGAAGGGATTGTAGGTAAGTGCAAAATGCTGTGAAATGCAATGCGGGAAAAAATAAAAGGTAAGTCAAAAGCGGTGGTTGGTAATAAAACGCAGAGTTAAAGGCTCAATAATCTATTTTTCTATTTTGCGTGGATTGCATTAAAATGCCTGTAGTCCTTTAGATCTGTTTCCATACTTCTCTACTAAAAAAATGATGAAGTTGTGGGTTTCGCCACTGTTTATTCATGGTGGTGGTTGGGAGTAAAATTCCAATAGATTACTCATTTTTTCTGTAAGAAATAGCAGTCAATGCCATTGTGCAAGATAACAATTAATGTAGGCGAATATGAATTGAATTCATCAAACAAAATCTTCTCAATGAATTAATGAATTAACCTGAATTAAAAAGATACTGGAATTCGTAATAGTTTGTGAGCCGTGGACATCATGCAGCAGATCTTGCCAACATGGAAAGGATGGTTGGAGGTCTCTATATTCCTCCAGAGTAATGTCTTCATCAGCTTCGAAAAACAACACACCTTCTCCCATGCACTCGACCATGAGCTTACCGGTGGGCGTGTCTTTGACTCTTCCGGCTTAAGTGTAGTATAAAAGTAAAACCTTGGATATCCCTTCTTCGATAACCCTGGCGGGATCCTCACCCTTCATCAATGGGTTGAACTGATCGAATTGAAAGATAGGAATATGAAATATTAGGGTTCCTTGATCATCGATATTGGAAAGGTATAGAAACACTTTCAGGGTAGGCATGATTGGCGGAACGAGGATGGCCACCTTTTTGGTGACCTTGATTTACAAAGATGCCATTATATCAAAGTTAAACCAAAAGAAATAACTAAGTGGCTTTACAGACACTTGGCACTGATACTGCTTGAGTTGATAATACTTTATAATTATTGTGCAGAGAAGAGCCAGCTGGGCATGAGGGTGATGTGTCATCACCCAGAGTTTATGTTTTCCTTTGAAAAGAAAAATAAAAGAGTATCTTTAAAAAACAATGTCCTTTATCGTTAAAAAGAATAATAATAATATTATTTAAAAAAAAATGTGCTTTATCATAAAAACAAAAATAATAAATATATATTTGGATAAATATGTATTTGGTGTTTATGAGATGTGGTTACTCTTATTTTCAACTATAAATAAAATATTTCAATATATATGTAAAATAAATAAAGTAATTTTATATTAATTTAAGTAAAAATATTTATATTTTCATTTTGATTGCTTTATCATGTATTACATCATGGAAATGGTCATATATGAATGGCTTACTTAAGGAAATTGAATCCCAAAAATGATATCTAATAATATGTATCATTTTATACTTTTAAAAATATATCATAGCACTTAAATAAACTATTTAAATATCTTCTTCAGTGATAAACTCAATTGAGAATAATAATAATAACATGTTTTAAAGGATAATTAATAAAACTTAAAATATTTTAACAAAATAAAAGAAAATGTTAATAGTAATAAAATTGTTTAATACTCAAATATAATAAGTAATTGAATGTAAAAAATTCAATTATTTTGTGATAAAAGTAATAAAACATAGATATATAACACAATCAATTCTTAATACAAAATTAATGTAATCTTTAAAAATATTAATAATAATCATAATTAAATTCAATGTGAGTTACATTAAAATATTTCAATATTAGGAAATAAGTAATATTAATAACAAAACAATAATTAATATTGAAAAAGTTCATAAGTAACTATTTGGATGAATATATTGAGTAAAATGCTTCAATCTCAACTTGATATATATTATATATGGTATAAAAAATGAAAACAATAAATTTTTATGGTTGAAACATTTCAAGTAATCTTACTATTCTAGTTTTTTTTTTTTTTTTAGTAGTCTAAAATCTAGAAAATATTTTTTAAGATTGTAAGTTTGAGTTATGTAGTGTACACAATTCAAATGTTCATTAAGTTTTAGGATTATTAAATCCATTTATACATATTTTATCTTGGTATCAAAGCCGGTAATAGTGATATTTTATCTTTATCTTAGCACCCTCAGCTAGACCAACGCCTCCTACATTTGATTAATTGGATGGAATTCTTCTTCAAGAAGAAGAGAGAATGAAACATTTTGAAGTGGATTCAAATGGTTCTAATTTGGTAGTAATTGCAAGAGGTAAAAGGTCATTCTGAGGGAGACCATGGCATAGGAACAAAGGTCGTTTTCAAGCAAAGCAGAAAGGTATGACACATCCTGATTCTTATATTAAGAGACATATTGAATGTGATTATTGTGGAAAACTTGGACATCTAGCTAAAGATTGCTATAGAAGAAAGAATCATGAATCAAATCAGAGACATAGAAGGCATAATGGAAATTTCATGAACAGAGACACTTCAGTTACTGATGGATTTAAAAATCTTAAATTGTTTCTTTCTGATGATGCATTCTTTGCTAAAATTGATGATGAGAAAGCTTGGTTCATAGATTCTAGTGCATCAGCTCATATGACTTGTAATAAAGAATGATATGATAAATATTATGAGAAAAATGATGGCAAACACATTTACCTAGGAGATAACAGGTCACATAGTGTCGAAGGCTATGGCATAATAATTGTGTACTTACCTAATGAACAAATGAGATAGATTCATGATATGATGTATATTCCTGGTATTAAAAAGAATTTGATATCGGTTTAAACTATCACTGATAATTATTTAAAAGTGGAATTTGGTAAATTGGGGTGTATTGTGAAAGATGTTCAGGATCGCTATAGGGTTGTTTCCACAGGTATCAGGGTTGGTGGATTGTATAAATTGGATGTGACGATGAAGCATCATGTTGCATTGACATCCACAGCAACGTCAACAGCAAAGTTATGGCATCACAAGTACGGGCGCCTAAATTATAATGATTTATTGTTCTTGCAAACAAAAACCATGGTTGAAGGTCTTCCTGTTATGAAGTGTGAACATTTACCATGTGAAGCTTGTGCACTTGTTAAGTAACATAGAAAGGAGTTTCCTATTCATACAGAAAAAAGACAATATGATATACTTGAATTAATTCATAACTGTAAAATTCTATAGGCTATCATAGTAAAGATAGACAAACAAGCTCCGTCAATTTCTACTCCACATGGTATGCAAGTCTCTGGAGGTTCATCATCCTAATTTTATCTGCCTTCTTGGATGGTTCCTTAACTGCTTGACTTAAAACCCCTGCATCAGCTTCATCATGGAACCATCTGACTAACCTTTGGGCTGAATACATGAGCTGCGAAAATCATTCCTTCACGGCCTAGGGGTCATAATTCTTCTCACGGACCTCGTGTAGCGTGGCGGAGAGCTTCCAGTAGAGAGGCCGCCCAACATAAAATGCTAAGATGTAAATCAATATGAACAGAGCCACATGTAAGCCCATTCTAGTCGCTTGGCTTGCAATTAAAATAAAAAAAATTTCTAACGCTATAAATCTTTCACACTCTCTGCCTTCGATCTAATCCACAGTGCCACCAAAAATCTGCAATAGTCGCTACCATATCGAGCATGATGTTTAATAATTATAGATGACACATTAATCCAGAGAAAAACATTTTCCATTCACTATCCTCACACCTCCAGATTTAGCAGCAGAGACAACAAACATTAGTGCTCTACGCGCACCACAAGTTCTCTCCAATCGCTCACTAATGTTGCAATATGGACAAATAAAATTTTAATAAAACGATAAAATACAATCATTTCTTTTTCTATGCCCAGAAAGGGCCAAAGGCCCTTACCAGCTCTAATACCAAGATAAAATATCACTATGCAAACTATATTCTATTAATGAAATAGAGTTACATATATACATGAGGAATTGTCTCAAGATAGAGAAGCTATATTGGATGCACAATAAGCTGGTTGAGTGAATATCTCAACCTCACACCAAACTAGGAACTTAGTTGTAACTAACCTATGGAATAGGAACAAACTCTATATATAGATAGTCACAATTGAAGATAAGTAGGAATTACATATTCCAATACGTGAAACTGTGTGCTGTGCAATCTTTTCGGGCTCAAATAAAACTCTAAATTATCATAAATAACTCTATTTTCAATGTAAGAGTTGATCGGTGACTGTACTCGCTGTCTGCATAAAACTATGTGCTATGCAAATTTTTGGGGCCTATGATGAGTGCTCAAATAAAACTCTAAAAGAATTCATAGATAGCTCTATTTTCAATGTAAGAGTTGGAAGAGTACTTTATTTGTTATACTCAAATGGATGGATGGGACAATTGGAATGATACCTTATTTTTTTTTATTGGCATGGATGGATGGATAGGAGAAAAATTCTCATTGTGTTATATCTTTTTCTTAAAAAGAACAAATAGTGTAAACATATATTTACTCTGAAGATAGTTTTATTTTTGTAAATTTATATTTTTTGTTTTTAATTAAAATGTTGGGGTGTTTGAATTTTTTTTATGGTAGAAATAGATTCAAAATCATAAAAAATTTAGGCACTCAAAATTTTAAAATTTGACAAATATAATTCTGTTAAATTTATAATAATCTCACTGAAATTGGAAATTTCAAAAATATTTTATAAATTTATTAGAATACACTTTCTTATTAAATAGTTTTAAAATATAATTTTCTTTTTTTCATGTTAATTTTTAATCTACCACTAAATAGATTAAGCTTTTAAAATTGCTAGATCTTTCCTAAGAGCTGACTTATGTACTTGTCATGAACCATCGGATTCGAAGATTTTATGAATAAAAGGTGGGCTGATAATTTGGATTGTTACAATTTGTTTTTCACTTACAAAATATATATGTCAAATTAATAATAAGTCTTTCCAAATTTTACTTTACAAATTAATAATGGATAATAATTATCACGATATGATATTTTATAAATAATTTTTATTCATAAGATAATATAAAAATGAAAAGTAGTGTAATATTAATAATTATTATAATTATATGGATGAAGTTGTTGTTTTATATTAATCAGTGTTATTTTCCATTTTATAGTAGCATTAATTGGCATATAAAAGGTGAAAAATGGGTGGAAAATGGGGTCAATAGGCTTAGACCAATCACTAATAACATGGTTGTGCTAGTTGATAATCAATGTTCATGGGGTTGATTAGTAGACCATGGTTAAATATTGTTGACAAGGTTGACCTTGGATTAGGAGGATTGACAATGGTTGGTTGATGTTAACCATGCTTGACCATGGTAAACCATTAATCTGACAATATATTTATGTTACATTAATGTTGACCATTATTAAATTAATGTGACATTAATATTTGTCCATGGTTGATGTTATATTGATGGTTGAACAAGGTTGAGGAGCTGGTCAAGCATTATTATAACAAAATATTTATGTTACATTTATATAGCATGTTTAACAAGGTTTACCATGGTTAAACTTTCTGCGAACGTTTGACCATGATAAAGCCTCATTGACCATGTTTGAGCATGGTTGATGTAACAACCCCTATAAAAATACATGTAAAAATATATAAGACCACAGTGATGGGACACGTATTCCAAGATGAATGGTGGGAAAAAATATCCTAGTGGTTCTTCACTTCAGTTTATTATGGAAAAGGAAATTGACAAAGGCAAAAGGCGAAGGCTTTGGAAAGGAATGAGGCATTAATTGGAATTTTATTTATCAAAATAAAATAAATTGGGAGAAAAGGAACGTGAAATCTCATAGGTTGTATGTGAGGAGGAAATTGAAGGAAAATAATGGAAAATGAAGAATATAGAGGTCTCTTCTATAAAAGGCTTCTGAGAATCGATGAGTAAGATTTTCTCATTTCAGTTTTGGAGCTCTCATTATTCTTTCTCCCTTTGATACTCTTGGAGACTTAGAGTATTATTGGAGCACTCTTGGAGAGTTTGGCCTACTTGGATATTTGGATCAAGGAGGCAAAGGAAAAGAAGGAAAGCGCAACAGGACAATGGGATCAACATCTACAGTAGGTTTGGAGTGCAGGTACGAAGTTGCATGTATGATTTCCTCACTATTTTTGGCATGTATGGTGTATACATGTGGATTTTATTAGCCTTGCCATTTCCTGGAAAATTATGGTATTGTGGGTTTATTTTCATTGATTGTTTTCTAATTGGTTCTCATGACTCATTTAGCTTTTGGGTTGAGTTATTAGTTCTTAGAAGCCTTGGATGGACAAATGATTTGGAAGCCTAGTGAACAACTATTGGGTTGAGTTACTAGTTCTTGATCCTTGGTTGGAAAACTCTCTGGAGCCCGGAAACAACTAGGGTTGAGTTACTAGTACCAGAAGCCCTGGTTGGACAAACTCTCTCGAAGCCTTGTAATGGTTAGGGTTGAGTTACTAGTCCTGGAAGCCCTGTTGGAACAAACACTCTGGAGCCCTGGAACAACTTGGATAGAGATCAATCTGTGATGGTTAGTGATGTCCAACCATGAGGTGGAATCATTGGTTTGGGGTTAACATGGTTCGATCTCTGGAGCCCTGGTTTGGTGTTAATTGATGTGTTTGATAAAGTCCCACATTCATGCTTGTAATATGGCATGGGAGTAACCGGCTAAAGTGATATTTGGCTCAGCCATGCCTATGGTCGGGTGGAATGTAGAAATCACATTCTGGGTTGCTTTTTACAATAATTATTGAAAGGTTCAATGCCTTGGTATTTGATGTCTATATGCAATGGTTTATATATGGATTCTATTGCTGATGTATCCATCATATTCCTGTTGGCATTATGCTAGTTATGAGCATGTATCGTGATAGTGATGAGATATGGCTCTATCCATGTTTTTACTTGTAAATTAATATACAATGTATCTAAGGTAAAATTGATTGTATTATAGCTTATGATGTATGGGAGGGATGCTTCTTATCCATTCTTAGATAAGAAAGAGACCCATTGATCTAGGAGGATCGTATAGGTCCAAGTACAGGTGGATTAAGTACAAAGGCTCAAAATTCGAAGTGTCAAAAATGTGGCAAACTCAGTGTCAAGATGAAGATCCCGTCATCCTGATCACAATGGTTAGAAAGGTTCGTCAAACCGAGCCTGTACGCGACACTTAGAGGTAGATATATTTAATGGGTTAACTTGGTGATGTGGCAACTTAAGGAGGCGAGAAATTTGCAAAAATATGGCCACCAGATTTCAACCAAGTCCAGCCAGACTTGGGCGATATTGCAGGACAATTAAAGGCACTCCTTTGGTCAAAATTAATGATATTAAAAAAAAAGGTTTGTTAAAAAAAATAAAAAAATAAAAAATAAAATAAAAAAAAGGCAAGGGTGAGACATGAACCCTACCCTTGCTCCAACCATATAATATGAAAAAAGTATGTGGTTATGGGTCGACGACCATGACCCCACCGGACCAACCGGACTTGCAACAAAAGTGTTAATATGGGAGGGGCATGGGCTGTCAACCTCGTCGCCCCTACCCACTCTCTATATAGTACATTGGATGACATTGTATTCGGTATTTATAAACTGTTCTCCATGCACATGCTGCCAGCATGAAAATTGTGTGAATAGCTATGAGAAAGCGCGGGAGGGAAGGTGGTTCACCACCTGAACCTCTCCCTTCCCTCATGATTTCTGATCTTTCTGATCTCAACCATCATGCTAAGTGTTGAGTCTCAAAAGTGTTTTCCATATTCACATACTATGGGTGGTTCCATTAGTGGGTCATAATTGGGTCATTCCTACCATTTGTAGCATTCCGACCTGAACCTTCAGATTACAATTATTTCATAAATATATGCTATAGGATCTCATTTGCCTATTTATTTTATGTGTTTAAAGTGACTTTATGATTAGAAACTAGAAAATTAACATAGTTTCATATATCTATATATGTGTTATGAGTTTTGTGACATGTGTAGGTCAAAAGGAAGCTTCTAAAAGACCTTTATATGGCCTCCCAAAACCAAATTCGAATTTGAGTGGAGAAGATCGTGACCACGCATATAGCAAGTCCCTACTTTCCTTAAATAAAACTCCAAAAATAGTGGCCTATTTATTTATTTTATTTTGTAGTTCAAGAGAGATAGAGGGAGATATTCATGGACTTTATTATTTTCTAGAGAATTTCATATTTTATAAAGAAGAGAAGTTTTCTCCCAAAAAAAATGTGTTATATAGAAGTAGAATAAGAAAGGACGGAGAGTGCTTTTTAAAAATAAATGCTTTGAAGATTGATGTGAAGCTGAGCCATTCAGTGCAGAAGTTTTGAATATAACTGCCAGAGGGCCCTGTAAAATGTTAAAGGTTTTGCATTTTATGTTTTTAATGTAGTTTTCATATTTTTATTTTTTGTTGTAGTTGTTTCTAAAATTCCATTTTTGATGTAGATGCTTTCATAAGTCTTGTTTTATCATTTTAAGTAGATTCATCAACCTTTCATTTTGAATTGTCAAATTGCAGAAGATTCATAGTTTTATTTCTAGAGCAGCAGTGATTTATTTTAGAATAGTTTTACAAGTTCATGAGTGATTTATTTTCAAGAGCTATAGTGATTTATTTGCAAGTTTCATTTCCATAACATTTCATTTATCAATTAGTTGTAATTTAAATTTATCAATTTCATTAGGAACATAAGAATTAATCTCTAAAAAACCAATCATCACACCAATAATTAAATGAATAAAAGAGGCTTCTAGCATATATTGTGCACTTGCACTTCATCAATTTACTAGCCCTGGTCAATAATTTATGTAATCAATTTAGGACACTAAATTTACCAAACATTTTGGTGCCGTTGTCGGGGAAGTGTGAATAGGATCATTTTTCTTTTCATTAAAAAAAAAAACAAAAAAAAGAAAAAAAATTTCAATCACCTACCACACCCACTATATCACGTGGTGCAGTCAGAGCCACACATCCACATCATGAATTATTTGCAGGTAGAAGAAGAGGTCACAAAGGAGGGTGAAGAAATGGATGGAGACGATGACAATGAGGAAGATCCTTTTGGATTTCCCATTCAAGAAACTGATATCAGCATTCAAATGAATAACATCCCTCCATCCATACTTCCTAACTTCAAAGGTATGAGATGAGAAGACCTGGAAACATTTCTTTTTGAATTTGAAATAATTTGTAGATCTTATGGCTACTCATTGCACATTCAAAAATTGAATTTGTTTCTGGAAACATTGAAGGATAGAGCTCTTAGATGGTTCATGACTTTAGGAACACATTCTATAAGGACATGGGATGATATGAAAAGAGTATTTTTGGAAAAATATAAAGATTATTGCATGCACCATGACCTTATAAATGAAGTCTTTAAGATGAACCAAAATGAGGATGAAAGCCTAGAATATTTAGTGGAGAGATTTACTTATAATATCAAAAGATCTAAATTACATAATTCAGGATTGGACGCATTAAAAATTCTCCTACTAAATGGTATAAATGATGAATGGATTGATCTTCTTAATCTAGTGGGAAAAGGAGATGTCTATCAATTGTCATTTCAAGAGATTTGTGAACTGTGCAAGAACATATCAAGAGGAAAAACAAAGTATATAAGATCCCCTCAAGATCCATTTATGGCAAGAGTAAGTAAGTCGACATCAGGATTGGTAAGTCAAACTGAACCTAGAAATTTGCTAAACATTCTTGGTAATTTAAATGAAAAAACTGACATGCTAAGAATGCAAAATAGGAAAAAAGTTTCTTCATTTATATTTTTCCCTAAATGTAGAAAGAAACATCCTTTGCATGAATGTCCGCCTGATAACATTAAAATTTGTGAAATTTTTGCAGGATCACATACTACTAAAGATTGCCCATCATTACCAAGGTTGAAGGCAGTTTACCAAAAGGATAATGGAGAAAATCAAGCACAAGATCAAATTTGTTATGTAGCTCCAAGAGGACTATGGCAGCCTCATCAACCCAATCTGATGCAATATCCTTATGCACAGTTTCAAGGTTATGCACAAAAATCTCAAAGTAATTGGAAAACACCCTTTCCTTGGCAACCTTGGGCATCTCAATCCCAACCTCAAAACCAGCCTTGGAAACCTTGGCCATCCCAATCCCAACCTCAAAACCAACCTTGGAAACAAAGTTGGCAAAGGCCCTACAAAGGAAATCCACCATATCCTCAATCGTTCTCTCTCTATCCTCAATATCATCATCAATATTATCCATACCATTCACCTCCACCAAAACATCAATATCATCCTAATTCGACCTCAATTCAACCTTTCCTATTACCATCCACACAAGCACCCCAAAGATCCATTTCCACTCCACTACCTACACAACCATTTCATATCCCCAACAATAAAATACCTCAATCAACTCACAAATTTGAGGTATTGCAAAATGATTCACCAGATACCATTGAATAACAACAACCAGAAGAAGAAGACTCAGATAAGGTCCAAGAATCATGGATGTCTATTGATAAAGAGAAGTTATTGGAACCCGAGATTGAAAAGTTTCATGCCTACCCATCACCAGATTCTATAAATGAAGATCACATCTATGAGGACTTGCATGATATGATAACAGGAAGCCAAGGAATACAATATTACATTGAATCTTGGTTCGGGAGAGTCATTGACCAATGCTCAATTCTTCAATATCTTCTAATATCATCTCAATCAAGGCAATTGGTCTCTCATATACATGTACATATCAAAGAGTATATTTCAAATATGCATATGAGTTTATCTATCATCCTATTACATACATGATTCCAGTGGAAGTATTCATATACTTGAATAATATTTCTTTTTCAAGTAGAGTAGGAAATAAAAAAAATTCTAAGTTTAGAAAAAATTTAGTTTCTTTCTAAATTTTAATTAAAAAAAAAATAATCGAACAATTTTTTTCTCGTTAGGATAGGATATAATTTCATTTTTTTTAAGATTTAAAAATAAATAAATAAATAAATATTTATTTTATTTTTGAACACTAACAATTTTGTTTGTATAGAAATAGAGTTAATGTCATTGTTTTTTATTAGAAAAAAAAGAAAAAACGAAAGAAAGAGAAAGAGTCATTTAAAATAAATCAACACATAAAAGTTGAAACAAAAAAAACAAATCCACACCAATTAATTAAAAAAAAAGAAAAAAAAGAAAAAAGAAAAAAATTCAATAAAACAAATTACAATGTATCCAATAAAAACAAATGGAAATGGCCCATGACCAAAGGAGGCCCAAGCATATGCATGAGGCCAGCCTTTGGCTCGGCCTTGGGCATATGGGCAGGCCTCCAAAGCAATGGATCGAAGCCTCTCCACGCAGCAAACACAAACAATAATTCTTTGAGCCACAACAGCCTGAAAATATGTTGATATCTTGGAATCATGAACAATTGAAACTCTCAAACGTTTTAATCCATCTGTTAGAGTACTTCGATCTCACGAATTTCACTTTTATTTTGAAGTGTTTGAAATAATTTTTCTAATGCTGAGACTGTACCAGAGTCTTCAAGTTCGTTGGAGATTTGAGACTCTCAAACTAGTGAATCTTCACCAATCTAACTTCATCACTGTGATTTTGATCAAAAATTAAACCACAACAATTGAATTCGTAAGTGATTCCCAGAAAACACAGCAACATAAACACACAATTTTGAAACACTACTTTTGAACAAAATAGAGCAAATTTGAAAAATCTGAGACGTGGGTTTCTCTCAGAACAGGGGCAATTAAAAACCCTAAAAACAGTTTTATGAGATTCGAAACACATTGGAAGAATGTATCGGTTCTTCTAAGATCTGTTTTGTTGTCTGCGTGAGGAAAAGAGTCTCTTGAATTATGTTGAGAGAATTACATTGGAAATTAGTTGAGAGAATTTTGTGTATAATTAAGAGGTGTTGATATTATTTTCCAAATGACTAGTGAGGAATTCCAATTGAAATTCTTATGCTGCCACATTTTTTTCCATACGCTACCACCTTACATTTCAAGATCATACCAAGATACACAAAAAGAGGAACAGATAACAATAAATTTGATTTTGCATTTATTTCATCTACATATGGGGGAAGCAATTTATAACTTTGCTGGTAAAAGAGGAAACGACCTGGAGCAGAATAGGGCGGAATGAAATCAATGAAAAACATAAACTTTCTGAAGCAAAAAAAAACTCATTCTCTTGCAACCAGCCTCTGGTGTGTTCGATGCCAAGCGATCATTGTTGCTGGCATGGGCTACATGGTAGCATCGGAAGCGGAGAACTATTTGCAGGAGTTAGGGAGACGAAAATAAAATATAGTTGATTGTGCTGAAAATCACAGCTACTCTTACTCGAGAAATTGACAGTGCTTGAATAAAGGGATGGCTTGACTGGCCTATTTAAGACAAAAGAGAGGCATGACAATATTCTACATCACCTGCTATACACTGTAAAATTTATTGCAAAGCCAAAATATGTTCACTGGATCGCATCTGGCGAATTGGACTTCTCCTTGTCCTTTTCGTTTGAAAAGCTTTAAGTCAGACGTTGGGATTGAGAATCTGTGTTGCTTTTAGATGATGTTATTTTAATGACTACCATTTCTAATTTGCCGTGTGAAGACTTGTGTGCTTCAACCAGACGTTATGCATATTTATTTTGAAGTTCGAGTACCATCATTGTTGGCTTTAAATTTGCTATTTGATGTCCAATCCCTGCATCTTAATAATTCTCTGAAGTTATTTGAATGAATCTCTCATAGAGGCATACTTTTTTTAACATCTAATGTTCATAAGCCTGATTTTCCTAAACCACCGGCACTTTTGTTTTGATTTTCCTTTTTGGACACTCTTTTGAAATTAAAATTCTATTTCAATTTCTTTATCCTCCAGATGCGTTGAACCTTTGTTAATGCTATTTTTGAATTGACAATTTCTGTTGCCTTTCCCTTCTGCCAACAAAGGGAAGAGGATCAAACAGATGGACTTTGTCACGAAATTGATAAGGGAAGTAGCAGGTTTTTCTCCTTGCGAGAAGTGGATCACTGAGTTACTAAAGGTGAGGAAGGATAAACGTGCTCCTAGAGTGGCAAATTTGCTGTGAAAAGACAAAGACTACGAAAAGGTAAAGGTAGGTGCTGCTGGTGCCATAACCTTAAAACGAAATGGTAGTGTTAGTTTTTTATTTTTCTTTATTAGTTTTTTTTTAAATAAAAAATAAAAAAATTGTTGAAAACAAAGAAGTTCAACATAAATAAATAAATTATTTATTTATTTATTTAAAAAAAAAAAATTACCCCACATTCACCTACATAAAACCAACTACTTCTTCCCCAACAGATACAAATACCTTTTCAAATGTTTTTAATGATTCTTAAAAGAAATAAACCTTGTTTCAAACCAATAAAAACATTTTGAAAAAGTTTTATGCAATCAAATAAATACATTGCATGAGGACATGCAATAATTTTAGTTGTGGGGGGGTGGGGGGCGGGGAAATAAAAGTATGTTGGGTTTTTAGAATTTTCATTCATTTTAACATGAATTTGTGGGAAAAAGTTAGGATGCATTTACTAACAAGTGGAATGAGATTGGTGTTATGTAGATCAACAAGAATCTTATGCAGAAAGCTCAACATTATGATGTGACATCCTTTTCATCCATGATTAGTGTAACTTTGAAAAAAAATTGGACATTTCATAAATTCTTGAAAATGAGCTAATTTGTTTTTGAGTCACTTCATACAGGAATAATCAAAGGAGATGGCACAAAAATGTGCCAATGTTTATGTAGGGATGATGCTATGTTTTTTTTCAGAGTTGAAGATGCTCTAATGCAAAAGTGATTTTTAAAAATCACAATGACACATGCATCATTGGACGCTTGAAGGAACTAACTCTTCACTACACACATCGCGGCATTTCCCATTACCAAAAAATCATTTTGCGTCATGATTAATCACATTCTTCCTTCCAAGCATATTAATCATCCCTATGTTGCAATCCATCTTCCATCTTCCATCCTTCATGAATTCATACATGCCTATTTTTCTGAACAACATACATCATTTCCTTCTCATTTTCCAGTTCATTTTTCCTTGTCAATAAAAATCCCAAGTTATCTTTTCATGATTATAATGCCCTACCATATACACTGTGTGATTCTGAGAAATTTTCATCTATAGTCCTACCAATAATTTTTGTACAAAATCGCGTTGACTGATGTGGGATTCCTTAAGGCCCACCTTTCAACAAGTCTCGACCCATCAACTTCAGCACCTTATCTGGGATAGAGACTAGAGTCATAATTAGTACCTTGAGGCTTGTATGCCCTAATGACGCGTTCTCTCGCCAACAATCATGGGAATACATCAATGTCCCTTGATCGTTGGATCTTGCAAGTGGCTCGACATTAGATCATTTATTTGCACTTCGTAATATGTACTAGGGTACCTTCGCACTCATTGACATCAATGGTGAGCTTTCCTCGCATTGGTTAACGACATCCATTAATGGTCGGTAATCCAATGACTTCTTTTCATGCTCGACATCGACACATTCATTCGCATGACTAGAATTGTACCATCGGATTTTTGAAGCAGGTGAAGACTATATATTTTTCATGACTCCATCAGCAGTTGCGAAAGTATTCCTTCAGCCATATGAGAGTATGACAATTCCACTTTTAGAAATCATCTTCAGATTCATACAACCAAGCAGCAGTACAGATCCCTTCACCCCATCTAGCAGTAGCACTTCAGATTCCTTCACTTCAGCAACATGATATTCACATGATCCAACACTATGACATTTTTCAGATCTAGAAGCGCCAATAGCTACATTTTTCATAACTCATCCACATTTAAGGTAAGTGAAGGTATGTGGTTTTCTAATTTTTAGTCATGTAATTCATTAGAATGATAAAATTGTAACTTTGCAAAAATTCCTCACTCCCTTTTTGACATTGTCATATCTTTAGTTTGGGGGAAGGGAAATCATTTCATATCCATATGTCATACACTATCACACTTTTTCATTTCATTTCCAACCCGCATATACTTCCAGACCAACTATTGTTGCAACATGATCCAAAAGATTATATGCCTTGCAAATGATCAATTTATTGATGAAGTATTTGATTCTAAATGTTTTCATGAACTTTGATGCAACAAAGAAAATAAAGCATTATTACACAAGAAACATTGCTTAAAAAAAGAAAAAAAGGAAAAAAAAAATCGGTTGTCACACAAGAACCAACCATTAAAAAAAAAGAAAAAAAATAAAAAGAAATGTTGCAATCAAATGTATTATACTTTGCCAAAAACAACATATCATAAAGAAAAGTTTGGAACGAATCTATATGAGTCAAACACTCATAAAAGATAAACTCATGGATAAATGAATCATTGCAATAGTTGCATGAGGACATGCAACAACTTCAGTTGGGGGGAATGTTGAGTCTCAAAAGTGTTTTCCATATTCATACATATTTCCATTATGTCATAATCATTCAGCTCTCATTTCATAGCCGTATGACCTAAAACCCTACATCAAGTAACCATTTTCATAAATAGATGGGTTAGGATCCTTGTCTTCCAAAGTTATTTATTTTATTTGTTTAAAGTGAATTTATTATTAGAAACTAGAAAATTAACATAGTATATCTATATATGTGTTATGAGTTTTGTGACATGTGTAGGTCAAAAGGAAGTTTCTAAAAGACCTTTATGTGGCCTCCCAAAACCAAATTCGAATTTGAGTGGAGAAGATTATGGGATCATAAGGATATGTGTCTCACTTCCTTTTTGTATTGAAACTCTAAAAAGACATGTGTCTTATCATTTCCTATTTTGATTGTAACTGTAGAGATAGAGGCAGATATTCATGGACTCTCATTAATGAGATAGCTTCTCATATTTTTTTATAAATAGGAGAAGCTTTCTCCTATCAAAAAATGTGAAAGAGAGGTAGAAAAAAATAGGAGAAGAAGTGAAAGGATTAGAGAGTGCTCTGTAACAAATAAATGCTTTGAAGATTTGATGTGTAGCTGATTATTCATATGAAGCTTTGAAGACCACGTGTTTGTGGAGGGGCCCTGTAAACAATGAAAGTTTTGCATTTTATGTTTTTAATGTAGTTTTCATATTTTTATTTTTCATTGTAGTTGTTTCTAAAATTCCATTTTTGATGTAGATGCTTTCATAAGTCTTCTTTTATAATTTTAAGTAGATTCATCAACCTTTCATTTTGAATTGTCAAATTGCAGAAGATTCATAGTTTTATTTCTAGAGCAGCAGTGATTTATTTTAGAATAGTTTTACAAGTTCATGAGTGATTTATTTTCAAGAGCTATAGTGATTTCTTTGCAAGTTTCATTTCCATAAAATTTCATTTATCAAATAGTTGTAATTTAAATTTATCAATTTCATTAGGAACATAAGAAGTAATCTCTAAAAGTCCAATCATCACACCAATAAATTAATTGAATAAAATAGGCTTCTAGCATATATTGTGCACTTGCAGTTCATCAGTTTACTAGCCCTGGTCGATAATTTATGTAACAAATTTAGGACACTAAATTGACCAAACACTAAGAAGACTTCCTTGGGGATTCCGCCCACCTTAAATTATATAAACTTGCATTTTAGAAGTGCACCTAGGTAGACCTAGAGCGACAAATTTACCAAGGTAGAGTGGAACCCTGCGTGCCTTGAAAGAATGGGGCATAACCATGAACTGAGCTCATTTCCAGAGGGCCCAGATTTGTTCGACATTAGAATCAGGAAAATTTTGTATGAATTTTTGACCTGTTGGTGACACGAGTTCAATGATGTTATCTATTTCTTCATTCAGAGGTATCTAATTTTCAGGCACTTTCAGCTATGGTGGTATAAGGGTGTAATTTTTCACTCATGCTTATACTTTCATTTTATTCGCCACTTATTGAAAGAGGGCCTCCCCACTGATTGAATAGGGCCTGGAGACGTAGTCCCTCCTGGACGAAATCCGATATTAATTTCTTGTCTTCTTTGCATGATTTTATATGCTTCTCTCTTCTTATGTTCATGCCTTTCAAGTTTCATGGTTAAGATGCAATTTTAATTATAATTCTTGAATCCATCTCAAAGCTGAAGTTCTTGGATCAAGTGGTATCAGAGTAGGTCTTTGTAGATGTGAATTGCACATTTGTATTATAACTAGAAACATGCTATGAAGAGACGAAGGGAAACTAAAGTCTTTTGATCTTGAAGTGGGACGTGCACTTCGAAGAAGAAACATGGATGATGATGTTAGAAATGAGGAGTTAAACTTTTGCAAAGCATCCTACAACATGGCAGAACATGTCAATAAGTTGTTATGTAGGATTGAGAAACTAGATAAAGCACAGGAGAATTATTTGGAAGGATGACGTTCAGCACATGGAGATGATGGAGGAGATCCACCTCCTTCTCCTCCATTGAGTGAAAGTTCTTCCTACTCTTCTCACCATCATTATAGGAATTTAGGAAATGCATCTAAGAAACCTTTCTTTAAACTAGATGTCACATTTGATCTTCCCATGTATATTGGTGAAAGTAATGCAAAAAATATTTGCAACTAGATTAGGCAGATTGAAGTCAATTACATGATTAGTAGACAAGATTGGTGTCATTTAACCAAAGAGAAACCAAATGGATCTTTGCCTTGTCCTCCTCGACGACGAGAAAATTGCAAGGAAGCCAAAATCTGGGTAACCTTCTCTCCTCATGGTCAAATTTTGTTTCTACATTGAGAAACCAATTTTACCTTTTGAGTTATAAGAAAAAGGAATTAATGGAACGGCAACACCTAAGGCAAAGAAAAGGTCAAAATCTACAAGACTTCACTAAAGAACTTTAAAAAAATTGAATTTTGGCATTCCATTAGATTCACCAGAAATTTTAACTAATTATATTTGTTCTCTGCATAATTACATGACATTCATTATTATTGGTTGAACCTCCTACAATCGATGAGGCTAGCATGAAGGCCATGCATCTAGAAAGCACGGGAAAGAATGAATAAAATGGCCACCCAAAAATAACTGCAGCAGCCAAGAGAACGGAAGCAAAGACCTGTTGTACACATTGTGAGAGTGAGGGACATGATGAGGAAAGTTGTTGGAAGTTGCACCCTAAGTTGAGATTTGAGAGGAGTGACAAAAATGGGAAGCAAAATATTGCTACCATCGTGCAAGAAAACTAATATTTTGAATCAGAAAAATATGAGAAGGTAACAGCTACAAGATTTTCACGAGGTAGACCAATTGACCTAGGGTTTGATTCCAACGATGAAATGAAGCTTGCAACCTTTGGGATTGCAACATGAGGACCCATAGACTTGGGTTTTGATTTAGGTGATGAAAAAAAAAGAAAAACAGACATGGTACCAAAGAAGAAAAGGATACTCCTTGTGGCACAACTCCAAGAACTTGAGGAGATCAACCAAAGCATCAAAGCAAATAACACTAAGCTAAGGAGGCTCCTACAGGAAGAAAAGGAATAATAAAAAAGGTTACTATGCCAGTTGCAAGCTAAGGATGAGGCCCTGGAAAAGTTGCGACATAACCAACCTGAGGTGAAACACAACCCTTAAATTTCATGTACTTTTCATGATGATGAATTTTCTGCTTTTGAAAAACATACCATAGGGATCACATCTAAACTGCTAAAGAAGATGGGGTATTATGGAAGGGCCATATACATAAATGGCTAAGGCATATTAAACCCCATTGAATTCAAGGAATTTCTGCATCATACAGGACCTAGATATACCAGGAAGGAAGTGGGAGAAAGCTCCATAATAGTTAGTGACCAGCCAGTGACAGATAATGAAATCACTTCCTCACAGTCTAGCGATAGTTAGGGTTCCGTGAACACTTATTGAAGGAACACCAAGGGAAAGCATTCCAAGATGATATGGAAAATATGGAGGAGGAAGAATCATCACAACCAGGATGAACCCCAAAAGCCTGCATGTGAAACACACCAGGACCAAAGAGAACCCATGTAGAGTCTAGTCCTCAAAGTTAGTCCACGGGAAAATTCACCACAGGGATATGACCCATTTACTTTATTAATTAACAAATGGTTTTTTTAGAGGTATTAGTGTTGTGGCCACAATTTTAAATCATACATTGCAAGTAAATGTAAATGTTATGGTGTGTTTTCCATCACTTTGAAATGCAAGGATTATGTTTTTGCCTTTCCTTATGAGTAGTTGAGGTATTGATTATTTTTATCTAATCCTAGGGAAATGAATGTGTGCTATAAAATCTTGGAAAGTAATGGGTTGTTGAGTCATGTGTGGTGTGTAAATGATGTACCAGTTTTGCATGCATGATATTGAAAGTTTTTTGAATGAACAAGTAGTGTGCTGGGTGTGTTAATTATTTTAGTGGTCCAAAAGCTCCTCAGTGGGGAGGAATGATCCAGAAGGATCATACAGGTCCAAGTACAAGTGGCTTAAGTACAAAGGCTCAAAGATAAAATTCTAAAAAATGTGGCAAACTTAGTGTCAAGTTGAAGACCTCGTCATCCTGATCACAACGGTGCGAACCGTTCATCAAACTAAGCCTGTATGCGAAAGTTAGAGGCAGTTAAATTTTATGTGTTGACTTGGTGATGTGGTAGCTTAAGGAGGAGACAAATTTATAGAAATTTGGCTACCAGATTTTGGCCAAATACGATGAGATTTTGGGAAAAATTGTGGGATAGTTAAAAGCACTCCTTCGGTCAAAATCGAGAAGATTTAAAAAAAAATGGGTTTCTCAAAATAAAAACAAAAAAAAATTAAAAAAAGGTAAGGGCAGGCCCTGACCCTTGCCCTTGCTCAAACCATATAATATAAAAACAAATATGTGGTTATGGGCTAGCGGCTATGACCCCGTCGGACCCACCAAACTCACAACATAAGTGTTAATATGGGAGGGGCATGGGCTTTCAACCTCGCCACCCCTACCCACTCTCTATATAGTACAACAGATGACAGATTCGAGGGAAAAGTCACCGATATGGGTCCAAACCCCCCTCATACATGCTATTAAAATAATGCACGAGTATGAAAATAGTTATGCCACCTTTTTATGGAGGGGGTAGGGCTTGACCACCAGACTTCCTCCCTCATATTTTGGATCTCAACCATCATATCAAGAAAACTTCCTTGGGGAGTACACCCACCTTAAATTATAGAGAATTGTATTTTAGAAGTGCGCCAAGGAGGATCTAGAGCAGAAAATTTTCTAAGGTAGAGTGGAACCTTGAGCACCATGCAGGATAGGGGTCGAACCATGAGCTAACCTCATTTGAACATGGCCCAGATTTCTCCGGCGTCAGAATCAGACAAATTTTATATGGATCCTACACGTCTCGGCGACACGAGTTCAACGATGTTGTCCATTTATTCATCATAGGTCTCCAATGTTCGGGCACTTTCAGCTATGGATGTATAAGGGTGTGATTTTGTATTGATGCTTGTACTTTCATTTTATTTTCCACTTAATGAAAGAGGGTCTCCCCACTGATTGAGCAGGTCCTAGAGACATAGTCCCTCTTGGACGAACTTTGATATCATTTTCTTTTCTTCTTTGCATGATTTTGTGCGCTTCTCTCTTTTTATGTTCATGCCTTTTAAGTTTCATGGTTAAGATGCAATTTTACATGTAATTCTTTAATCCATCTCAAATCTAAAGACCTTGGACCACCCATTTGTTTAAATCTATTTTTATTACCTGTAGATGCTATGTTTGTGACATGTTTGAAGAAATTCCTATCATGGATGGGTGGGGTTAGATGAGTTATGGTTGATATTTTTTCTTCCATTTTTTTTCTTTAATGTTATTTTTCCTCTCCTGAAGTTATAGGAAGGTCTAGGAAGTGACCTGGGCTCAGGGGAAGAAAATGTGGCACAAATCCCAGAGCTACAGGCATAAATTTTTTTGTTTGGGCTAGACCATGGATATAAGGTCTAAAGCTTCTCCCTTTCCCTTACAAGTCCACAGCTCAGCTTCAAAGGGGCTAAAAATTAGTCCCCCCTCAGGGAACAGGGCCTTGGGAGGTTGGGTTACCTCTTGGCGATGCCAATGATGCAGTGTAAGGTGTGCTTTTGGTGTTTTCGTCAGTTCCACTTCCTTAAGGTCATCTTGGAGTTTTAATATCGTATTAGTAGCCTCTTTTCAGATGTTTACCTCGGTTGGCTGGTTACTTGGGTAGATGTGGGAAGAGGGTATTACAGAGTGGTATCAGAGCATTGTTCAAATCTTGAAATGATGGGTGGTGTGTGGAAGATGTGTTTATGTTAGTTGCATTCATGTGTATTATGCTTGTAGTCTATATGTTCTTGTTGCATCTGTGTTGTTTTTGCCATGGTGGTAGCGGTTTTGGCCATGGAAGGGAAATGGTGTTGTTGTCAACATGTTGTCATAAGTGTATGATTCGTTATGTTTTTTTCACACATATGTATTGTTCATGCACACTTGATCTAATGTTTCTACATATTGTACATGCATTTCTTGTTTATATTAGGTCACACATTGGTCATGCTTGTGTGTTTTCTGTGTATGCTTTCTTATGTGATATTATATGTTGAAGATGCAATGGTTGTTCATGATTGGTTTTACATGTCAAGCATGTGCATATGATCAAGTTTCCATTAGTTTGGTTGAGGTTGTTATGCATAAGGCCATTGTATGAAATTAGGCCATCATGATGATGTTGATATGTTATGATGCTAATGTATTGGATGAGATAGAGTAGGAGATGTAGATGATCAAAGTGAAGTTGGAGCGTTGGACCTCAAGGCAAGAGCATATCGTCATACAAGTTGTATGATTCGCATGCAGGTATGTGATTCATGGATTGTTATATGCATTAGGGTTACTTATATATATTATTTTCATTTTATTGTTGTTATGGCTACATACATGATAGATGTTAGTTAATCAGTTTAGTTATATGTACATGCATGTGTTAGTCATGCATGGTAGATGTTGGTTGATTAGTGTAGTTATATGCATATGTGTTAGATAGTCATGAGTGATAGTAACATGTGGTTATATTCATTGCTATTTTTGTTCTATGTTGAGATAACTTGATGACTATGTTATACGTTTTTTGTGAGTATGTTTTAATTTTAACATTCTATTGTTGTATAGTTAGCTTGACGATTAGGTTATATTTGGTAATGAACATGATATACAACTTGTTGTTTTATTCTAGTAACTTGATGATTAGGCTTATTGCATTAAGATATTGATGCTATATGTATCATTTTGATTTGGATTCGCCTATGCAGTTGGCTAGGGTTAATACATTCGAGTATGATTCGACCTAATTATGATAGTGTGTTGCGCTAATCCAGAGTAGTTGTGCATATGTGATTGATATGCATGAATGACATATGTTATGAGTCTATGATGCAAACTTGTTAGCTAGTTACTATTATGGATATCATGACCTTATTTAGGTTGATTTGATGTTTCGTGAATTTATATTATGCTAATCTATATTGATTGTGCAGATAATATTGCCTCCCCTAAGATACATCAAGGTATGAGTTTTCTTATGTCGCGTACTTGATGCTTAATTGTTTGATTATGTCGCCTATTTGATGTTTGAGTTATTTTGTGTCTATTACATCATCTAGTTGATGTATTTAGCATGGTATGTTTGCAAGTTTTTTGAATTTTTGATTAGTTGCATGATGTGATTATGTGTTTATAAGGTTCCATGAGGAAAGAATCTTTTTTTAACATGGTTTTACTAACACGTATGAATTAAGATAGTTGATATGTACTTGAGCGCAAGAAGGGGATAGTTGTAATTTTATGCATTATGACTGATGAATGTGACTTGATTGTAGATTATGACATGGTTTTTATTCTTGCTAAAATTTGATTTCGAATTGATATATATGTTGTCTTGATGTTTGGTACATATGCCTGACATGTTTGTTCAGCTACAGGTCAGTTTGCTTGGCACAACAAGGTAAGGTAACTAGCATATTGTTATTATTATTTATGCACTGAAAATTATGTGTTGATGACAATATGATGGAGATTATCACATGGAAAAGAGATTTCCATGAAATATTGAAGAAGGCTTCGACTGAAATTTCCTTCAGAAGCACCTGGAACCATGGGGATTGAGTCATGGTGTCTGTTTTCAGTCTTATGCTTTTGGTATTTTATGATTTTTTGAGCTTGATTTACAGTCTTCTTTATGTCTAGTGGATAGCTATGCCACTTTAGTTGTGGTGTTGTATTTCTATTGGTTTTCATGGTTTTATTTTTGTTGTTTCTTGTTCTTGTCCTTGCCTTTTATGTTTTAAGAATATTGGGAATTGGTTGGGTCCATTGTGGTAAATGGATGGTGGCACAACAGTCATGAGAGAGGTAAAGAAAATGGATCTGAGATATCAGATGCCTTGGATATGTTGGGAATTTTTGTTCTAAACATTGTGCATATTGTGCAAACGAAGTTCTCTTATCCTAGACCTTATGATATCTAGCGATTGTGCTATGATCATGATCATGTCGATGTTTATATATGTATGTATATATATGTATGTATGTATGTATGTATGTATGTATGTCATTGATTGAGAGGGTCGTCATGGATGTTGATGGTTTTATGTTGATGGTTTATATGTATATATGTATGTATGGCATTATTTGATAGAATGATGATTGTTTTATGCTAATGATTATATATATGTATGTATCTATGTCATTGTATGACAGGGTTTTCAAGGATCATTCTTGTGGAGGAATGATTTCTCATATAGGTGAATTGCATGAAGAGGTTCCTAGCTATGAGGAATCAAGTGGCGGAGTAGCCTTGATAGATATATGACATTAGTATCATGTGAATATGATTTAATGTTATATGCATTTACTATGCCTATGTTTATGTTATGGACAATTAATGCCATCATTGAAGTGAAAGTAGTGTGATCTCCAGCATGGTAGGATAAAACTAGATAGTGGAAAGGCACTAGAAGCATCATTTCTTGTGGGTCCAGTGTGTGGTCCATGGATGTACAGTGCTATTGTTGTGTATATGTTGTGTATTTTGTATATTCAATTATTGTACCTATGGTGATTTGTAATTTTTCATATGTATTATTGTGTACATATGATGTTGTATATATGATGTTGCATATGAAGTGCCATGTATAGATGGTGCTATGTACAGGTTTGATATGCGATGTTTTGTGCATATGGTGATGTGCACATGTTGGATATGCGGTGTTTTGTACATGTGGTGCTCTGTACATTTTTAATATGAAGTGTTATGTACATATAGTGTTGTGTGCATGATGTACATATGGTGTTATGTGAATTTGGCATTGTGTGCATGGTTGTACACATGGTCTTGTATGCATGTGGTGTTGTGGGCAGGCGGTATCATGTAAATTTCATGCATATGGTTCTATGTACATATGGTTCTGTGTACATGTGGTATTGTGTACACATTGTACAGGTGGTGTGGTGTACATTTGGTGTTGTGTACACGTTGTGCAGGTAGTGTGTGTAGATGTGATATTGTTTACAAGTTGTGTATATGGTACTAGTATACATGTGGTATTATGTGCATGTCGTACATTTTGTGTTCGGACATGCGGTACTATGTACGTGCATGGCGTATTCATGGTATCACGATGTGTGTATTTTTTGCTTATGCAGGAATTCTGCTAGAAAGCAGATCCCGCATCTAAAAACACAACTGCTTCATAAAATCTGAAAAATACTCAAAGTTTCTACAATATAATCATGAAAAAAATTCAGCTCAATTAAACATGAAGGCGAAAAAGAGCCATATAATCAAACTTCCTTAACTATAATAAAATTTTGTGGCCAGATATTACATTGGGTGGCCTCTTGGCTCTTTGCCCGTTAAACCACTCCTCACTCACTCCCCTCAACTCTTCAACTATTGAAGTGTGTTCTCCTCACAAAACCCACTCATATTTATACATAAATAATGAATTTAATTCACTTCAAAAATCTCTCCACCTAATCCTCAACTAAATCTAATTTAAATAGATTTTAGGTGTGGACTCAACTAAGTCTCGTACATAGCATTCCTACTCCCTAATTTTGCTACTTAATTCTATTTTATCTCATATCCTTTTAATTAATAAAAGAATATTTACAAAATCCTCACTTTTCTAATTTATCTCCTATTTTATTTAAAAAATACCAAATTAATAAATAAAATAATTGAAATGTTACACCCCCATTTATTACATATTGAAAAATGAAATTTGGCCTTGATGCTCCTGCATCAGTTGTGTTGCATTCTCTGTACTTATATGTATATGTATATGTATATGTATAAGTATGTGTTATGTTGTGTGCCAGATGTAAGTGTATGTATTGTCTTTTATTGTACACCGGGTGTAGGTGTATGTGTAGTATGTTGATGTAGGTATGTATTGTGTTGTGGATGTATGTGTATTTATTGTCTTTTTTGTACATCAAGTGTAAGTGTATGTGTTGTGTCATACACCAAATGTAGGTGTATGTATGGTGTTGTGTTGTACACCGATTGTAGGTGTATGTATTGTATGGTGCTATATGTTGTCTGTAGATGTATGTATCATGGTCTACATTATGTGTATGTGCACATAGTTCAAGAGAGTGAACTAGTGTTTGCTAGGCTTGGAAAACGATCCGATGTGTGTATAGAAAGATAAAAGGCAGAAGTATGAACCGATGGAGAATAAGTATCGGTGTTTATTTCAATATTGTTAGGCATGTGATATGCCATTTCTAATTATTATGATTTCATGTTGTTACAGGTAAATTTGGGCATTATCCTACAAGACCTGGTCAAATTAGATATCATTCCCCAAGGCCAATGAATAGGGTCTATCATCCCCTTAATTTAGTTTCTATATGCCCTAAGTGAAGACATTCCTTTGATGGCTTCAATTGTGAGATTTCCAAGGTTTGAAGTATATACTATATGACCCATTAACTCATCAACACTCCTCTACATGGGCCTAACTGTGTTGTAGTGCACTTACCTCCATGCAAAGGTACACTTCCTGAAACTCAAGGATGCGTTGGTCTCCAGGGAGTGAAATCATCATTCTTCCGAGAATATCCACATGTCTAGTACATTCTAGAATAACTCATAGGTGTCATAGTTCGAATACAAGTTTTCATCCATCACCTATAAACTTTGAAACATGTCTCAATTGTTATTAGAAATTCATTCAATTCCATTTATTGAGAAACTACCTTCAATTTCCCCATAAATTGAGCACTCATCTAAGTGCTAGGGAGGGAGAATTTTGGGTAATGTTATGTTGTTGGATTCTCAATTGATGAGACTTGGAAGTACATGTATGCTGCTGAGATGATGCTTGGTGTGATGAGGATGGAATGAATTTAATCAGATTGACAATGAATCCATCTATTGGTTCTAATATTCTCCTCCTACTTTCTTAGTAAAAATATCTATTCATTTTATCATATGTATGATTATATCTTGTCAATTGCATTATTAATTATGTATGTATTCTGAGAGATAATCGGTTTTATTTGGTCAAGACAAGTAGATATTTGTATATTTGTATGTTTTTTTCCATTATCTGTCTTTGATTACAGGAACCGATCTAGCGACTTTAGTTTGATTGAGAGTGACGACAGCAACGACAAAAGGAGAAGGAGAGGGAAAGCATCACAAGTAGGTTTCCTTCCTTTCTGTCTATCTATTTGTCTTAGAGAAAATAATATTTCTCTTTCCTCTGTTGTTCTTAGTGAAGAAACACCACACTCAGGGAATCTAGTTTATGAGTATATTAGAATTCTGTATAACAAATTGACGACTTTGTTGGGGAAAAATCCATCTTTCCTGGTGTTTATGTCTCTGTTTACCATCATCGGTAGACTCTAATTTTCTTTATCAGTGATTCGAATGAAAAAATTTCCTTAGAAGTGTGTTTAGCTACTTGTTTCCCAAACTTAGCTGCGCCTAGTGCATTGTTGGTTAGGGTACAATGCACGATGTTCCATTCACGGGGGCACCGCAATGCACTGTCTACCCTTACAGAGTGTGTTGCCTCCTCAACCAACAAAATTCCATCGAAATTTGTCTTTGCTTTCAGTTTCAACCAATTTTTTTCTATATTCTCATAAGTCTATTTTCTCTTAGAGACAAGTAAACATTCCTTGTTATTCCTCCTTTTAAAATTTATTTGTTCAATGTTTCATTATTTGTTTTCTTTATCATTGAAAAATCAAATTAAAAGTAGTTAATTTTTGCATTAGATCAATTCTGTGTTCGAAAAGGATATTTTTTTTCATTCCACATTTCCTATAGGAAAATTGTAGTTTCATTATTCATTTTCCTAAGAGAAATTGTTGTTCAATTCCTCGTTTCTAAAAATAAAACATTTGTTTGATTTATTTTTGCATTTAGTTTTCTTTTACTCATTCACATTAAAGGGAGATGAAAAGATAAACATGCATGTGCATCGAGAGAATTGTGTGTGTTGCATAGGAACAAGTTAGGGAAATATACATTTAGTTTATGCTCTATTTTGTATGCTAAAAATATGATTGCTCTTTCCCGTTAGTAGCTAGTATTTTCATTGAAAAACTGAATTGAAAATTTTTCTTCTCATTTAGTTTGCATTTTAGGAATTTAATATTACATCATGTGGTGAACCTCAAATATAAAATTTAAACAATATCAACATAAAATTGACCTCAATCAACCTAAGAAAGCATTTTAACGATAACACTTACAATGTCTAGGCTAGAGACGTGTTCGAACGTCATTAAACATAGGAGTTGTCGCTAACTTGTGTGCAATACATTCTGAATGTGAAATCCCACTCCATGTACATAAGTATATCGGAGCTTTTCCACGTACCTTTGGGTATATAGGGCGGTGTTCTAGTACAAAAATTATAATGGGGTGCTCTCACTGTGCGGTTTCGCATTAGATAATGCTTATATGGACCTGGGCCTCTACGTACCTTAAGATATATTTGGGAGGAAAAATTTAGGTTGCTTACCATCCATAGGTAACCGAGTCAGACACCTTGTAACTTGTGATACACCGAACATAACATTCGAGGAGATTTCCTACCTGTACTTCTTGGTTCACTGGGAGGTATTCTGTAGTTCACAATTACATTGTAAACCTTTTTCCGAGTATCACCATTTTATTTGTTTATTTGTTTTTGTAATAAAATCAATCAGTCACCATGGAAGAAAAAATTCCTTTTGATGCAGGAGCGTTAGACCGTAATTGAAATTCAATGTCGTGAAGGGTGAAACATGGACAACTGTTTGTAAAAGTGGAAAATTTCTGTGAAACAGAGCTAAAATGATGGAAGCAATAAGTCTGAAAAATATTTGAATTGTTGTAATTATCTACCATGTAATCAAATTGAGAGAGTTTAGGGGTTAGTTGAGCGATTTGTGGGAGAAAAACTCATGGATATTAGATGATCCACTCCTTTGTAATTTCTTTACAAATGAGTCTGTATTATGTTGATTGTTAGGTCCTTATATTACTAGTATAGTCCCTTATTTTTGTTAGTTTAACCCCTTTATTGTTATTGTTGTACCCCTGTAACCCCATATTGTTATTATTGTGCCATTACATTATTATTGTTAAGTCAGCTAGGATTACATTGTGGCCCCATGGAATCCTATATATAGAGAGGAGGTTTTTTCATTTGTATGATCCAATAATTGTTCATTCATGTAACGTATTGAAGGTTTCCCCCTTGAAGTGGCTTGTTTCTAAGGCATTGATATATATTTTATTCTATTCTTGGAGCTGTTTTCACAACATTTAGTGTCAGAGCTTTTGGATTCTAGGTTTTCGCTGCTCCAAACAGGTCATCGTGGAATTTTCGCTATAACATTTTTTATACTAAGGTTCAAAAGCTAAAAGTTTTAAAGCACAGAGCCAAATGCCTGAGGAAAATCACCACAAAATTTAGAGCTTGGTTCGCAATATTTTTGGAGATATGATCTATGGAAGCTAGGTCATTTTGCAGGCTCCTGAATTTTACCTAAACATGTCATCATGGCATTTTCACTATAAATTTTTTTCTACGGATGTTCAGAAGCCGAAATTTTTAGAGTGTGAAAACGAAATCCTAAGGAATATCTTCGAAAATTTTTAGATCTGGGTTCGCAATATTTGTGAAGATATGGTCTGTGGAAGTTAGGGCTTTTTCAGGCTTCTAAATTTCATCTCAAAGAGGTGATCGTGGGAAACTCTTCATAGCTCTCTCTCTGAGCATCATATTGGAATGTTGTAAAAAGTGGCCAAAATTACACTAAATGTAGTTTTCTTTCTATCAATTTTAGAGCCAACGGAGGAAACAGTGACACATGGAAAGTTTTACAAGTTCACTCTACTGAACTAGTCCATAATTAGGTTATTGTGGGAGATTGGGAGTAATTTTGTGTTGAAAAATCCAAAACAGGTTATACCTATGGCATTCGAAAGAAGATTCAGAGGACTAATTTAGGGGTAAATTTTAGATATTGAAGATCTGAAATCATAGAGATAATTTAGTTTCAATATCAAGCTCCTCAAAAGCAAGAAAAAGGTTTGTATTTTTTTCGAATTACATAAGTCTCATTTGAAAAAAAATTAGTTTGAATTTATTCCAAGGGCATATTGAAGAATAGATATTAGTATTGGGTTCTAAAATGTCCTGTAAAAATAATTCAACACCTATTAAGCCTTCATAAGGCTCCACTATGACCCATGAAGACAAAGAAACACAACATGAGATGTCAAAAATACAAGAGCAGGTGCACCAAATTTTTCTATCGAAAAGAGCAACAAAAAATGAAATGGAAGTTTTGAAGAAAGGCGTGGAAACTAAGATGGATGGTTTGAAGAAAGGTGTGGAAGCTAAGATGAATGGTTTGGAAGCTAAGATGGATGGCATGGACGTGGGCATGGAAGCTAAGATGGATGACATGGAAGCTAAGATCGATGAAAAAATGAAACGAAACATGGAAAACATGAAGAATGGTCTAAAAGTAGACATCGAAGGTTTGGCAAAGTTGATACAAGAAATGTTTCCTAATGGTGAAAATACAGTAGAGGAAACTCATGATGAGAACAAAATAAATGTTAATCATGATTTCATAAACTCTAAGGTTGGATGGAAGAACCACCATATTCCAAATATGGATATGAGAAATTTTGATGGAAATGATCGTATAACATGGATACTACAAGTGGAGCAATATTTTGATCTCAATAATGTTCAAAACACACAAAAGGTACCCGTTGCAACTTTACATTTAGAAAAAAATGAATTTGTATGATATCGATGGCTTTTCTCCCATAAAAAAATTGTCAGTTGGTCAATTTTTATGGAGGAAATGATAGCATATGAAGATACAAAGAGCAGCACCTTCTTCAGCCAATTGATAAATATCAAGAAAAAGGGTTTAGTGGTGGAGCACATTGAGGACTTCCAAAAATTGAATATAAGGGTAACTTATATTCCAGAGGAACACATGATTGATGTCTTCATAGGGACATTAAAGGATAACATCCAACATGAAGTTCATGTTTGGGAACCAGATTCATTAGAGAAGGCATTCAGGTTGGCAAGAAAACTTGAATGTAAAATTATGGCAACAAGGAAGCCTACCACTCACATCTATAAAGATGGAGGTGTTGCTAATCCTAGACTTCCACAACCTACAATGTTGACACCACAGAAATTGGAAGAAAAAAGATCAAAAGGGCTTTACTATAGTTGTGATAGAAAATACAGAAAAGGTCATAAGTGTGCTGAGAATAAATTATTTTATAGAGATTGTGACGAGGAGGAAGAAAATACACAAGAAACTTCAGAAGAAGAGGATATACACCAAGAAGCAACCCTAGAAGAAGAATAAATGAGTCTTACCATATCATGTAATGCATTGGTAGGAATTAACACTCCTCAAACTCTCAAGATAGAAGGACATATCAAGAAGAAAAAGGTAATAGTGTTGATTGATTTGGCTAGTACCCATAATTTTATTCATTGTAAGGTAGCCAAGGAATTGAATTGTTTCCTATACCCAGCACCAAAATGTCAAGTGATGGTTGCAAATGGAGGAACTATAAATTTCTCTGGAAAATGCCATAATATATAGCTATCCATGGGGGAATATGTATTAAATAGTCCAATTCTTTCCATCCCAATGGGAGGTGTTGATGTTGTACTTGGAGTGCAATGGTTACAATATTTGGGAATGGTAGCTTTTAATTTTCAAGAAATTTTCCTGAATTTTTTTTCAGTAGGAAAGGAAATCAAATTACGGGGTATCGCAGGGAAGCCAGGAAAGATAATAAGCTTTAATTTCATGACAAAGCTTCTGAAGAAATAATAACAAGGCATAATTGCACAATTATGCTCACTAGAAGTTCCAACATCAAAATCATCTATTTCTCTAGATTTCCAAAGAGTCTTGGATAATCATTCCAAGGTGTTTGATACTCCCAAAGGACTCTCACTTACTCGTGATCATGATCATGCTATTCATTTGATTCCAGGAAGTGTTCCTCCAAACATCCGGCCTTACAGATATCCTTATGTCCAAAAGAGTGAAATGGAACATATGATTGCAGAAATGTTATCTGGTATAATTCAACCTAATCAAAGTTCTTTCTTTGCTCCAGCAGTATTGGTGCACAAGAAGGATGGATCATGGCACATGTGTCCGGATTATAGGGAGCTCAAGAAGCTCACTATTAGAGATACATTTCCCATTCCTATGATTGATGAATTATTAGATGAATTATATGGAGCAATTTATTTTACCAAGTTGGATCTTCGTTCAGGATATCATAAAATTATAATGAAGTCTGAAGATATTCTGAAAACAACATTTCGAACTCATGATGGTCATTATGAATTTCTAGTCATGCCTTTTGGCCTTACCAATGCACCTTCTACATTTCAAGGGTAGATGAATTCCATTTTCAAACTCTTCCTTATAAAATTTGTTCTAGTATTTTTTGATGATATACTAATCTACAGAAGGTCTTCAAAGGATCATGTTGAACGTGTTGACATGGTGCTCAAACTATTGGAGGAGAAACAATTCTATGCAAAAACATCCAAATGTTTCGTTGGGAGCACAAGAGGTGGAAAATAAGGGTCATGTTGTATCTCACGAGGGTGTTAAGGTAGACCCTAAAAAAATTAAGGCCATTAAGGAATGGAAAGCCCCCACAACCATAAAGCACTTGCGTGGATTTCTCGGGTTAACAGGGTATTATCGCAAGTTTGTTAAGAATTATGAGAGGATAGTAGCACCTCTAACAACATTATTGAAGAAAGATGCATTTTCATGGACTCCTGAAGAAGCTAAGGTGTTTGAACATCTTAAAGAGGAAATTTTCCTAGCAACAGTCTTAGCTACGCCAGACTTCATAATAACCTTTATTATTGAATGTGATGCCTCAACAAATGGAATTGGTGTTGTTTTCATGCAAGAAGGAAGACCCATTGCTTTTGAAAGTTGTTCAATAAAAGGAACGTATTTACAAAAGGCTATTTATCATAAGGAAATGTTGGAAATACTACATGCACTAATGAAATGGAGACCTTACCTAATGGGAAGACACTTCAACATAAAAATTGATCATGATAGTCTTAAACAGTTTTTGGAACAAAGACTATATTTGGAAGAGTAGCAAAAATGGGTCACAAACATGTTGGGTTATGAATTTGAAATCATCTACAAAAAAGGGAAGCTAAATGTTGTTGTAGATGCACTCTCAAGAAAGGATGAAGAGGTGTAATCATTGCTTTGTGCCATTTCTATTACCCAACCAGATTGGATAACCGAATCAAGGGATGAATGGAAGAAGGACAAAGAAGTTTGGACACTCATTCAAAATTTGCAGCAAGATCCTAGTACATCTAATAAATTTAGTTGGAAAAATGATTCCTTATGGTACAAATATCGCTTATATATTTGCAAGACTTCTGAACTAAAACAAACTATTCTTTTGGAATTGCACACTTCTCCTTTAGGAGGACACTTGGGGTTTTTAAAAAGTTACAACAGGGTGAAGAAATAACTTTTTTGGGATGGCCTTAAATTTTATATTCAAAATTTTGTGGCGGAATGTTTGGTTTTCCAACAAAGTAAAGTTGAGACAATTAAGACCCGAGTCTTCTACAACCTTTATCCATTCCAAGTCAACATTGGGAGGTGATTTCAATGGATTTTATCACAGGTTTACCTAAATATAAAGGAAGGAGTGTCATCATGGTGGTAGTTGATAGAATTAATAAGTATGCACACTTTTGTGCATTATCTCATCCATTTAAAACAAGTACAGTTGCTACTGCATTTATGGAAACAATTCAAAAGCGACATGGAAACCCGAAGATTATTGTAAGTGATAGAGATCCCAATTTTACAGGAAATTTTTGGATTAAATTATTTTCTTGTTTGGGTACTCAAATAGCTCATATCTCATCTTATCATCCTCAGTCTGATGGTCAAACAGAGATAGTGAATAAATGTTTGGAAGGATATCTTCGTTGTTTTGTATCTGATAAGAAAGAAAAATGGGTCAAGTGGTTACCTCTCGCTGAATGGTGTTATAGAAATTCCTTCCATACTGTAGCAAAAATGATGCCATTTGTGGCACTTTATGGATATCATCCATCATTCATGACATCTTATTTAAGGGAAAATTATAGGGTTCAAGCAGTGGAGGATCACATCGAGCATCAACAAGAAGTTCTCCAACTCTTAAAGGATAACCTAAATTTGGCACAAAATCAAATGAAACAATAGGTGGATAAACATTGCAGTGAGAGAAGTTTTGATGTGGGAGACTCAGTCTTTTACGGACAAAACCATACAAATAAATTTCCCTCAAGCAAGATAAGAAGGATAATAAATTATCGCCAAAGTACTATGGTCCTTACAAGGTGTTGTAAAAGATTGGTACTACGACATACAAATTGCATCTTCCTAATTCTTCACGAGTGCATCCAATTTTTCATGTTTCATGCTTAAAAGATGTTATAGGGGATAAAATTCCAGTTCATACAATATTGCCAGAACTAGATGAGGAAGGAAAATCCATATTGGAACATGAAGCAATCACGGAAACAAGAACTCGACAGCTACGAAATCAATCAATTTCAAAGTATCTCATCAAATGGAAGAACTTACCCACTGAAGACTCTACATGTGAGGATGAGAATTTTATACAGAAGCACCCAAAGCTAATGAAGCATTGAGGAAAACACTTTTTTGGAGAGGAGCATGTTAGATCCTTATATTACTAGTATAGTCCCTTATTGTTGATAGTTTAACCCCCTTATTTTTATTGTTGTAACCCTGTAACCCTCATATTTTTATTATTGTGCCCTTACATTATTATTGTTAGGTCAGCTAGGATTACATTGTGGCCCCATGGACTCCTATATATAGACAGGAGGTTTTTTCATTTGTATCATCCAATAATTGTTCATTCATGTAATGTATTGGAGATTGGCCCCTCAAAGTGGCTTGTTTCTAAGGAGGTGAAATCTCTTTTCTTCTATTTTTGGAGTTGGTTTCACAAAAATGATGAAACCGATAAGTCTCTAAAAGATTTGAATTATTGTAATTATCTGCCCTGTAATCAAATTGAGAGAGTTCAAGGGTTAGTTGAGTGATTTTTGGGAAAAAAAATAGTGGATATTAGATGATCCACTCCTTTGTAATTTCTTTATAAATGAGTCTATATTGTGTGATGATAAGGTGGACAGTACAAAATGTAGTTGTAGGGATTTAGTTTGATTCCGGTCATAGTGGCCTTAGCCTGTAACTCGAGTTCAGTGAAGTAATGAAATGTGCATGTTTTTATACATCTAGGATTAATCTGGATTTTGTAGTGTCTGTGTATTGTATAATTTTTTTTCTTATGCGTATATATATATATATATATATCCTTCTTATTTTAAAATTTTTAATTGATAATTTGTGTGAGTAAGAGTGAGGGACAAATTTCTTATGAACTTCCTTTTAGACTAGGTATGTAAGAACTGGCGTATTGAGACACAATTTTATTGATAAAGAACAAGTTGCATGCAAGTGAAATAGACGGTGAGATTAAGTTAGAGAAGAACAACAAGATATGGAAAATGGATGAGTGCACATCAAGCATCAGCGACATTTGGGGTTATTATTAAGAATTCGCATGATAAAGTATTTTGGTTTGTATGCGATGCAAGAAGAGCCACATGTCAGCGAGGTCTATGCGCATATTGCATGGTGCATAAGATAAGGGGAGCAGCTACTAGTGAAAGGATAAGTTCGTGAAATGCCGAAGTGTGATAAGTTTTACATGTTGCAATGTTGCGATGCAACATCGTCATTGCAACTTCACATTAGCCTTATTATATGTTTGACATTAACATTAATTTTTATATATTGTGACATGCGATGTCGTAAAAATCCCGAATTGCGATATGGTTTGGGAGCTATATGCGAAGTGTTAAGATTTCCCATTGCGATAAGTTTAAAACCTATGCTATTGTAATTCATTGCGAGTAAGGGATTATTATGTGGGCCCATAAACCACAGGTCCATGGTATATTATGTTAATTGCAGTTTCATGCTGCATCAAGTGGTATCAGAGAAGGGAAATATTTCCTGCGAGAGGAAGATTTTAAGTGCAAAAGGACGTACATATTGTTGAATATTGGTAAGATTGTGGTCTATATATTGTTATGCAGATAACGACAGAAGAAGGTGAGAAGATTTTTGGTAGCCTAAAGAAAAGAGTTGCTCAGAAAAATGGTTCTAAAGGAGAGAACCAGAGAAAGTTCTGAAATATTGAGCTCAGAGGAGAGAGGCTTGGTGAAGTATCGTGTAGCAGGGAGGACTTGCTACTATAGAGGTTTTGTTGCAGCTCACGAATTTTTTTATGGAAAGATTAGAAAGGAAATTCCATAGAGGATGTGGGTAGAATTGCCAAAAAGGAAGATTTGGTAATGATGGCAAGCAACATACTTGCTAGAGAGATGAAGAAGGCATATGACCAGGAGGTCATAAATTTTTTGTACCTTGGGAGTCTAATGCAGGAACATTGGACCATAATTGAAATTAAATGTTGCAAAGGGTGAAACGTGGACAATCGTTTGTAAAAGTGTCAAATTTATGTGAAACAGAGCTAAAATGATGGAAGCGATAGGTCTCTAAAATATATGAATTATTTTAATTATCTTCCATGTAATCAAACATAGAGAGTTCAGGGGTTAGTTGATCGATTTGTGGGAGAAAAAATTGTGGATCTTAGATGATCCAATCCTTTGTAATTTCTTTATAAATGAGTCTATATTGTGTGATGATAAGGTGGAAAGTACGCAATGTAGCCACAAGGCTTTAGTGTGATTCAGGTCGTCGTGGCCTTAGCCTCTAGCTCGAGTTCAGTTAAGTAATGAAATGTGTGTGTTTTTATACATCGAGGATTAACTTAGATTTTTTCGTGTCTGTGTATTGCTTAATGTTGATTCTTATGCGTGTATATATATATAAACCCTTTTAATTGATAAGTTGTGTGAGTAAGACTGAGGGACGAAGTTCCTATGAACTTCGTTGTAGACCAGGTATGGCAGAACCAGCATATTGAGACACAATTCTATTGATAAACAACAAGTAGCATGCAAGTGAAATGGATAGTGAAATTAAGTTAGAGAAGAACAACAAGAGATGGAAAATGGATGAGCGCACATCGTGCATTGGCGAAATTTATGGTTATTATTAAGACTTCACATGATAAATTATTTTGGTTGTGATGCGATGCGAGAGGAGCCACATGTCTGCGAGGTCTATGCACATATTGGATGGCACATGAGATTAGGGGAGAAGCTATCAGTGAAAGGATAAGTCCATGAAATGCCGAAGTGCGATAAGTCATGCATGTTTTCGTGTTGTAATGCAACATTGTCATCGCAACTTCGCATCGACCTTATTATATGTTTGACATTATCATTATTTGGTATATATTGCGACTTGTGATGTCATAAAAGTCCCAAATTGCGGTAGGTTTGGGAGCTGTCTGCAGAGTGTTAAGAATGCTAACTGCTATGAGTTTAAAACCTGTGCTATTGTCATCTGTTGCGTGTAAGGGATTATTATGTGAGCCCATAACCCACATGTCCATGGTATATTATATTAATTGTAGTTTTCGCCGCATCACCTTTTCTCGATGTTCACATAGAATAGCACTTAAACCACCTTTACCACCAGAAGCCATTTTTGGTCAGTGAAGGCAACCTCATTCTACTGAAACTAGTACCATTAGTACCTCTCGTGCATCAGCTTCATCACTTCTACCAGAGTTGTCTCGAGACATTTCTACACATCGTGGATTATCTATTGTCGCCGAAATAGAGTCCCCACAGCTACCTCTGGACACTATCCATCCAATCAATCAAACCATACTTATTATAGAATTTTAAATCAAGAAATATTATTATGTATAAATTTTTTAAAGTAATAATAAAATGTTAATAAATAATAATAATAATAATAATAAAAGAAAATATTTTAATATAATTCATGTATAAAATATTTTAATAAATAAACCAAAAAAATAAGACAAGATTACACATTTTTTATTATTCGTATTCGTGATAAATTTACAGTGAATGTCGTTTAAATGAACTAAAAAAACGAAAACAAGATTAAACATTTTTTATTATTCTCATTCTTTATAAATTTAGCGTGAATAAATTTTAAATTAATATATAAAATTATATTTGAATTAAATACTAATAATTTTTTAATTAATATATATTCCATATATATAGATATTAAATATTTATATTTTAGTATAGATGTTTTCATAGATAATTAATTAATATTGATAAAGATTTTTAGTGATCAATGATTCGGGACGTTTCTACTGAACTTTTTACTCATATTCATTAAACTTAAGCTTATAAAAATGTGTAAAAAAGTCATCCAAAATATTGAACAAATCATGAATCACAAAATACAATTCTTCAAAAGTATTCATCAATATAAATATTTTTATTTTTATTAAATTACAATTTAAAAATTAATATTTTTCATAAATTGTAAATTTATTATTTAAATATTATTATTTTTTAAATAGAAATCAAATTACTACCATAAAAATATGCCACTTCATTAGCCGAGGGTAATATGAAGAGTCTTCCCTATCATAAAGTTATACAAACAACTCACATCACATAAATCATTGAAGCCAAGCCTAACATGACCAAGCTTATAACACTTCAACACTCTAACCATGCAAGCGACACGCGACACTTCATAGGGGAAAACTTAGAACAACTCAAACCTTACATAATCAATACAACGTAACCGAATAGCTAAAACATTGCCAAAACTATCCAACCTAACTTGATAAAGGAAATATTGAATTGTGAAACAAATGACTTGGGCCTGTCAGTTTTAGAAATGGGAACGTGGAAAAGGGCAGGTAATGTGCTCCATCGCATCACCGATTCCTTTTTCAAATTTCCGCATGGCAGCAGAGGTCAAGCAAATGGGAAAAACTATTCCCTCAGCGCTCCTTGTATTACGAGTAGCGATGAAGAAGTTGATAATGCTCGGCACTACACATATTCCACTTTTTTCTGGTCCTCCGTTGGCTGCTCTCCCCCAACTAAAATCCACATCTCTGAAGCGCAACTTGGTAATGTCCGAAACGAAAAAACTAAGAGATTGAATTTGGTTTGTTATAATCTGAATTTACAGAAAACTATCATAATTTCTTAAAATATATGATTTTCAAGACAAAAAAAGTTCAGAAGCTATAATCTAAATTCACAAAAAACTACCATAATCTTAAGACAAATAAAACAGTCTAGTAAGACTATGACCAAATCTATCCCCGATCTCACGTATTCGTCGTTCACGGCCAATTTTACTTCGTTTATCAGTCTCAGAGCGCAAGACATTGGTCTGTTTAACAATTCTCCTGTGGTCATCTTCGCGCATGCAAGGCTTATCCCGTTGTCATAGAATCATTCAAGGCCACAAAATGGCTTGTCTCTTGATTGAATCGATCTACTTGTGCCCTAAGAAGAATGAATTTTTGGATCCCATCTGTCTGAAACAAAAAAGGAGCCCACCATAGTAAAGTGAGGGCGTGCTCCCAATTCCAACAAATCTGTCCCCGATCGCACGTATTCGTGGTTCACAGCCAATTTTTCTTAACATCTTTCCCGCGGTTGTCTTCGCACACGCAAGGCTTATCCTATTCCCGTAGAACCCTTCAGAAGCGGCGGTTAGGTTTTCGTGCTGACATTGCCTTGTCCTAAAGTTTAAATTTTTTTTAAGACTAGCCCAATCACATTTATCAATGTTGTTGATATTTGTTGATAGGAGTGTATGAAATCAATTTACAACCACATTCACTAATATGTTTATATATGTGAATAGGCCTATATCCACCACCCACCATATGTATTTTACCAAAATAATCATTATATATTTATCAATATAATTACCAATATATCTTATATATCTACTTGTAATATATTAATAATATATATATATATATATATATATATATATATATATATATTATTTGATAATAAAATATTATTAAATTTCTTAATATAGTTATAAGTCAAATTATACTAAAATTAAAATATAACATAATACTAGTATTTTATTACTATTTATAATAAGTATATATCTCTTACAACTATACGAAGTGATTATTAATATTATAATCTAAAAGAACTAATAATCCCAAGGGTCTAATATTATAAACCCAAGGAATTGGTTAATCCAAGGGGGGAATATTAAAAAGCTAATAGATCAAGAAACCCAAGGGATTCATACTAAAAAGAGAATATATTAATAAAGCCTAGGAATTAATATTTGAAATACAAATGAATTATAAACTCACATGATTATTAATATTATAAACTGAAGAGAACAATCAAATTTATGAATTGTTAATATTATAAACCCAATGAATTAAAAATATAAAGGATTAATAAACCAAATGGATTGATATTAAAAACACAAGGAAATAATAAACCCAAGGAATTATTAATATTATAAACCAAAAGAACAAATAAACTCAGGGGTTTAACATTATAAACCAATATGAAAAACATACAACACAGATAAGGACAAAGGATCAATATGAAAAACACAAAAGATTACTAAACCCTAAGAATAAAGATTTTAAACTAAAAAACATAAGAAATTAATAAAACCTAAAAATTAATATTTTAAATGAAATAGATTAATAAACCCAAGGCATTATTAATATTATAAACCAAAATAAGTAATAAACCCAAGGGTTTAATACTATAAACCAAAGTAATTGGTGAAACCAAGGGATAAATATTAAAATTATAAACGAAGAAATTAATAAATCCTAATAATTAATATTTTAAACTAAAGAGATTAATAAACACTAATAATTAATATTTTAAACTCAAGAGATTAATAAACCCAAAGAATTATTAATATTATAAACAAAAAGAACTAATAAAGCCAAGTGTTTGATATTACCAACCAAAGAAATTGATGAACCCAGGGGATAAATATTAAAGACACAAGTGATCAATAAGGCCAAGGGATCAATATTAAAAACACAAGAGATTAGAAAACCCTAAGAATTAATATTTTTGACTCAAAAACCTAAGAAATTAATAAACCCTAAGAATTAATATTTTTAACTCAAGAGATTCTAAGGCCCAAATGTGGTTTAATATTTTAAACGAAAAGAACTAATAAACCAAAGGGTTTTATGTCATAAACCCAAGTAATTGGTAAACCTAATGGATAAATACTAAAAACCTAAGGGATAAACAAGGTGAAGGGATCAATATGAAAAGAAAAAGAGATTAATAAAGCCTCCAAACTAATATCTTAAACAAAAAGGTATGATAAAATCACATGATTATTAAGATTATTAATTCAAGGGAATAATATTAAACCTAAGAGATTAATTATAGATGTCAATTATATAAAAGCCTTTAGATAAATACTATAAACCGTAAAATAAACATGGTTGAGCATGTTTGACTTAAACATTGAGACAATTATTGTCATAATGTGACGTTGGATGAAGAATGACCATGGTTTTCCATGACTGATTTTGATATTGAGACAATATTTGTTACAATGTGACATTTGACCATGGAAGACCTTGATTGACTATGACTAACTATGATTAACAATGGTTGCCCATGGTTGATTCTCATATAGAGACAATGTTTTTCATAATGTGACATTGGACCATGCATTAATATTAAAGTGTATGACTAATATTTAATGCCTAATATTACCAATCCAAAGAATTAGGAAACTCAAGGGATTAATAAACCCTAATAATTAATATCTTAAACTGAAAACGTAACAAATGAATAAACCCTAAGAATTAATAATTTAAACTAAACAGATTAATAAATCGAAGGGATTATTAATATTATAAACCAAAAGAACTAATAAAACCAAGGGTTTAATATTATAAACCAAAGGAATTGGTGAACCCAAGGGATAAATATTAATATTATAAACCGAGAGATTAGTAAAGCATAAGAATTAATATTTTAAACTTAAGAGATTAATAAACTCAAGGGGTTATTAATATTATAAACCAAAATAATAAACCAAGGGGTTTAATATTACAAACCAAAGGAATTGGTGAGCCGAAGGGACAAATATTAAAGACCTTAGAGATCAATAAGGCCAACGGATAAATATTAAAAATAAAAGAGATCAATAAACCCTAAGAATCAATATTATGAAGTGAAATCTTATAATCCCCAATGTTATAAATTGTAAATATTAAACACAATATTATAAACCCTGATATTAAACCCAAATATTATAAACACAATATTAACCCCTAATTATAAATGTTATATATTAAAATCTATATTATAACCCAACATATTACGATATAATGAAAATCATAATATTAAAACTCAAAAGATTAATAAACCCAAGGGATTATTAATATTATAAACCAAAAGAACTAATAAACAAAACATTTTAATATTATAAACCAAAGGAATCAGTGAATCGAGGGGATAAATTTTAAAAACCTACATGATCAATAAGGCCTAGGGATCAATATTAAAAGAAAAAAAAGATTATTAAACCCTAAGAATACAAATTTTAAACTCAAAAACCTAAGAAATTAATAAAACCTAATAATTATTATTCAAAATTAAATATATTAATAAACCCAAGGCATTATTAATATTATAAACCAAAAGAAGTAATATACCTAAGGGTTAAATATTAAAAACTAAAGTAATTGGTGAACCCAAGGGATAAATATTAACATTATAAACCAAGAAATTAATTCACCCTAATAATTAATATTTTAAACTCAAGATATTAACAAACCCTAAGAATTAATATTTTAAACTCAAGGGATTAATAAACCAAGGCGTTATTAATATTTTAAACATAAACAACTAATAACACCAATGGTTTGATATTACAAACCGAAGGAATTGGTGAACCAAAGGGATAAATATTCAAAACCTAAGTGATCAATAAGGCAAAGGGATCAATATGAAAAACACAAGAGATTAATAAAGCCTGAAAATTAATACCTTAAAGAAAAAGGTTTCATAAAATCACATGGTTATTGATATTATAAACTCAAGGGGATAATATTAAACCTAACATATTAATATTATAAACCTCAAGTATATAAAAATATTTAAATAAATATTATAAACCTCAAGTATATAAAAATCTTTAGATAAACACTATAAACCATAAAATAAACATGGTTGAGTATGCTTCATTTAAACATTAAGACAATTGTTGTCACAATGCGACATTGGATGAAGAATGACCATGGTTTTCCGTGGTCGATTTTCATATTGAGACAGTCTTTGTCACAATGTGACATTCAACCATGGAAGACCTTCATTGACTAAAATTAACTATGATTAACAATGGTAGCCCATGGCTGATTTTAATATTGATTCAAAGTTTTTCATAATGCAACATTGGACCATGCATTAATATTAAAGTGTAAGACTAATATTAACACTTAATATTACCAACCCAAAGAATTAGAAAACTAAAGGGATTAATAAACCCTAATAATTAATATCTTAAACTTAAAATGTAAGAAATTAATAAACTCTAAGAATTAATAATCTAAAGTGAAGAGACTAATGAACCATAAGGATTATTAATATTATAAATGAAAAGAACTAATAAACCCAAGGGCGTGATATTATCAACTAAAGGAGTTGGTGAACCCAAGGGATAAATTACTATTATAAACCAAGAAATTAATAAAGCATAATAATTAATATTTTAAACTCAAGAGATTAATAAACCTTAATAATTGATATTTTAAACTTAAGAGATTAATAAACACAAGAGGTTATTAATGTTATAAACGAACATAATAAACTCAAGGGTTTAATATGACAAACCAAAGGAATTGGTGAACCCAACGGATAAATATTAAAGACCTAAGGGGCCATTAAGGCCAAAGGATCAATATTAAAAACACAAAAGATCAATAAACCCTAAGAATCAATATTATGAATCAAAATATTATAATCCCCAATGTTATAAACTCTAAATATTAAGCACAATATTCTAAACCCTAATATTTAACCCAAATATTATAAACCCAATATGAACCCCTAATTATAAACAATATGTATTAGAATCTATATTATAAATGAACATTTTACGCCATAATGTAAATCATAATATTTTTTTTCTAAGTCTAACTTCTATTTATAAAAACATATAGTACATGGATTGTCTAGCCTCTGGGATTGCTAGACTAGCCAATTTCAGAGGCGCTCTGAGGCAAAAGATCAAAATTGTGACTGCCCCAGAAGGGGAAAAAAGCCAAATTAGTTTTACTACAGCTGCCCACCATGGAGAAATCGACTTTATACAAAAAGAAGTAATGCATGACGAAAATGTCTAGGAGCAACATAATAAACTGGAAAAAGAGTCCCAAACTGAAAAGAAACCTGAATAATTTAGGTGTCATTGCCTAGGGGAGGTGTCTCCTCCACAATTAGGCACCTGTACTCCTTAGTGTCATTAGAAATCATGTCGTGGAGCACTGCATGTTCAGGAATGTTGGCAGTGCATGTACTGCCCATGCCCCCTTCATCACCAGACCATTCGTTACTGCTGTTATCGTTGCCACTGCTACCATTGCCTATGCTGCCCTTGCTTTTGATGCTGGAGGCGGGAGCGCCATGAATGACAGGAATAGCTTCAGAGTTTCTCAAAGGCGCTAGAGGCATCGAATTTAAAGTGGATTTTCTGAGAAATTTCCTGGGACGAAGCCTCTCGGCATTAGATGCTTCCTCCTTGAAGCTTATAGATATGGTGGTTGTGATGCAATGACAGTCCAGCGTGAAAGTGTAATGGAATTGAGCGGAGTGTGAAGTGGATGGAGAGGGCAAAGTCTTCAGATTAGGAAGCGGCAGGGGAGAGTGACTAGTGGGGTGGTAGAGCGGTGAGGAGGAAATGCGAACAGGAGTTAAGGAGCATGACCTCCTTGAGGCCAAGTCTCGGCCATGACCACTACAAGTAGAAAGATATTGACCATAAGAATCCTCCAACAAAGGAGATGAAGAGTCAGAATGTTTGGAGAATGGAGGCCTGGATGCCCTGCCACGCCCACTACCTCGACAACAGCGCATATGGTGGTGCTTAGGCATAGTGGTGCTCGTAGAGGCACTATTCAAAGGTTGAGACAAGAGGGCAACAGAAGGCTGAGGAGTCGAGTGTGCAGACGAAAGGGGAGCCGAAGGCTCAAATTCAAAATTTAGGCTGTAATGAAGGTTGTGGAAGATGTGGTGGCTAGGAGCAAGGACAATACAACAATAGAGACTACATTGCCTCCCTGTGGGCATTTTAGATCTTGGCTCCGAGAACTCAGAGGGACAGATACAACTTGATGGCAATGGAGGAAGGTTGCTGCTCTGAGACATTTTGAAGTGAGGTTGAGTGCATCGGTAGATGAGCATCTTAATGGAGTTCGGTGGGTGTAGTTGGTATAAATAAATTCTCGCGGCTTAAGCCCATACGTGACCATGTGGCTGAGCCATGTGTCACGCCATGGGCTCGCCATACGCCAGTATTCATTGATCACCCACATACAAGAATGTAAATCATAATATTAAGACATAAAAGTTAATTAAATCCAAGGGAATATTAATATTATAAACCAAAAGAACTAATACACGCAAGGATTTAATATTATAAACCAAAGGAATCAGTGAACCAAGGGGATAAATATTAAAATCCTACATGATCAATAAGGCTGAGGGATCAATATTAGAAACAAAAAATATTATTAAACCCTAAAAATAAATTTTTTAATCTCAAAAACCTAAGAAAATAATAAACCCTAACAATTAATATTTTAAATTAAATAGATTAATAAACCCAAGACATTATTAATATTATAAACCAAAAGAAGTAATAAAATAAAGGGTTTATTATTATAAACCAAAGTAATTGGTGAAGCTAAGGGATAGATATTAATATTATAAACCAAGAAATTACTACACCCTAATATTTAATATTTTAAACTCAAGAGATTAACAAACCCTAAGAATTAATGTTTTAAACTCAAGAGATTAACAAACCCTAAGATTTAATATTTTAAACTCGACATATTAATAAACCCAAGGGGTTATTAATATTATAAACATAAAGAATTAATAACACCAAGGGTTTGCTATTACAAACCAAAGGAATTAGGGAACCAAACGGATAAATATTAAAAACCTAAGGGATCAATAAGGTCAAGAGATCAATATTAAAATGCAAGAGATTAATAAAGCCTAATAATTAATATTTTTATCTCAAAACCCTAAGAAAATAATAAAGCCTAAGAATTAATATTTTTAACTCAAGAGATTCTAAGACCCAAGTGTGGTTTAATATTATAAACAAAAAGAACTAATAAAGCTAAAGGTTTTATATTATAAACCATAAGAATTGGTGAACCCAGGGGATAAATATTAAAAACCTAAAGGATCAATAAGGTGAAGGGATCAATATGAAAAACATAAGAGATTAATAAATCCTAAACATTAATATATTAAACAAAAAAGTTTGATAAACTCACATGATTATTAATATTATACACTCAAGGGAATAATATTAAACCTAAGATATTAATATTATGAAACTAAAGTATATAAAAACCTTTAGATAAATATTATAACCTCAAGTATATAAAAATCTTTAGATAAATACTATAAACCTTAAAATAAACATGGTTGAGCATACTTGATTTAAACATTGAGACAATCATTGTCACAGTGTGACGTTGGAGGAAGAATGACCATGGTTTTCCATGGTTGATTTTCATATTAAGACAATATTTGTCACAATGAGACATTCGACCATGGAAGACCTTCATTGACTATGACTGGCTATGATTAAAAATGGTAGCCCGTGGCTAATTTTCATGTTGAGACGATATTTTTCATAATGTGATTGGACCATGCATTCATATTAAAGTGTAAGACTAATATTTAATGCCTAATATTACCAACCCAAAGAATTAGAAAACTTAAGGGATGAATAAACCCTAATAATTAATATCTTAAACTCAAAATCAAAGAAATTAAAAAACCCTACGAATTAATAATTTAAAGTGAACAGATTAATAAACAGAAGAGATTATTCATAATATAAACCAAAAGAACTAATAAACCCAAGGGTTTAATATTATAAACCAAAGGAATTGGTGAAATGAAGAGATAAATATTAATATTATAAACCAAAAAATTAATAAAGCATAAGAATTAATACATTAAACTCAAGAGATTAATAAACCATAAGAATTAATATTTTTAACTCCAGAGATTAATAAACTCAAGGGGTTATTAATATTATAAACCAAAAGAACTAATAAACCCAAGGATTTAATATTACAAAACAAAGAAATTCGTGAACACAAGGGATAAACATTAGATACCTAAGGGATCAATAAGTCCAAGGGATCAATATTAAAAACATAAGAGATTAATAAACCCTAAGAATGAATATTATGAACTGAAATATTATAATCCCCAATGTTATAAACTCTAAATATTGATCACAATTTATTATAAACCCAAATATTATAAACCCAATATTGAAGCCTAATTATAAACCCTATATATTATAACCCAACATATTACTCGATAATATAAATCATAATCTTAAAAGAAAATTTTATAAACCCTATATATATATTAAAAGCTCAATATTATAAACTATAATGTTAAACCATATGTTATAAGACTTATTATTAAACCCAATAATATAAACCCTAATATTATACCCAATAATTGTCTCAATTATGACCACTGATCATGAGGTTTCATCTTCACTCAGCTTGCTGAATTTTATATAAATATTTTAATTAATATATTCTCAAGTATTTTAATTAATGTTATAAAATATTTTAGTTAATTAACTTAATATTACTATTAAATAATATGAAAATATTAATTTTAAATTTTAAAAATTAATGTTTATTGTAATTGAACATTTTTATATAAATGTTTTAATTAATATATTGCCAAATGTTTTAATTAATGTTCTTGAACATTAATGTTTTTATAAATGTTATCAATGTTTCATATAATGTTAAAAATTAATTAATTAAGGTTAACATTAATTAATGTTAATTATTTTTTTAACAATTTAATTAATTAATGTTGTATTAATTCATTTCTTTAAACATGTTTAAGTTAATGTTATTAAACATTTTCAAATTAATATATTGTGAAAATTTTTAATTAATATTTCAAAGTTAGAAACATTTAAGTACAATTCCAACATCTTATTATTATTAACCAAATCTCAATATATTCATGTTTAGATACATTTGAATAATGTAGTTCAGTATAATAATTATGTATTACTGATTTAATTAATATGTCAATGTAATAATGACAATATAATAATTATTTCACTTTATTAATAATTAATATTAATATATTTTTTTATAGATTTTTGAATTTATGTTTAATGTTATTAAAAAATTTATATATAGAAGTTTTAATTACATATTGTAAAATGTTTTAATTAATGTTATTAATTAATAATGTTTAATGTTTAATGTTCCAATTTATTAATATTTTAATTAATTAATTAATGTATATTAATTATGGATTGCATTAAAATACAATTTACTATTTACTCAGAATGATCAAGTAGATTTTTTTATGGTTACAAGGTTAAAATATTATTAAAATAGATTCTAAATTTATTATTATTATTATTATTAATTTAATAATATAATATTATGATATAATTGTATTAAAATTATTATTATAATATAATTTTGTAATTTATTATTGTATTAAAATAATTTCATAAAAATTTAACCTTAAGGTTTATTCTTTATATAGAAATTATGTGTTAATGAAACCTTATTGTTAAGAAAATCTTTCAATAAACCAAACTTTAATACAAATGTTGATTAAAACAAGAAGTACAATTGCATTAGTTAAGTGATATATGATCACATGATAGTCACATTTTTTTTATAACTAATTTATGAAACTAAAACTATATTATAATTTAAACCTACAAGTTATTCTTTATTTATTATATTGTTTAAATAATATGAAACATCATATTAGCTAAAGAAAGTCAACATTAAGGAAGTCCAAATGGGTAGCTGTAACATCCTTGTAAACTGTTGGAATCAGTTGTAATCAGTTGTAATCAAGAATTCGTTATAGTTTTAGTTTAGTTAGAAACTACCTCATGATATCTTTCCCGTACACGTATTTCATTTACACATGCATACTAGTGTTTTGGGGGTACTCTCTCGGCGGAGAGGAGAAAAAATTCGATTCTTGTCTAGAGATGGAGAGAGCAGTTGGGTGTTCACAATTTGATGCAGATGTTTTGTGTCTATTTATTTTGTGGATGAGGCCATTCTTCAGTCTCTACTCACAACTCCTCTTCCTCTGACGGCTCTCCATTTTGTGCAGTGGTGTTTCTTTGGCTCTCCAAGTTCCTTCACACACGTTTCTTCTTGCAGTATATTATTTCACGTAGAATCACATGGAGCGAACCTTTAATATGGTTAGATCGACAGACATATGGAAAAAGACCGATATATGGTTATAGTTTGCATTTTATCACTTAACAAGAGGTTGGTTCATCGATTACTTTAGGAGGATGATTACTTTTTGAGGATTCTCCCTTCGATGATTGATTTTTGAAGATGCTTTGTTGGATCTTCTTCTGACTAAAGAATCGATAGTATGGAGACTGGTGCCATACTCAGAACAAAGAAAGTGAAAAAGATAAGTAATGTTTTTTGTTTATATGTCGTGTTTGATTATTTTCAAAATATTTTCCATGTTTACGTGTTGGTAAATCCATGGATATATTATCACGGTGTTGGTAAATATTAGTTAATTAATAAATCCATGGATAGATTACCATGGTGTTGGTAAAGATTAGTTATTTAATAAATCCATGGATAGATTACCCTAGTGTTGGTAAAGAGTAGTTATTTAAAAAATCCCTGGATAAAAGAACTATTCAGTTATATTTCTATAGAAGAAATAGGGAGTTATAATGTTTCTTAGTAAAGATTAAATGTGAGTACTTTATGCTTTCTTAACTATTATGTTAGTTTCTACATATGCATGCAATAATTTATTACCTTTCTTTGGAAAGAATATACATATACGTATGTGGAAAAAGATAGCATGTTGTGTTAGACTACATTTTAAAAGGTTGTTAGTATAATATTTGAAAAAGAAAGACATGCATTTGTATGCTTAATTGCAGAGTTTTACAGAAAAGAAAACATGTGTTTACATGCTCAGTTGTGTTGAGATTTTCTTTGGGAATACTCTTTTCGAAACTATATGCATAGCATCCATAGGAACAACATTCAACATGGTAGCTTTAGCACCAAAAGAAATAGTGGAAGGGATGGATTCTTTTGTTAAAGTTTAAGTAACACGAATGCACATTGTGTAATTTTCCATTGAAGAAATTCCTGGACAATGGTAGTGAATTGTCTTGTATGAATGTGAGCGTGTGTGATAAGTGTCATAATCATGTTGGAACTATTTGATATGAATTGATAATTACTTGCTCACGCTAAGGTAGAAATGTTATAAGAAAGCTTGTTGTGATATTGTAATCACATGTCATGTAAGCACATGAATAAGTGTTAATCGATCACTTAAAGATTAATTAATTATTAATTAAGGTTTTACCTAATCATGCTATAAAAGCTTGTTGATTACATAAAAACAAGAAGCAATGGTGACTTATGAAAAGGAAATATTATGCTTAACATGGTGGCAGATAAATGAGTAATGGTTCATGCAGATGGGTGGGATGGTTCATGCAGATGAGTGTGAGCTACAAGACAGTTAATTGTGCATTGGTACATTGTAGGTACATCCATGCCACCAAGATATGAAGATATGAAGACTAGAGGGTAAATGCTATCATATTTATTGTAATGGCTTTAAGCTAGATATTTTTATATTTCCTTGTAAGATTTATAACAATGGTCAAGGGATGGTATCCCTTATAAGCCATTAAGTGAGGGTTGAACATCCTCATGAGTGTTTAATAATAAAATTAAACGTTGTTGGTTTTCACCCTATGAGGTCTCTGGGGTATATTGGTGTTCAATGATGTGATTGATTATTGTGTCAAGTTTATGATGTTGATTCCTTTCTTGTTATGATGTTTATAATGTCAAGTATGTGATGATTACATTAATAATGAATGAATGCACGGTTAGATCATAAATTCTTATGTTAATGTACCATAATAAAGGTTTTTAATGGTTAAGAAACTTACTATTTAAGTTACAATATGAACTGGTGAACATTCTATGTAATGATTAGTAATGAATATTTAATAGTGATTTGGATTGTTACTCGTGGGTAACTTGTATAGAAATTTTTTAACTCCTGGCATTTCCATGTGAAGCTATCGGTGTATGTTATAAGTGGTATTAGAGCTAAAGGCTACAACATTGACGTCTTTGTGATTGTTAAGCAAAAAGAAATTCAGATATGTTACTAATGGACATCAGTTGAGGTATGATTCTAGAAATCTACATATTGATCGATATATGATTCTAGTAATCTACATATTGAATGATATATGCAGTAGTCTACTATTGACATGAGATGTGTGATTCAAATTTAAAACTACATTAAAGAGTAATGAGTAATAATTTTTTTTGCAAAATGGTTTTCATAACATTGGAATCCTGTTGAGGATGAAAGACAATAAAACCATTGTTGTACTTATGTACAACCTAGGTACTCACTAGTGAAAGTGAGAAGACAATAAAACCTTTTTTGTATTTATGAACAACTTGAGTACTCACTAGTGAAAGTGAGAGTCATTTATTAATAGTGGTTATATGACATATTACTCATACATTTAGTGAACATAACTAAGGTACCATGCACTACCTAAAGAAAAAATGATGAATGTGTATAGTGATGGTATGTGAAACTAATGCATGAATGCAAAAAGTGAGGAAAGTACTTATACAAGAGGATAGAGTGTTTCAAAATGAAATTCAATGAGCCCTTTTAGATGGTAAAAATACACACTGGGTCAAGTACTGAGACGTGAGTATAATGACTAGTGGCATTGAATGACTAGTTTTTGAATGAGTCATGTCATGGATGCATTAAGATTATTAATATTATTGATTAGTTATGAATGACTAACTAATGAAATTTATATGTACAAATCGATTTTGACTAAAGCTATTTGAAATTTGTGAAAAAGTGATTATGGTAATTACTTCATGTGTTAGTCTGTTGGTAACAGAACATTGTGGGAATTGGAAATATTTTCACTCATACCCTAATCGTTATTGACAAATACACATTAATGAATATTTGTATATAATTCTATGCATGACAACATTCTATGTAGGAAATTAAAATGATTGCATAGGATAGTATGTTCTTAAGAAATGCATATTTATGATTAGCATTGTTGCTTATAGTAAGCATGGGTAGCTTAATGGCAATAGAAAACATGTGAAAATAAATCATTGCAAACATTGCAATGCGAATTGCCATAGTAAATGTTAAAGTATCATGTTTTAATGTGAATGATTTTGTTATTTGGGAAATAATAATGTACAACACATGTATGTTATCCATGTGTATGTTAGTCATGTTTCCTGTTAATCTAGATATCATTGGACCCATGTTAAGGGAAAGTATGATGTATGATGTACACAAAGTTTCTTTTTATTTATGTATAATGTTCATAAAGTTCATTATGTAATCTACTATGGGAAATAATGCTAAAAGATAAATTTAACATGCTAGATAGTTGACAGCAATTGTGAAAGGCTAGAAGGCCTTGGGTTGACGGTGGTTGCCTACCCGGAGGGGTTGATGGCACTTACCTACCCGAATTTTCTCTCCATAGAGATATATGATCTCATAAAGGGAAAAGAGTTGGCCAAGATGGTGAAGTGGGGAAAAGCTAAGAAAACTCTATTGATTTTGGAGCCTATTGGAGGAGGTCCAAAATTCCTCATTGGCGGGACGTTGTCACAAGAATAGGAATTATGTTACCAAGAGGAATCCATACTAGACCTGGAATGGTCTTTTGTCAAATAACTGCCTGGATGTGAAAAATTACTCGACTTGGTTGTGGAAATCAATTCCCATGGGTTGGGAGGAGAATTGTGTTTACCATTATGGTTCTCATAGAGGAAAAAATTAAGTAATAAGTTATGTGTTGTATTAAAATGAATTTTTATATGATTGTGTAGATATCTTATGTATATATTAAGAGGAAAGGAGTTTAGTGCTTAGAAAATGAATTATTGAATGTATAAGTTCATTTTTTTTTATTACTAATTTGTTTGAATGTCTTAGCAGAGGCTAGGATATGCCCATGGTGCATTGATTGACCATTGGTATGATTAAAGAGCTAGGTGCTCTCTGAGTACTTTTTGAAGTATTGTGTGGATGTCTTTAGCAGGAGCTAAGATAGTGTGCACATGATGCATTAGTTATAGGGTTGGTTCTCTCTGAGTACTTGTGGAAGTACTCTGATTAAAACATCTCTTGATATTGCATGAATGTTTGATAGTTGCAATTATTTCATTTGATTGAAACTATGTGACTAATTTGATTGAATTTGTTAGTCATACGTTACAAGATCTTTCCAGGGAGTGTTGATAGGTTTTCAAGCATTCTCAGAAAGCTTGCGTAAAAGCCATCATTACTTCCAATAGTAATTGGTAAGAAATGGTAATTTGGTATAGTATTTTTCTATATTTTTATGAATTTGAATAATGGATAAGTGGTTAAAAATTGAAATGGAATATTTTTTAAGTTATACATGTTTATGACTATGGATAAAAACATTATTGTTTCAATTAGTGGCATTTAAGGAAAATAAAGTGTTTCATTGTGAAAGGGAAGGACCCCTTTGGGTTTTTTATATTATTATATCACGAGTATAGGTTTAATTCTTGGTGATATAAGCACACTGAGAATGGTTTTCTCTTAAGGAGGGAGTATGTAACATCCCTGTAAATTGTTGGAATCAGTTGTAATAAAGAATTCATTATGGTTTTAGTTTAGTTAGAAACTACCTCATGATATCTTTCATGTACACGTATTTCATTTACACATGCATACTATTGTTTTGGGGGTACTCTCTTGGCAGAGAGGAGAACAAATTCGATTCCTAGCTAAAGATGGAGAGAGGAGTTGGGTGTTCACAATTTGATGCAGAAGTTTTGCATCTATTTATTTTGTGGATGAGGCCATTCTTCAGTCTCTACTCACGGCTCCTCTTCCTCTGACGGCTCTCCATTTTGTGCAGTAGTGTTTATTTGGCTCTCCAAGTTCCTTCACGCACGTTTCTTCTTGTAGTATATTATTTCTCGAAGACTCACATGGATCGAACCTTGAATATGGTCAGACTGACAGACGTATGGAAAAAGACCGATATATGGTTATAGTTTTCATTTTATCACTTACCAAGATGTTGGTTCACCGATTACTTTAGGAGGATGATTACTTTTTGAGGATGCTCTCTTCGATAATTTCTTTTTGAAGATGCTACACTGGATCTTCTTCTGACTAAAGAATCGATAGTATGGAGACTGATGCCATACTCAAAACAGAGAAAGTGAAAATGATAAGTAATGTTTTTTTTTATTTCTAGTGTTTGATTATTTTCAAAATATTTTCCATGTTTACGTGTTTATATGGAAAACTATATTTTAGTTTAAAAAAATATATATACTATGCTATATTTATTTGAAAAGAAATACTTTGTCCATGCACAAATAATACACTTTTTCCATGCACAAATATTATATGATTATGTTAAATATATGGAAAGAAATATATAAATATTTATATAATATTGTATAAGCAAGAAAATAGAAGATGCATGCTCTTTATTTTGAAAGGGATTTTGTACTAATTTAGTTTATGAAATGATAACAAATCCAAGGTATTTTCTTTAATAGATTAAAGAGGGTAACTCTTGAAATATTTTCATGTGCGATGAAGAAGAAAAGAGAAAAGTTTTCTCATATTAATATTCTTGGAAGAGTTTTTTATGAATATGTATGCATACATTAACCATGTTGTAAATATTAGTTATTTAATAAAACCATGGATAGTTTACCATGGTGAAGGTAAATATTAATTATTTAATAAATCCATGGACAGTTTACCACGGTGAAGGTAAAGATTAATTATTTAATAAATACATGGATATTTTACCATGGTGAAGGTAAAGATTAATTATTTAATAAATCCATGGATAGATTACCATGGTGTTGGTAAATATTAGTTAATTAATAAATGCATGGATAGATTACCATGGTGTTGGTAAATATTATTTATTTAATAAATCCATGTATAGATTACCCTAGTCTTGGTAAAGAGTAGTTATTTAATAAGTCAATGGATAAAAGAACTATTCAGTTATATTTCTATAGAATAAATAGGGATTTATAATGTTTCTTAGGAAAAATTATATGTGATTACCTTATGTTATCTTAATTATTATGTTAGTATCTGCATATGCATGCAATAATGTATTACCTTTCGTTGGAAAGAATATACATATACGTATGTGGAAAAAGATAGCATGTTGTGTCAGACTACATTTTAAAAGATTGTTTGTATAATATTTGAAAAACAACACATGCATTTGTATGCTTAATTGCATAGTTTTATAGAAAAGAAAACATGTGTTTACATGCTCACTTGTGTTGATATTTTCTTTAGGAAGATTCTTTTGGAAACTATATGCATAGCATGCATAGGAACAACATTCAACATGTTAGATTTGGCACCAAAAGCAATAGCTGAACGGCTGAATTCTTTTGTTAAAGTTAAAGTAACATGAATGCACATTGTGTCATATTTCATTGAAGGAATTCCTGGACAATGGTAGTGAATTTTCTTGTACGAATGTGAGCATTTGAGAAGTGTCATAATCATGTGGGAACTATTAAATATGAATTGATAATTACTTGTTCACACTAAGGTAGAGATGTTATAAGAAAGCATGTTGTGATATTGTAATCACATGCCATGTATGCACATGAATAAGTGTTAATGGATCACTTAAAGAATAATTATTTATTAATTAAGGCTTTAACTAATCATGCTATAAAATATTTTTGATGACATAAAAATAGGAAGCGATGGTGACTTATGAAAATGAAATATCATGCTTAACATGGTGGCAGATAAATGAGTAATGGTTCATGCAGATGGTTGTGATGGTTCACGCAGATGAGTGTGAGATGCAAGAAATTCCATTGTGCATTGGTACGTTGTAGGTACATCCATTCCACCAAGATATGAAGATATGAATACTAGAGGGTAAATGCTATCATATTTATTGTAATGGCTTTAAGCTAGATATTTGTATATTTCCTTGTAAGATTTATAACGATTGTTAAGGGATGGTATCCCTTATAAGCCATTGAGTGAGGGTTTAACATCCTCATGAGCATTTAATAATAAAATTAAATGTTGTTGGTTTTCACCCTACGAGGTTTCCAGGGTATATTGGTGTTCAATGATGTGATTGATTATTGTGTAAAGTTGATGATGTTCATTCTTTTCTTGTTATGATGTTTATAATGTCAAGTATGTGATGAATACATGAATAACGAATGAATGGAAGGTTAGATAATAAATTGTATGTTAATGTACCATAATAAAGGTTGTGAATGGTTGAGAAACTTACTATTCTTATTCTAAGGTTACACTTTGTACTGGTGAACATTCTATGTAATGATGAGTAAGGAATATTTAATAGTGATTTGGATTGTTACCCGTGGGTAAGTTGTATAAAATTTTTTTAACTCCTATAATTTTCATGTGAAGTTATCAGTGTATGTTACAATAGCATGGACAATTAAATACCGGAGAAACAACATATTTTTTGAATTAATAAAAAATAAATCCACACGAGCAACAATAATTTAATAAAATAATATTTTTTTCTTTATAGTTAAATTTAAGAAAATAATATTTAGTTCTTTATAGTTAATTGTGAGTGGGAATACATTTGAAAGACATGTATAGGAGACCACTACTCCATAAACCTTATAATAATTTAATAATATAATATTATAATATAATGCTATTAGAATAATTATTATAATTTAATCTTACAATTTATAAATAATACAATTATATTAAAATAATTATTATAATTTAATCTTACAATTTATTATTGTGTTAAAATAACTGTATTATAATGCAATATTAGAGGTTATCCCTATATTTCAATTCTCACAATTATGTGATAATGAAATCTTATTATTAATGAGACCTTCTAATACATCAAAAGTTAACACAAATTCTAAATACAAAAAGAAATATAATTGCATTATTTAAGTGATATATTATCAGATGATAGTGACAGTTTTGTTTTTACATTACATTATGAAACCTAAAAGCAACAACAACTTTTTTTAAAGTAATAAAAAATCAATCCATCGCAGCAAGGATAATTTAATAAAATAATATTTTGTTTATTTTGTTCTTTATAGCAACGTGTGAGTGGGCGTACATTTGAATGTCATGCATATGCAACCACTAAGGTAAAGGGGTGGAGGAAAATTTTTTAAACACACACTTGCCAAGTGGCATACGTTTTGATAATGTGAACAACTATAAGTTTCAAAATTAATCCACATTGCAATGCATCTTTTATAAGTTTTTTTTTTTTTAATTTCATTTCTAATGAATTAACGTACGTGATTATCAACAATAGGAACAATAAATTTTTAATCATGTTTTGTAAAAAAATAATTTAAGTATGGTTTAAACATGTGATTTAGATATGGAAGGAAGTTATGAATTTTAATTCCATTCTTTGATGGAGTGGTGACGACGAGAATATACCAGCATCATCCAATTCACACCATTTGATCAAAAATATTAATTAGAAAAATAATTAAGTAGTCAATTCCAACAAGAGGGATGCCTATCGACGTAAAAATAAAAATAAAATGTTAATAATAATAAAATGTTTTAATACTGAAAATAGAAATAGAATAAGTAATTGAATGTAAAATTTTCAATTATTCTAATAAAACATAGATATCTAACTCAATCAATTCTTAATACAAAATTAATGTAATCTTCAAAAATATTAATTATAATAATAATTAAATTCAATGTGAGTTACAAATAAAATATTTCAATATTAGGAATTAAGTAATATTAATAACAAAACAATAATTAATATTGAAAAGCTTCATAAATAAATTATTTGGATGACCATATTGAGTAAAATGCTTCAATCTCAACTCGATATATATTATATATGGCATAAAAAAAAAACAAGAAATTTTTATGGTTGAAACATTTCAAGTAGTCTTACTATTCTACATTTTTTGATCTATTTTGTCTAAAATCTAGCAAAGATTTGTTAGGATTGTAAGTTTAGTTTTGTATCCACACAATTCAAATGTCCATTAAATTTTAGGATCCTTAAATCCAATTATACATTCGAAAATATAATTTAGATAATATAAACTATATATATCAAATCTCCTCAAATATAACATTTTTTTTCAAATTTTTTTACTTCCAAAATATTTTCATCTTAAAAAAATTGATAATTTAAAAATAAGATAGATGATTAAAAAATAAGATAAATGTTTTAAATGTTTTCACATGTTTGTAGATTAGTTGGTTAATATAATTATTCTACATTATTATCTTTTTAGTAATTCATTTGCTTTAAAATTTAGTTGTGACAATTGACTTCTTTAAAAAAATTCAATTGTGAAGAATGGTTGTTAAGCAGACTATTTTGTCCTTTTATTTGGGAAATGTGATGAATGATTACATTTTTTTCTTTTCAATTTTTATTGGTAAATATTTATTAATTCTGATTCCAATATTATAATTTATATAATATTGTTATTTTAAATTTCAAAATTTATACAATATTTCATAATATTGTTATTTTCAATTAGGATTACGAATGATTTCAATTTAAACTATTTATCTATTTATTGATTTTGAAAATAAGACAAAGGTGACAAATTTAGTTAAATATGTTAGATATATGAGTGAATAATTTACTATTTAATTATTAATAAGAAATATTTAATTGGTAAATAATAATTAATAAATCTTTTGTAACATTGAACACTTAACATCATAAAAAACAAATTACTTTATAACATTTTACTCCTATTTAATCATAATAATTTCTAAAACTTATCAATATAACACATTTTTATTTACCACTACACATATTTACATTGGCATACTTTCTTTTACATTGTACACACAATAATTTTCAACTTAATAATGGACCCTATGATACTATCCGAATAGATTGACCTTTCTTTGCATAAGGATTAAATTTATATGGTTTTTAATATACATTAATCTAAGGTTAATTCTTGTCTCGGGTCTCTCGATGCATCTGTTAGATGGTTTATTCTGACTTAAATGATCGCCAGTACCATAACACATGGCAACCCAATCTCGCTTATAAGTTATCTACACTGCACGGTAAATCTTGTATTGTTTTAATGCTAATCAATATGAAATTATCATAAACAATGTTGCAGAGCTGTCATCGACCTTAAGGTGGACATGTGTTAATATCCTCCTCCATTGATTAGATCGTCTGAAATCCGACGGTGGGATGGGTTTAGGGTTTTGGGTAATGACCTCCCACCCTAACTGTTTTCGTGTCAATTCGAGCAATCTCATCTTTCACTCCACGATAGATGGTTATCGCCTCTATGGAAAAAACCCTCCAAGGATTTCATGATGTTGCAGAGTCTCAACCTCCGGTTGTAGGGCAAGTCTCCTTAGTTATTGTAGTTCCTGAGATAGCAATTACAATTTTAAGAGCTTTTATTCTTCATTTGGGCTCTGCATTGCTTCATAGTTATAGTCCCTAGTGTTAATCGTTTCAAATGAATTCTTATATTCTGATTTTTTTATGTGAGGGCCACTGTAATACCCATGAATATTTTTTCAGTTGAGTACTCCACCCTTCCTCCACGCAGCTTCCAGAGGATTCCAAGGTACAGACCTTTTGTTGTCTCTTTAATCATTTTGTTTTCAGGATTTTGGTTATTAAATAATTTGGTTTTGGTTCCATTCTTACAATGGCTACACTTGTAGGTTTCTTCTGCATGTTCCGGCGTTGAACCCTTAAGGTGAGTTCCTTATCTAATTTATAAATTTGTTCTATTAACCTTCCAACTTGAAACTGGTTATTTATCCTTACCCTCTTGAATGATTGCAGGTAAGCTCGTGGTTTGACACAATGACTTTTTTGTTTCCCTCGGAGATCGGCTGTGGAAATATTCTAACTTTTCTTCACCGGCGCTTCCAGGTACCATACTTGTTGTAAGGTTATTGGTCACCAATATATATAACGTTGCAGAAGAAATTTGTCCTACTACAGAGTTATTCAGTCTTAGCTTGTTATTTTTAAGAATGTTAACACTTGTTCTTGGCCAGAACCTTCAACTAACACTCGAGTGGGTTTATATGTTTTAGAATTTCTTAGTTTCCTCTCATTCCAGGATAATCATATTTGAACATGTTGATTCTAGGCTTCGGCTTATAAATTAAATTTTTTCCCAAATCATATTTTGTATAATATTACGTTTTGTTCGAGGTTTAAATTACCTTCCAGAAATACGTTTTCTTGATTTTCTTTAAGCATGAAGTTTACCTGTCTTTTTCTACATTTATCTAAAATGTGCAGTACTTCCTTAAGATTCAAGACTATAAAGGAAGGAGTCTTCCTCCAACATTAATCTATGATTCCCATTGTTAATCAATGTGATTTTTTGGGTTTAAATGGTGTCTATATTAGTTCCATTTAATTATAATGTATGTATAAAAGACAGTAATATCATATCCATAGATTCCAAGACGTACTTGTTTAATAGCAGTAACAAACTCTATATCTTCCTTCGTTGTATGTGTAGTATTTTATGTCATACTAGTAAAATTCTACCTTTCTGGTATAGACACAGGAAGCTTCTGTATTTATTTTCGTTTTCTATTCTAGAATGAGTTATACATTGCTTTTAAATGTTATCATTAAATATTTAGGTCAATTCTTATTGGATTTTACTATGTACATAGAGAATAATTTTACCATTCTAGATTAGTGAAATTCTATTCTCTCATAGTTATTTTTGTTTTAAAATTAATGATAGTTTAATTTCCTTCTGAACTATGTAAATGGGAAGAATTTATTATACTTTGGTTGTCTACGAAACATCCTTCTTTTAAGTTTAAAAATTCTATTCCTACTTCCATTTTACATATATTTTAACCTAAAAATGGCCAGACCATTCTGTCCGTCTTTACAGAAATTTGCAAGAAAAAATTAACTAGGAACCTTCTCCTCGAGGGTTATGAGTTAATGGTTTCTTGTCTAATTTTGTTAGAAATAACTTATAAATCAATACTAACTATCTTTTTGTCAAAGAGAACATTCACTAAACCTATTTTACTCTCAATTAAAGTACTGTAAATTTTTCTTCAGATCTCACACTTAAATTATTAAATTCCATTCGTAACCTTAAATATGTTCCATGGTAGAAAACTTATCTGTTTCTAGTTCTCTGACTGATGTTTTCCTCCCTACCTCGAGAGAGGCAATAACATCCTCATCTCTCCCCCGTGCTCCAAGTCTAAGCCTTGTGAGTGGACTGAATTTATTGGAAGAGACTTTGGGACAGTCTAGTCCAGTCTTCTATTCAGAACAATTATCAGAAATCAAAGTATGCCACTGGTTATCACTAGCTTGAGAATTCTTCTTTGCAAATTTCCTTCTGCAGTTATCGAAAAGAACCCCCAAACATCACTATGGTTAAGCCTTTATCCTCTGAGGTTGGGTAACTATTTGAGCTAATTATGTCCAACTAACTCTCAGTTCTTGAATTAATTTTTACCATCAGTATTATTATTATTTTAAGGAAATCACCTCTATAATTAATTTAATCAAGATTAATTTATGCTCATAATGTATTTTTCAAATAAAAAATAAAAATAAAAAAAACAATTAATGTATTAATGTCTTAACAACATATCATAATCATCAATTAGCACTCAAGACAAATGTTACAAATTCCCCCCTGGAAGTGAACACCATCCTTAGTCTTCTCATTCTGCTCTAGCAAATAGTTTAGGGTATGACTCCCAAACTAAGCCTTCATCTTCCCAGGTAGCTTCATCTGGGCCAAAGTGATTCCACTGCACTATAACCTGGGTGATGGCTCGTTTCTAGAGCATGATTTCTCTTTGATCGATTATACATTGATTACCATTTCTAGAGCATGATTTCCAAAGCATGATTTCTCTCCCAACAATACCAAAACTTAGATTAAAATTTTGAAAGAAGTGTTATTTGTTAATTTATAATTTAATGGTTGTTAGATATCATGTTTTGGGATTCTACTCCATCAATTTATTCATCTATGACCATTTCCATTTTTATAGTTATTATTTTTTTTTTAGAAATTCCAAAATTATAATAATTTAAATTGTTTATATGAAATTTATAAAAAATGTTTAATTGAGACTTTCAATATTATAAAATATTATTTAATATAAAAAATTCAAGATTCAAAATGCCAAGAAAAAAGAAAAAAAAAAACAAAACATTATTAAATAAATCAAAGTTTTCAAAATTTTAATTTCACTTTCCATAATGAGAGTTTCTTTTTCAATGTTGATCAATGACCGTACTCGCCTTCTGCATCAAACATGTGTTATGCGAAATTTTCAGGCCTATGAGGAGTGCTCAAATAAAACTCTAAAAAAATCATACATAGCTCCATTTTCAATGTAAGAGTACCTAATTTATTATACTGACATGGATGGATGGGGAAATTGGAATAGCACCTGATTTGTTATATTGGCATGGATGGATGGATAGGAGAAAAAGATTTTGTTATATCACATGTTTTAAAAAGAACAGAGAGTGTAAATATATATTCACTCTGATAGTGTAAAAATATATTTACTATGATGATAGTTTTTTTTCAATAATTTTATAAAAAAAAATTCATTAGAATGTTGGAGTGTTTGGAAGTTTTTTTTATGGTAGAAATAGATTCAACGCCACAAAAAAATTTAGACACTCAAAATCTTAAAATTTGAACAATATAATTCTATTAACTTTTATGTTAATCTTATTGAAATTGTAAATTTCAAAACTAATTTATAATTGTTTTTAGAATACACTTTCTTTTTAGATAGTTTTAAAATATAATTTTCCTTTTTTTAAGCAAATTTTTAAGCTATTACGAAATAGATTAAGCTTTTAAAAGCACTAGATATTTTCTAAGAACTGAAGTATGTACTTGTCATGAACCATCAGATTCAAAGATTTTATGAATAGAAGGTGGCCTGATAATTTGGATTATTACCATTTATTTATCACTCATATATATATATTTAAACTTCACTTTACAAATTAATAATGGATAATAATTATCACACAATTTTGATGGGATATTTTAAAAATAAACTTTATTTATAAGATAATATAATAATGATAATTAGTGTAATACTAATAATTAATATAATCATATTAATGAAGTTTTTGTTATACATTAATCGATGTTATTTTCCACCTTATAGTAACATTAATTGACATATAAAAGGTGAAAAATGGGTGCAAAATAGGGTTAATAGGCCCATAACATTATTTTGAAAATATTGTCATTGATGGAAAAGGAGCACAAAGGAGCAACACATGAACTATCATTAAGACAAAGTGCCACAACTATCACACTAAAAAAAATAAAAAATTATACTATGATTAAGTAAATAAAATATAATAATCACCATGAGATAGCACTCTTACTAACTTGAGTCATAATGCAAAAAGACTAGGTGAATACACTCTTATAGATGCATTAGTAAAACCCACTCATCATAACACTATATCAATATGTATTCAATATATTAAAAAAATCACAATTATTCACATATAATACATTACAATGGGCGACATTGTTTGCATTATGGAACTTTAGATTTATCTCATTTACTTCGGTCTTGATTCTTAGCAGTTGTCCCTTCAGAATGGGCTTAATTAATATATTTTATTGAATAACGTTAACACTTGGGTGGCCATCGTATTGGCCTCTGTCAGTTTAATTAAAATTCAAGGTGCTGTGACTTAAACAATGTATGAACTTACACTGGAAAATCTCTACCACATCTCTTTGTTTACGTGACGATCTCCACATGTCCGATATTCCGTCCTTTGGCACATTTTGGAGCGTTCGATCCATTCTCGACAAACTCGATGGTGGATCTACCTGTGGAGGAGGGTTAGGGTAACTACCCACCCATAACCTCCCGCCAGAGAGTCTTTCTTCCACTGCCAAAGTTCTAGACTTGCCATTGCGAGCTAGTAATTCTACGGTTAAGCCTTAAGGTGTTGTTCCACAGTCCAGGTGTTGCCAATGGAATAATTTTTATGTCAACACAGTTATAATGGAGATACAAGCTCCAAATTTGTTTTTAAATTGAAAACCCCTTTGTTTATGTTCACTGGAATCCCATTAATTAATGTATGGTTTAATTCCACTATATTTTTTTATTGCTCATATCTATTCGACATTCCGCAGGTTGAGTTATAGTTCACGGGATGACCCTCGTAATAGCTCCAACAACACCGTCTCCTCCTTGGTTCTGTGAGTAAGTGGAGATGTTGGGGTTTTAAATTTTATGTTTTTCAGTTGTTGTAATTTCCTTGCTCAGTATTCTTTCTTTTTACGGTCCTTCACCCCATTTTCTAATTTCTGTGGTTAATTGTTGTTATAGACACGCGGAATACTAGAGGTAGGTGTATTTCGGTGTTCAGGTGTCATCTCCCAGCCCTTGGTCACCGGTATGTTTTGCTCCTCGACTTCCTCCGCAACCTTGACCCGACCATTCATGGTATCCTCGAAATAGTAATCTTGGTTGCCCCATACGTCTTTTGCAGGTTTTCATTTCCAAGGACATATCAGGCTCAGTTGTAGCCTTCTAGCTCTGTTCTGGAATTATTAATTATAATTCCTTTTTGTCTTGGCCCTTAGCCTAAATTTGTATTGATTTACAAATTTGTTTAAGAACTCTGGAATGTTATAAATCATGGAAGCTAGAACTCAGTATTTTATCTATTCTAAATGACTGTCTAATAATTTTATCTAGTTACTTGAAACGGTTTTTATGAGGGTTTTCCCACTTTATATTTTTGAATAAATTATGCTATTTAAATTCCAAGTAGTATCGTTATTTTATTTCTGGTTATATGGTCGGTGCCATAGCACCTTTCTAATAGAATTTTCTTGCACAGTGGCTTAGTCATTCTCATTTTCTTAGCATGTACTGGTTTATTTGTCTGCCTCCATATGGTGCAATATTTAACTGGCAGAGTGGGATCACAACCTCGATCCTCATCATGGGTCTTGGTTCTAAACCCAAGGCCTAAACTTGGTGCCTCTACCGGTGTAAAATTTGGTGGACTCTTCGGTTTTCGATTCTGTTCTACTATTATTCATTAAAGTTCCACTACAACCATTTACATTTTTTTTCATTATATATTTATCTGTGATAGTAAATAAAACTCTAAATTAGTTTATCCAATGTTTTTGTTGTTACACTTCCATCTTAACGTTCAATATATTACTAAATATAGTCATATATTCTAGAACATAAAGATAGATTATTTATTTATCTATGACAGTAAATCAACTCTAATTCAGTTTATTCAATGTTATAGTTGTTGCACTTCCTTCTTAGCCTTCTATACATTACTGATAAATGTAGTCATCTACTCTAGAATATAAACATAGTGTAATTCTAGCATTCTTGTTGTAATATAAATGGAGTTTTAACCTATCATTTCCTTTCAGTATTTTTGTTAACATAAATGTTAAACTAGCATTTATTTTTGTAATTTTTATGCAATATCAAACTTGCATTCATTCTTGTACCCTTAATTTCAAATTCCAAACTTGTATACTTTTTTGTAATTTAAATGCAACATTTGTCCCACTTTTATTTCAATTGTTCACAACATTAAACAATATACTTAAAATACTTAAATACCTATTTCCAAGGCTTATTTTCTAGTAATTGTTGGTCTTCCCAACCTTGAGCGAGGATATTACATCCTTTGCTCCACACCAGGGCTTAGGGTTTTCCTCGATACTAGGAGTTAGACCTCAGGATTAAATCCAACATTTACTCCTCCGCTTAATTACTGAGTTCCACTAGTTCTCACACCAGCTCTGGACAGCTCAGTCCAACCATATGTTGCTTAACCCTCCACACTTTCTGCACAGAATCCCTTTCCTCCTTAGGATTTTTCCTTAAATATTTTGGGAAAGGTAACTGCTAGAACTGTCTCAACCTATTTTCCCTAGGTTCTTGGAATATTTACCAAACAATTACTTTTTATTTTAACTCAAGCTAAATATTATGAAATTAATCTCTTTAAATAAAAAGTTAAATATTAAAAGTGTCACTAACAAATTCCCCATTAATTATTCATTTGGAATGTCTTATAATAACTTATATAACAATAAGTAATGTAAAAGTAGGGGGTTAGATCTTTCCCCGCTGAAATAGACACCATCCTCGGTGTTACCTTTTCTCTGAGAACAACTCTCGATAAACCTCATAAATAACTTTCTCGTCCTCCCAAGTAGCCTCTTCCGGGCCAAAGTGCTTCCACTACACTTTAACTTGGGGGATGACTCGCGTTCGGAGCATTATTTATCTCCAATCTAGAATATGTGATGGTTCTACCAGAAACTCGTTGTTTGGTTCTACCTGCATGCAACAAGATTTTTAATCAGTTTAAATTAGAAAACTAATTTGTTCTAATTGTATTACGTCGTTGACTTGCATGTATACCCTGCCAATGTATGACATGCTTGGGATAGTGTACATAACACTTCAATAATGACACATGAAATACATTGTGTACTAATATATGGCTAGGTAGGGCCAACTGGTAGGCCACTAGTCCTATCCTTTCAAATATCTTGAAGGGCCAGCAATAGAGAGAAGCCAATTTGGCACAAGCATTCCACCTCAGAGTGCTTTTCTTAGGTTTAATTCTCACATACACATGGTCTCCTACCAGAAATTCCCGAAAGGTTCTTTTCCTATTTGCCTAAACCTTTTTCCGGTCTTGTGCTCCTTTCATATTTTGTCTGATCTTCTTGAATTCCTATTCCATCTCTTCTAATATATCTGGCCCAACCATCATATTTTTTTCTCGACTACTCCAATTAATAGGAGTCTAACATTATCTCCCATAAAATTCTTTAGAGGGGCTCATCTTAAGGGATTCTTGATATCCGTTGTTGTAAGACAACTCAACCAAATGTAGATACTCCTCCCATCTCTTTGGTTGTTGCATTACGTACATGTGCAACATGTCTTCTAAAACTTGATTTAACCTTTCTATTTTCCCATCCTCCTATGGATGATAGGCAATACTAAATTGTATTTGCATCCCCAAGCCATTAAATAGCTTCTTCTAGAATGTTTATGTAAACTTTACATCAAGATCTAAAATGACTGTTCGGGGTGTACCATGCAGCCCAAAGATATATTTCATGAAGATATCAAAAATTTACACTGTCTTGTAGGTAGATTGAACATGTATGAAATGAGCCACTTTACTGATTCTATCGGCTACCACCATAATTGAAACATTGTGCCTTTTGTTTCTGGGTAGTCCAATGATAAAGTTAAGGGAAATTACTTCCCACTTCCATTCGGGTACTGGAATAGGTTGAAGCAATCCAGTAGGGTGTTGATGTTCAACCTTAATCTATTGACACTCTAAACATTTTGTCAAATATTATGCAATCTCCCTTCACATCCCCGGCCAGGAATAGTTCTTTTTAATTTTCGTTAACATTTTTTGATAACCTGGATGTCCAGCATAGGAGCTCCTATGATATTCATCCAAAATAATTCTTTTCATATTATTTTCATTGGGGATATATATTCTCTTCCGATAAACTAGGAACTGCTTATCATTGAGTTCATATTCATACTTTTTCCCTTTCCTTTCATCATCTTTCGCTTGGTGCCATAAAGACTGGTATTCTAGGTCCACCTTTGTTGCCTCCATAATATGTTCTTGAAAATTAAATTCAACCTGGTTAAAGTAAAGCTCATAAATTCCATGAAACTTCCTACTCAAGGCATCCACCACTTGGTTCTCTTTTCCTTTCACGTGCTGAATATCGAAATAAAATTCACTTAGGAAAGCATTCCATCTGGCTTGGCGAGCATTCAAGTCAGTCTGTTTAAAATAGCCAGTTAAGCTACTATGATAAGTTCTCAACACAAACCTTTTTCCTAGAAGATAATGCCCCCATATCCGCTAAGCATGCACTACTACAGTTAGCTCCAAAGCATAGTCGCAATACCTCTACTCGTGATCCTTTAGTTTCCTAGATTCATAAGCTATGACTCTTCCCTCATGATCCAACATTTCTCCTACTCCCTCCTTGCATGCATCATTACATACCTCAAATTATTTAGTGGGTTTTTCTACCTTCAACACAGGGGTTGTAGTTAAGATCTCCTTCAATAACTCAAAAATTTCTTGACGTTCTTGAGTCCATTTAAGAACTCATCCTTTCCTTTCTAGGGAGGTAATATGAAAATCTATTTTGGAGATTCCATTGATAAATCATCAGTAGTAACTAGGCAAACCCATAAATGAGTATATTTTAGCTAAGTTCTTTGGGATCCTCCACTCGATAACTGTCTTTATCTTTTCTGGGTCCACATCAATCCCTTCAGTAGAAATCACATGCCTAAAATATTGGATCTACTCCTTAAAGAAGTCACATTTACTAAACTTGGCATAGAGCTTATTCTTTCTTAGAATTGTCAGTACAATGCGAAAATTTTCCTTGTGCTCTTCTATATTCTTGGAGTAAATTAATATATCATCAATGAAAATTAAAAAAAATTATCCAGTTATTGGTGAAAAACTCCATGCATTAAGCTCATGAATGTCGTTGGTGTGTTGGTTAATGAAAATGGAAATACCACAAACTCAAAATGCCCATACCTGGTGCGAAATATTGTTTTTCCTATATCCTCATCCTTGATCCAGATATGGTGGTAACCTGACCTTAATTCAATCTTGGAAAATACTATAGATCTTTTGACTTGGTCAAACAAGTCATCTATGCGTGGTAGTGAGTATTTTTTTTTAACATTCAACTTGTTGAGTTGTCGATAATTCATGCACATGCGCATTGTGCCATCCTTTTTGATAACAAACATCACTAGTGCTCCCCATGGGGACACACTTGATTGAATGTAGCCTTTATCCATCAATTCCTATAGCTGCATCTTCAATTTTGTTAATTTTGGCATGCTGATTCTGTAAAGAGTTCGGGACACAGGTGTTTCCTTGGGTATTATTTCAATAGTAAAGTCTATGTCTCTTTTTAGTGGAAGTCCCAAAATTTCCTCAGGGAATACATCTTGGAATTCTTGCACAATAGGAATATCCTCTAACATAAGAGTCATATATTTTGTGTTGGTGAATCGTACTTGAATTGCATAAAGTTGGAAAACTTTTCTCATACATTTACTTAGCTCAGATGCAGTAATAGGTCGTAACTCCAAAGGCTTTTTAATACCCCGAAATTCTTATCGTGTTGGCATCATTTGACTTAATATGAATGACTTTATTCTTGCAGTCCACTAACGACCAATGTTTCTCCAGCCAATCCATCCCCAATAAAATATCATAAGATCCTAGAGGTAGAACATTGAGTTCTAAAGTTATGTGTTGGTCCCCAATACTCAGTTCACAATTTGGTACCTTAGCATGAACTTGCCTTCTTGTCCCTGTAGCCAATTGAAATAACCAAGGATTTTTAAATTTTTTATTTTGCAATTTACAATTTTCAACTACACGAGGGTGTATATAGCTCAAGATACCTCTAGGATCAACTAAAATAGAAACATATCAGGTTTCAAGCTTACCTTCTAACACTATCATGGTTGGCTGGTAATCTGCTTGTCGATCGTCCATCATTTCATTAATTTTGGGTATGTTTCGAGCTAAATCCCCCACCGTTGATGCCTCTTTAATATTTGTTGCCACCTCACTCCTTCCTTGATGATGGCAATTTTTGTAGTAATGTGGCTCACCACATCCCCAACATTGCGACAAGGGTTTTTGGCGCTGACCAATATTGGGTCCGCTTGAAGCTTCAATATGCCACTCCTCACCAGCCCACTTGATCCTTGTTTTAATTTTCCCATTCTGTTTACTCAGTGGATTCCTTGCAGCTTTCCTAAAATTGGCAAATTTTTTATTTATGTTATTGGTAAAACTTTTCTGTCCTTTTTGAGGCAGCCATCTTTACCTAGTTCCTCCCCTTGCCTTGGATTTCTGATAGTACATATGTTCTTTCCTTATCACTTCATCCATATTTTTTGGATTTACGAACTCAATTCTTTATTTCATGCATGTCTCCAAACTGCTCAAGCAACGTTGTACTTTTTCCTTTTCATCGCAAAGATAAGCTACATATTTTAATAATGAAGTGAATTTCATAATAAATTCATACATAGTCATTTGGCCCAATTTCATATCATGAAATTCTTGGGATTTCGCATCATAAAAATGTTTATTCATGTACTTGTCTTTGAAATATTGCTAAAACTCATCCCAAGTTACATTTTGGTCTTCGACTCATACATTCTTCACTTCCTCCCACCATAGCATTTATTTTTCGCATAGTTTGTAAATGGCTAGGTGGAATTTAATTTTGTTGTTATATTCATACACTTGGAAGTAATTTTTCATGTCTAGGATCCAAGCTTCCACGATTTTCTCTGCCTCTCCGTCAAAGGTAGGAGGGTTGACCTTTCGAAATTCTCCCTACAATTCCACTTTCTTTTTTTTCAGCTCTTTCTCTTCCCAAACATTTCCAAATTTGGCTTCATTGTATGTTTGACTTTTATTACTTCTTGGAATTCGACTGTTTTCAAAATTATCATGTACTACTAGGCATAATTCTCTCTCTTCCTGAGTGTTTCTTTCAAGGCGAGTTTTTCCGCTCGGAGGCTTATGTCTATCCGATAGAATTTTCAATATCCTCTTTTGTTCTCTCATCAACCTTTCATTGTCACAGTGAACTTGAAGCATCTTTTTCTGTAGTTGCTTCACAATATCGAACATCCTATTTGTTTTTCATTGCTATTCTTCCAACATTCTGCTTGTTTGTTGGTGCTGGTTCACACTTAACTGCACCCACATTTGGGGGCTGACCTCGGGATTGGTCATAAGATGGGTCTCCCCTATGTTTATGGGTGCTTGATGATTCAATCCCCTTCTCATGGTAGATTAGACTAATATTTTCTTGTACTTAACACAATTTCCTACCATTAAACCTTAGTAGGAAAAACAACAACCAAAAATGTATGGTACTAGCCCATCTAGGCCCAGTTTGTAACTTATGCTCCGATACCACTTGTAACAACTATCACACTAAACAAAAAAAAATGTATACTATGATTAAAAAAATAAAAGATAATAATCACCACGAGACAATACTCTTACTAGTTGTCGTAGTTTTAATGTTTATTTTTGTTGGTTTTTGTCATTTCTTTGCTCATTATTCTTTCATTTTAATGTCCTTCATCGCAGTTTGTAATTTATGTGGTTAATTTTTGTTACAGACATGATGAATATTGGAGGCAGGTGGATTTCAATGTTCAGGCGTCATCTCCTGGCCCTTGGTCGTTAGTATGTTTTACTCCCCGACTTCCTCTGCAATCCTGACCCAACCGTTCACAATATCCTCCAAACAATAATATTGGTTGCCCCATCTGTCTATTGCAGGTTTTCATTTACACGGACATATCAAGCTCAGTCGTAGCCTTGTAGCTCTGTTCTAGAATTATTAATTACATTTCTTTCTCAGCTTGGCCCTTAGACTAAATTTTTATTGATTTACAAATTTGTTTCAGAACTCTGGACTGCTATAAATCATGCAAGAGAGAACTCAATCTTTGTCTATTTTAAATGACTGTGTAGTAATTTTATCCAATTACTTGAAAGGGTTTTTATGAGGGTTTTCCCATTTTTTAATTTTGGATAAATTATGCTATTTGAATTCCAAGAAGTGTCGTTATTTTCTTTCTAGTTATATGGCTGGTGTCGTGGAAACTCTCTAATAGAATTTTCTTGCACAATGGGTTAGTCATTCTCATTTTATTATCATGTACTAGTTTATTTTTCTGTCTCCATATGGTGCAATCTTTAACTGGTAGAGTGGGACCGGAACCTCGACGCTCATCATGGGTCTTGGTTCTAAACCCATGGCCTAAACCTGGTGCCTTTGTCGGTATAAAATTTGGTGGACTCTTGGGTTTTTGTTTCTGTTATGCTATTATTCATTAAAGTTATGCCACAACCATTTACAATGGCTTTCATTATGTATTTATCTGTGACAATAAATCAAACTCTAACTTATTTTATCGAGTGTTTTAGCTTTTACACATTCATCTTAGCATTCAATACATTACTGAAAAATATAGTCATCTATTCGAGATTATAAAGATAGAATGTTTATTTATCTATGACAGTAAATCAACTCTAATTTAGTTTATTCAATGTTCTAGTTGTTGCACTTCCTTCTTAGCATTCTATACGTTATTGATAAATGCAGCCATCTACTCCAAAATATAAAGATAGTGTAATTCTAGCATTCTTGTTGTAATATAAATGCAGTTTTAACCTAGCGTTTCCTTTCAGTATTTATGTTAATGTAAATTTTAAACTAGTATTTATTTATGTACTTTGATGCAATATGAAACTGTAATTTGGTTCTATACCCTTAATTTCAAATGCGAAACTAGTATACTTTTCTATAATTTAGATGCAACATTTGTCCCACATTTATTTCAACTGTTCACAACATTAAATAGTATACTTAAAATACTTAAATACCTTTCTCCGGGGCTTATTTTCCAGTATTGTTGGTCTTCCCAACCTTCAGCGAGGCTATTACATCCTTTGTTGCCCCCTTACTTCCCACCAAGGCTTAGGTTTTTCCTCTAGACTAGCATTTGGAGCTCAGGATTAAATCCATCCTTTGCTCCTCTAGGTAATTAATGAGTTCCACTAGTTTTCACACTATCTCTAGACAACTCAATGCAACCATTTGTTTCTTAACCATCGAAACTTTCTGCACAGAACCCCTTTCCTCCTTAGGAATTTCCCGTAAATCCATTTGGAAAAGTAACTGCCAGAACTGTCTTAACCTCTTTTCCCTGGGTTCTTGGAATATTTATCAAAAATTTACTTTTACTTTTCACTCAAGGGAAATATTATTAAATTAATATCTTTAAATGTAATGTTAAATGTTAAAAGTGTCACTAACAAATGCCCCATTCGTTATTCATTTGGAATGCCTTATAACAACTGATATAACAATAAGTAAAGTAAAATTGAGGGTTTACACAAAGGAGAAGAGAAGAACCAGCAATAAGGCAAGGAGAAGCATTAGAATATCATTAGAGGCATCAAATAAGCGAATGTAGATAAGAAGCAAGGAAGACAGGGAGGAGAGACAACAAAGGCACCAGAGAAGCAGCAGAAGTAGAGAGGCAGTGAATGCAGCTCAGCAACAAAGATAGATAAGAAACAAAAGTAGAGAGGTGGTGAATGAAGCACTACAAGGAAAGGACCCTCTAGTGAAGGTTATAAAGGAGGTTTTTAGTGTTATAAAATTGGCCAAAATTATTAAAAAAAAAATTCTACAACATCTGTTTATGGTTACAGAGCTTTTGGTAAAGATTTTAACGGAAATTCAACACAACTAAAAATGAAAAAGGGTGGTCGGAGGTTATTACAGATGATTTTCATCGGTGCACAATTATGGATTTAACGCACCAGTGTGTACATGAAGACGGTGCCACATGGCTGTCTCAGTCGAATTCACTGGGACGTTTAGGTGTAAAACCACACTAGTCGTAGTGTTAGTCATACAATGCATGGGACCATTCTAATTGGTCTTGGGATTTGTGTGGTGCCTATAGGTTGTATCAATGCACCGGTGCGTATACTTACATAAACGCAGTAGTGCATCGTATCACAGAGAGGCACCGAGATTTATAATTGGTATCGGTATTCCTGCAATTCCCATTGATCGTAAAAATGCGCCGATGCTTATAGATACATAAACACCCTGGTGCGCGGTATCACAAAAACGCACCAATATTTATAACTGGTATTAGTATTTGTGTGGTGCCCATAGATCATACAATGAGACCAGTTCGTATAAACACATAAACGCACTGGTAGACCATTACTGACACACACTGGTTTTCATTTTGGTTTTTTTTTAGAAACATTGACTTGTGACAATCCTATTATTGTGATTGTTTAAATTCATTATTCATCAAAATTCGACACATCTTATAAAAATATTCATATTAATTACATTTTTATTAATGCATTTGAATGTGATGTTTGCATTAATTCCTTATATCATATCATAATTATTGTGGTTTTTTAAAATTCATTATTTATCAAAAGTCCACAAAAATATATCTTGTAACAATATTCATATGAATTGAATTTTTATTAGTGCATTTGAGAATGAGAATGGAGAATGCAATAAAATAAATTAAAACATATTTTATGATTATATATATATATATATATATATATATATATATATATAAGATAGTCTTTATCATACAAAATGGGATAGTTATTGGTATCCCTTTGTCTTTCAATTGGGACACAATGTCCATTACATTAAACAAAATGTATGATTTCACAGATATATTTCAAAAAATAAAATGCCTTGCTTTGATATCGAAACATAGTGATCATCATTGTTCACTTGAAATGTTGTCACTGCTAGAGCTACTTCCATGACTTGGGTTTTTTTCAGGAATGTTTTGTTCACAACGTTGATTGTTTTCTTCTTCTTCACCTTCCATCTACAAACATAAAAATAAACTGAAATGAGTGTATATACATTTGTGAGAATAATGAAAATTGCAATATTAAATAATATACATCAATGTAAATCTAAAATAAAAATGACATACCATAGCAATAATTGACCCATAAACTATACACATTCTTTCAAAACCATGTACCATGCCATCTTTGAAAATTTTATCTGTTGGTGCAGTTCCATACTTTGTTTCCTGCAAGTTCTATACACCATAACAAATCATATATTTAGTATAAAAGATGTTTTTGACCTACTAATTATAGACGTAACTAAGTAAAACAAGATCGATTGATGCTTACAAATTCCACAATTAATTTGTGATATGCCAACATATACTCACAACCCATACTTAACCCAATTTCAATCAATTCTTTTGATCATTCTTCTTTGTATGTTAGCACCTGCTTGAAGACATTCAATGATGATTTTTGTAAAACAACTTAAAAAATACAAAAATGAAATCTAGTTAAGTTGTTATAAGGAAGTAACAATTACTCACAAACTTAGAGATCAACTCTTTTCTTCCTTGTCGTCCTGTTTTATGTGCTGAATGGGTTCCATTTCTTTTCTTTTTTGCAGGATCATTCTTGAAAAATAATATTTAACGCTAAATTGTTTATTTATTGTACCTAATGATCGAAAAATTCAATGACTACATATTACATTTGAAGCACGTTGTTTTTGAGATGGCTCCTCCTGTGATGCAATTTTTTCCATTTCTTTGACCATCTCCTTATACACCTTTTTGGACATTCCTACTAGCATATTTCTTATATCGGCTCATTCATATTTTGATATTTTCATAATCTTCTTGAAAATGTAACATGATATTGATAAATGAAAAGTAAACATAACAAAAGTAATATGTATAAATAATTCTAGACAAACATTTAAAGCAATATTACTTTTTCATTCCTTATTTTTTTTTTGTTGTACGTTTTTGCTATTAAAAGTCTAACATGTCTCATTGACCAATTCTATGGAAACTCTTCCTGTAGTTTAGATAAAATTTTGTTCTTGGAATCATTGGATTGATTTTTGTATTGTAAGTGGAAGGAATGTCTATAAATTCATTCCACTAGATCCCTCAAAATTTTGTAAAAGTTTTTCCCCCTTTCGTTAACTTCTAAGACCACTCTAGAAGAGCTAGGGAGAAATTCAATTTTGTTTGCATGTTATATTTTTTTCTTTTCTTAGAAAAATGTTCCTTTTCTGAGTTATTGGTCCCTGTAGAACATTAAATAGATGTGAATTAATAAACTGTTTGACACATGTTATATAATAATTTGAAGTATATTTTTAATGATAATTAAAAAACTAAACTCATATTGGATCGATAGTATTTTTTCATTCACCTGAATCATTCTTTTGCAATTTTTCCATTAAGCTTTTACGCTCTTCTGGTCCTAGATTAGAAATAATCATATCGAGCTTCATCATTTTTTGGCTCTGCATGATACACATTAAACAATACATATTAGTTAAACTTACATATAGTTCAACAATAATATTTTTTATAAATAATTTACAAAGAACATTCCTTTTTTTCTTTTCTTGATGTGTTATCAATATTTTTGTTACTTGATCTCTTGTCAGAGATTTCTTTATCAATATGAAACCTATACCATATCATTCATTAATATATTTATAAATAAATTCTCAACTTTTCAGGTACAAAATAAATCTCAAGACACAATTGTGCCTTTCATGAGGTATGAATAGCGGCCGGTGCATGGGGATATTAAAAATGCAATACAAACTAGTATAATAGATTGTACAGTGCGTTGGGTATTACAAACGCACCAAAAAAATATTGTAATAGACTGTATGGTGTGTGGGCTATTATAAACACATCGCAAAAGCAGTGTAATAGACCATACAGTGCTATCCATTTAAAACGGAGCACCTATGCCCTATTTCAAATCGGGCGCACTGATTTAGAAAAATTGTTTTCAATTTTTTTATTACACAGTACTTGTGCAGTGCGCTATATAATACAGCGCATCGGTGCACTATGTTACGCAGGGTGCATCGATAAAGAAAAATCCATTTTTTTGAAAAATTCACGCAATGGATGAATGGATTGGGATCCGACTATGCAAGTCATCGCATGGGTTCGATGTCAATATAAAATGAAAAATTTTAACTCTGAAATCACAGAAACAAGGATAAGAAATAAAAAAAAACAAAAAAATGAAGGGTTTAGGGTAAAAATGGATAAAAATATATAAAAAGTAAAAACGTTGTAGAAAAAGTAAAAAAAAATAATCAAATTTAATCACAAGATGGTTCGAAATTCTATGATACAGGGTTTGAATCACTAGGGTTTTGGTTTCTAATTGTCTGAATACTTTTTTTCAAAAGTATTTTGCTGCTCCACAGTGCCCTCATGCTCTCTTGCTCTAGGTCTGTCTCATGCAAATATCTGGCTGAAAATTTTAGCAAAAATAGTGAAATAATGAAAAGTGTTTAGTATTTAAAGAATTATTTTATGAAATTAGATTTTCGAAAATATTTTTCCACCCATTTTTTAAATTTCTGGTTTTTTTTTCACTTAAATAAGTAGAGTTGCGTTTTTTATTTGCATTTATTCATGATCAATGCACAAGAGTTGGGAAGCACTGGTGTGCCTGATTAATACGACGCACCGGTGCATGTTATGATGATAAGCACACTGAACTGTATAAAGTTATTTTTTTTTGTATGTAAGATCATAATAAAATAATGATAATTCTAAAGTACATGAATTTGTTTTCATTATTTTCTAAACTTTATTATGTTACGAAAATTCATATTATTCTAGATTTTTTATTTGACAATTATTTGCAAATTTACAAATTTAAATGTTTTAATAAAATCATTTCACATTAATACAATTAAAATTTTCACATTAATAGAATTAAAATTTTACAAATATATTACATACAATTACAATTACAATTACAATTACAATTACAATTACAATTACAATTACAATTAAAATTACAATTTTAATTTTACATACAATTACATTTACATAGAATTACAATTACAATTTTACAAATATTTTACATACAATTACAATTAAAATTACAAATACAATTACAATTTTAGAATTTTACATACAATTAGAATTAGAATTACAATTTTACAATTTTCCATATATAAAATTACAATGATTTCACAATAAATTAAATATTACAATTACAATTAAAATTTTACATTAAATATTTTACATACAATTACAGTTTGAATACAATTACAAACACAAATACAAATACAATTTTACAATTTTACATACAATTAAAATTTCAATTTCAATTACAATAACGACATAATATTTAATAAATATCATGGCCATTTAATATTAAATTAATTAATTAACATCATCATGATCATGATAACCATCATACAAACATCATATTCGACTAAAAAACACATTCAAACATCAAATTAACATTATATATTAACATCATCACAACACAAACATCAAATATACGTCTCATGTCAAATAACTCATGCTATCACATATACACATCTATATGCAAGCTAAACATTAAATGAACATATCGAACATGGCCTAAAAATATGCGTCACATCATGATGATCACCAACATGTAAATTAAGTACAACTGCAACATGAAAATAAATATGACCATATATATATATATATATATATATATATATATATATATATATATATATATATATATATATATATATATATATATATATATATATATATATATATATATATATATATATATATATATAAATGTTAAAGATAAAACTATATTATAAATATAATGGATCATCTCATGGTAGTACTACAACATCAATAGCAGTACAGGTGGAGGTCTGCTTAGTAAATGGTGCAGCCTCGACGGGCAATGGTCGAGCCTGCTCATGATCATAACTAGTACTCATAATGGATGCATCAACTGGTGGTAGTACAACATCAATATAAGCAGTAGTAGTGGAGCCCAACTCTATTAATAGTGCAGCCTCGATGGTCGATGCTTCAGCCTGCTCATGATCAGGACTAGTACTGATGGATGTTGCAGGGTGCTGACTGGATGTGGCTGATTTTCCAACCTCATCTCCATGATGGCTGCTATATGCTCCTAGTGGAACCTCATGCTCATCAGGTGTGGTGCGAGGTGAACGATCATGCGATGATGATTCGCTTCTCACAGACCGTCCATCATGTGTCACGGCTCGACTATGCCTATAGCATGCAACAGTCCTCCTCAACCATGTAACAGTTGTCATACCTCCTACGACATGTCATATCAAGTTGTACATGTCACGCGGCATGTCTCTCCACATCTGTAATAACCTATCATCGGACTATATGTCTTTGTAATGGGCAAGCCTGATGCCCGCATCAGTAATCAATGCACTGAGTTGGTTTCCCAACTCCATCCTATATCTAGTCTCAGGTTGACCGTGACTAGCAAAAGGCAGTATTGGTGCACCAGCAGGAGCATGTCTTTTTGCTGCACTGGCCTCATTCTAGTCATCATCCTCATAATCATCCATGTCCTGATCATCATCAGGATCCACACCTGGATCATGTGGTGGTTATAGCATCTCCTCTCCATCAAAAGAGCTAATTTATGAAAAATATATACAAGTACACGAAAATAATTAGACAATTTCATTACACAATTTAATAAAAACAAGTTAAAGAACTTTTTAGAATAAATATATATAAAATAGTAATATTACCTCTATCATCTGGTGAATCATCATCTGTGAAGAGGATGTTGGCACACCCTCACCAATATAATCCAACATAAGTACATGGGACCATAATGAAGGGATGCAGCCCATCAACACTGGCCAGTAATTCCAGTGCATCATGTGATATCCTAGTTGGAAACATAGTGTCTCTCCTCTTGGGCATCATTTTCCCCCACATGTGCATCTGGGTCTCCAGCATTGACCTATGAGGCTGTAAAAAAAAACTAGGTCTCATCTTTGGAAACCTCTCAAAAAATAAACAAAACAACTTTGAAGAAAAAGGGAAGTTGACCCTCCCTTGTGCATGAACACGAAATCTATCTAAGGCCGTACAAAACTGCCGCAAGAAAATGGCAGACCTCCTGACAAGTCGTGGCTCTTGTACTAAATAATCAAGATAATATAAAAGTAAGCAACTAATGCATTTCCCATCACTGGTGTTGTGCAAAATGGTCGAAACGATAAGTGAGAGGCACTGCACGTCTTGTCTACCAAATGCACCTATACGTAGCTGACATCGAGGTACCTGAAAATCTAAAGGAGACAATACATGTGCTCCAATGTATCTCTGGTAGTAAACTAACTGACTCCCTGCTACACATCCAGGTGGCACCTTTGGGAATGAAGGAAAAACCACCTCTTTCCTCGATATTCATGTAATAAAATAAATATTCTCTTGAGTGGGTGTGTACCACTGGTGAGGACCAACCTAGAAAGCCTATTAGTGGGCATTCCAACTGTAGATAAGATATCTCAAAAACACACTATGGGCCTTTAGGGAAGTAGCCTCCTCATAGAACTTGAGGAGGCCTACTTGCCTAAGGATCCCCTAGGTATCTATTGTAATAGGGCAAGGGTATTCATCTCTCTCCCTCTCTCGGGCCTCCCATTGGCGAATCATGTCATACTGTTCCACTTGTTGTTGTTGTTGTTCCTCCTATTCTCTTTGAATCATTGACATATTAAATATTTTTTTTTTATTAAAATAGACATGTATTTAGGAATACACATATCTATATTTTTTTTTGAAAAAAAAGAAACATACCAGTCATTGTGCCATAAAAACAGTCACACACCAGTTCTGGTGTGGCTTACATTTGTACCGCACTGGTGGCGGTGCCCCAAATTAAATACAACGCACTGGCCGTGGTGCAACTCAAATTTTTTCAAGCACCTTTGAATATATCTGAGGTCAGAATAGTGGTGCAGTGACTAAAATATATGCCCTGGAGTGTATATTCATGCCAACGCATCGACTTCTTCACAATTACATAGTCGATGGTACGTTATTTTACCGAACCACATTGTTGACCCTTTCGAAATGCCTAATGCAATGCACTGATAGACACCAAGGCAGATAATACTGTCAACACACTGCACTGCAATTCCCATGGTCAATGGCGAGCCTGGCTAAATGAGTGCACCACATTTTTTCTTTCAATTTAAAATTATGTGTGGCACCTTTCGGTATCGCCCAGAAAATGGTGTGGATACTGATAGCACTGGTGGCGGTGCGACCTATAAATTTTACAGGCAGCACCGCTATCTGGTGCGAGCCGAATGGCTTTGGCACACTATGTGATAATTTTTTATTTTTTTCTTTTTTAATGGTTATTTTAAAGGTGATTTCAAATTCTAATCTTCTAAAAAGCTTCATTATGGAAAAAATAGAAAAATACCTGTACATTTCACTGTCGAGGAGGCATATTGGCTATAAAATTTGCAAAAGAAAAATTTCTCACTTTTTTTAAAAATGCAAGCTGGAGATTAGTGGCCAATGCAGAGCAGAAGTGCATGAAATGGGTGTAATGAGAGCACCGATGTCAGGGTGACTCAGATAAGGGGAAATGGCACCAGTTCTTGAGAGCTCTGGAGCACTGAGGAAAGTGAAAACTGTGGTTTTTGGCCATAATTGTTTTTTTATTTAACCTTATTTCAGTGCACGGGGTTTTATAGGTGTACTGGTATGCTTACTTATAACATCACTGGGTGGTGTCAGATTTGGCGTATTGTTTATGATGCACCAGGGGTGTTCCATAACACTGCACCAGGTTGTTTCATTTTTGGCATGATGTTTTGAAGATGGATCGGGGCGGAATATTCGTAAAGCACTGGTGCGCTTGGATAAGAATGCACTAGCATGTTTCTTATTTGGCATGGTGTTTTATGATGCATTGGTGTGGAAGATTTGTGAAGCACGGATGCATTGCCGTAATAGGACGCCCGAGGTAGGTGTGTACGTCATGCACACTATCTGGTGTGCCAATGTTTTGTGTGCACGAGTGCTTTCTATGATAGAATGCACCAGTAATTGAGAGCTCAAGAGCACTGGAAAAATGAAAAATTTGAGTTTTTTGTCATAATTTTTTTTTTATTCAACCCTTTACGAGTGTGTGTGGTTTATAGGTGCATCGGTTTTGTTTCTTATGAACACAACGACCGGATTGTGTTTTTGCATGTTGTTTAATGATGCATCGGTGTGGTTTCTTTCTACTGCACCAGGCAGTTTCAATTTTTGTGTCCTATTTTATAATGCACTGGAACAAAAGAGTTTTGAAGCACTGATGCTATAGAATAATACGACGCACCAGGTAGGTGTGTAGGGAGTGCATGGTGTCCAGTGTGCTAATGTTTTGTGTGCACCAATACTTTCTAGATTCAAGAGCATCGGTATTGAGCAGAAAACATCTGCAAAACCCTCTGCCCACCAACATCCTCTAGTAACCTCCACTAGAAACGGATGTATGTGGTATTTTTCTATGGGATTCCTCAAAAAATCCACTAGAGGGCCTTTTCCTTCTAGTGAAGAGATCCATTGAATGTGGTAGAGGCAGTGAATGCAACTAAGAAGGCACCAAAGGAAGCAGCAAGGACCATAGATCTGGGTAGATCAACGATTAAAATTGCATCGGCAAAGATTGAAAGTGCAAATCTAAAATTTTAGCAGCTAAGTATTAAGGCCATCACAAGGTAATTTATTCTGTATGTGATGTGATGAGGAGAAGGGACAAGTATTGGCAAAAAGTAAGATCGTAGATGACACGAAATAGAGGTTAACCACTAATTTAAACTGTTATAAGTTGTGAACTGTGAAGTATGGAAGATGAAATGGTAGTGACATAGAGATGATGTGGTAGTGATGTGGCGATGATGTGGAAGTGACGTGGCAAGATGATGTAGCAGATGATGTGGCCCCAACCCCACAGATCGCAGGAATTAATGATGATGTGGAAAGGTGGCATGGCGGTGACATGGTAGGGAGATGTGGCATGATGACATTTACCTCGCCCATATACCACACATCGCAATGCTTAAGGGATAGCAGTAAGGCAACTGCAAGCTAAGTTAAAGTTTTGCGATGTGAAATGGAGGGACACGTGTAGACCTTGAGTAACATCACATCCCATAAAAAATAGGGTGTAACTTGAAATACATTGCAAGGTATGTTTTTTTGGTTGCAATGTGGCAAGGATCAAACAATGTGATACAATGAAGGGAGTCCATGTGGCAGCAGCATGCACGAGCGCAGATCGCAAATCACATGGTTTATGATTTATCACTATTGGTAGGGTGAGAAACCAACGAGAAATTATTTACGATGAGATATGATTGGTCAAGCACTATGGGACCCGATAGCCATGTTATGCATATGTTATGTGTGTTATGTTATGTTAATACATTGTTTTGATTGCTAAAGATATTTATGTTATATATGCATTTTTTTATTGATAAACATATGTATGTTGATAAAACTCATAGTTGTAATACTCCATTGTGTTAAAAGGGATTTTTATATGGGACATACCCCACAGGTTACAAAGAAATGATATGAATGCAAATCAAACAAACAGGAGCTTGGGCAGAACAGTGTTGCAGTAGTAAACCAAAAAAAAAGGTTGAATGTGGAAGAAGATTCACGCTAAAATAGGCAGTTATGCAACAATGTTGGAATATAACTACATAAATAGAAAAGATAAAAAGACAGCATGCAAAAGAGGACAAATGCTCACAAAAGCTAAGAAACTGAAAGGGCTGAGTAAAATAATTGATTTTAACTGTAAATGTATTATTTATTTTATATTGTTTATGATGCAAAGGCAAGTCTTTTTAGGCAATACAGAACTCCAATGTAATACTGAAATGAGTACATAGTGTTGTAACATCCTGAATGCATTGAGAGATGAAATGAGAAGGTTGAAGGAAAAGAGTCATACCTATTCATTTCATATTCCCATATGGAATGCAAAAAACTATGAGGTGATCTCTATAAATGATGTTATTTTCATATGCACAAAGAGGTTAGAGAGTGGAAGAATGAGATTGAGCAGATAAAGAATTTGTGATGATGCAGAGATGATATAAAGCAAATTTGAAGGTTGGAAGGACAACAGTGAAGAAGGGGAAAAACAAAGTTGATATCCAGGTAAATCAGCATATGATTTTATCGTAGTGTAAGGGATTTGGTGCTTCCATATCAAGTTGTAGCTTGATAGATTTCTTGTTTGAGCTGGTTGTCCTGTGGGTTGTAGCCTACGAAAAATACATGGGAGTTGATGCTTCCATTTCAATTTTTAGCTTGATAGATGTCCAGTTGGAGCTAGTTGAGGTAGGAGCCTCCAGTGGGTTGTAGCCTATAGAAAACAGATGGGAGTTGGAGCTTCCTTGCAAGTGGTAGCTTGCAGAATTTGAGGTAACAGCCTCCTATAGGTTGGATCCTACAGAAAATGAGTGCTGAGAAGGAGCTTGAGTTTGCCTTTACATCACAACAATAATAAGATGTGGTTTTCTCCCTTGTGGGTTTCCACTTATATCTATTTTCATGTGCATGATGATTATGTGTCAATGTTTTGTACTTAATATGCTTAATACTTGCTGCTCCACATCTTAAGATTGTTGTTTCATTATATAATAACTTGATAATGAAATGACGTTGTAAATAAGTTTAAAAGAAAGTTTTAAAAGACCATGAATGTATTAAATTGATTCATCCCCCCCCCCCCCTCTCAGTTTAACTAAGGGTTCAACAATTGGTATGAGATCCAGTTCCTTCTGCATCAGTTTAACAACTGGAAGGAGATCCTAGGTACCCAAGATGACTACCCTAGAAGGATGTTCAAAAAATAAAGTGCCTTTGTTTATTGATACAAACTATGCCTTCTGGAAAATAAGAATGAGGACCCACATAATGTCTGTAGGATTAGAAGTTTGGTTTTTTGTGGAATTAAGATATGCTCCAAAGGATACTGACATTAAAGGAAGAATCCAAGCAAGATTTTATATCTAACGAAGAAGTAATGAATGCACCCTTGAGTTGTTTATGTGAGTCAGAATTTATCAAAGTAATGCACAACCAGACTGCTAAATAAATATGGGATATATTAGAAAGTATCCATGAGGGAGATAAAAAGGTGAAGATGGCGAAGATGCAAACCTATAGAGCTCAGTTTTAAAATGTAAAAATGAATGAAGATGAAGATATAGCCAATTTCTTCTTAAAGGTTGTGGAAATTGTGAATGACATGAAATATCTAGGAGAACCCATTAAGGAATGTGTAATTGTGCAAACGATATTGTGATATTTACCATAAAGGTTTAACCCTAAGGTGTTAGCCATAGAAGAAACAACAAATTGGGAAACCTTGATGACAAACCAATTGCTTGGAAACTTAACAGCTTATGAGATGAGACTTCCACAAGGGAAGTAAAATGTGAGAGAGGCAACCTTTATGGTAGACACGTGCATGAAAGATAAGGAAGATACATGTTTGTGCTCAGATGAAGAAGAGACCAAATTCATTAGAAGTTTGGATAAATACACAGGTAAATGCAAAGGTAAAATTCTATTTAAGTGCTTTAACTATGGAAGAGTGGGGCACTATGCATCTAAATTTCCTCATAAGAAAATAGAGAACCAACCACAAGAGACATAGAAAACAAAATAAATAAATGGCAGAAAGAGAAGAGATTGAATAGAAAATCATTTGATGCTCAGCAAGATAGCAGTGCATTTGAAGGCTCAAATGAATCCTCAAATGTAGAACAAACCTCTGAATTTGTATTGATGGCCAAGGAAGAGCCTGAAGGATTCCTTCTGGAATATGAAGAAGAAGGCGAGGTAGATCTTGAGGGGGAGCTAAGGAGTTCCCTAGAGGAAATAGATAGACTTAAACTCAAGTGTAGAAAACATAAATACATTCTCCTTAAATATGTAAAGGAAGAACCAGATTCGGGAAACCTCATTCAGTTGAAAGTAGAACTTGAAGAAGTTAGGAAGGTTTAATAAATTTTGATAAAAAAAATTAAATATAAACATCAGGAGTAAGAGAAATTGGAAGAAGAAGTGGTATGCATGAGAAAGAAACTAGAAAATTCCCAAAGCGAATTATCTATGAACACTCCACGAATGAAAAGCTCTAAACAATTGGACAAAATACTAAATGCTCAAATATCTCCTCTCATAAAGGCTAGGATAGGCTATGAAGGAGAAATAAGTAAGTCCCAGGTAAAGGATAACAGGAATATCATTTTCGTAAAAGTTGTAAAGGATAATGAAGCAGCTCAAAAAATTCCTACAGAAGTAGAAGCTAGCAAGAACATGACTTGCAATGAAGTAAGCAAAAACAAGCAACAACCTCGAATGACAAAGAATGAAATGAAGAAATAGTCAGCTGAAAAAGGCTCTTACACTCCAGAATATGAATTGAATAAATTTTGAAGTTGTCAAAGGAAATTCTTTCCTCCTATGAGAAATATCACTTGTTTTTCCTGCCATAAACCTGGACATCTTGCAGCTAATTGTAAGACAAAGAAAACCCAGTCCAACCAGAAAAGGATGCAAAAAATGAAAAGACTACCTCAAGCAAACAAATGGAGAGGACAACCTTTCACCAGGTACACTAATCAATTCCATGGCTACTATTTTTCAAGCAATGAATTTGGACATAAATCTGTTGAATTTAAATTGTGTTAAAAAAGGGGAACAAAATTCCATACATCATCTCAACCTTTCTTAGGTAAAATAAGATGTTATTCATGCCACAAGCTTGGTCATAAGGAAAAATACTATAAGCTGCCATATACATTAAAGAAATCTAGATAGATTATGGAATCAAATCAAATCAGACAAAACTGTGAATCAAAAATAGGTGTGGACATTATGAAGAACCCCAATAAATTATTGGGAGGAAAGAGAACGGGGGAGCTTGTTACCTCAATAACATAATGTATCCATCATAGTCTTAGGGGGAGCTGCTCTAGAAAGCAACATAAAAATCCAGCCAGCAATAGATAAGAAGAAACATCCCCAAGGGACAACAATTCATAAATATTCCCCATAAAATTAGTCTAAGAAGAGCTCCTTGGAATAAGAAGAACTAAAATTTTATGAATGGAATGGACAATTCCTCTAACAGAGAACTATAATGGAAGAAGAATACCCGAAGCATTCAATAGCTAACAGGTTGATGGAAGGAGAGAAGGAAGGAAGCATTCATGGTGGTAGAGGGAACGTCAGCCATCATCGTGTAAGATAATAAAACAACAACACGCTAAGTGATGAATGGTTAAAATCATAAAAATTATGTTTCTTGCTTTAGAACTGGAAATATCCATAGAGGATAATCACACGGTGCATCACACTACAAGAGCTAACAATGAAAAAAAATTAAGAAGGATGAGTAAGAGAAATTTTTATCATCATTATATCATTACATCACTCATTTGTAGAAGGTCCCCTTGGAGTAAATCAGTTAAATGAGTGATAAAACTATGAGTGGTATATCCTTGTAGATTCCAAGTAAATAAAGTGAAGATGTCTTCCGAAAGATCATTATGTTAGAACAATTGACATGTATATAGAGCAACAATGATTCTGGAGTAGTCCTATAAAGGAATATGCAATGAAATTATTTTAAAATAGAATGACAGAGTAAGAAAAAGGTTAATGATGACAAGATCGGATTCAATATATTGATGATTGTTGTTGAGAACAGTGGAGAACTTAGTAGTAGAAACTATGAAAGTTGTCTTAACTATGGGTAGATGTGTGAGCTGAAGTGAAATTACTGCATGGTTTATCAAAGTAGTATCAATTGTCATCTGGAACAAGCAGCCTACTTATCAGCAGAATACTAAGTGTCATCAATGAAGCAGTGGTATGGTACAGGTCCTCGGGATCAAAATATTATGGCAGAAGTACATCAAGATAGCATTCCCAACGTTATCTGCATTATTAATACTTGAAAATGTCAATAACAGTGCTAAAGGATCATTATCTTGTTTACACTTGAAGTATCATGTTGAGCATTGAAGCAATATCTATTTCTATATATAACTGCCTACCCTCCTCAAGTTAGTATAGATATATCTTCAACGCCTCTTTCTTAAGATTATTCATAAAAATGTGTGAAGTATGTTTTCCGAGATTTCAATTAAACAAATTTAATATTTTTTGTTGAAGACCATCATGATAGAACAATTAAAGTATCTGAAATATGAAGGACTAATTGTGTTAATCTTACATTTGAAGCTCAAGAGCCTCATTTGAAGCTCAAGAGCCTCATTTAAAGCTCAAGAGCTTGTTAATGTTACATCGAAAGCCTACTTCAACAGAAGGGAATTGCTGGTATTTCACCATTGAAGAGAGGTTGATCATGGACATACATATCCGTTATGTCAAAAATAAAATTGCATAGTTGAGAAGTGAGACTAACCAATACTTTGAATGTATCTAGCCTCAAGCGTTAGTTTGAAAGTACTTTGTACAAGTAGTAAAGTCTTTTGGTCTCTTTGGTTGAAAGATATTGTCTAATATTACAATAGGTTGTAAGTTCTAGTTGGATTCATTGTGCACATCAGTATCAAGGGCCTTTCAGTTGTTAGTGTAATATCCCTATTAGTAGTCTAACACATATCACCACCAATAGGAAGTAATGGTGAACCTCAACTATACAAGATATATTGGCATCATCATATTTGAAAATATGTGTACTACAAATATGTATTTCAGATGAAGATCATAATATGGACTAAATTATATTTGGAGAAAACTTTAAATGCATATGTAGATGCATCATTGGAACAATATGAAAATATTAAGTCTAATTATATAATTTCTTTCTATGAAGTGTCCTTATCATCACTTTTAGCTTTATAAAAGGGAAAGGAGTCTGTGCTTTGGGATGGAATCAACTTACATACGCGTTCAAAGATTCTCAAAGTATTCTCCCAATAACTGTTGTACACCAATCTAGAGTAGCAAGGTATAAAGTAAGAAGAAGAAGGCCTAAAAAAAACTCAGAGAGAGGAAATGAAAATATAGAATCTACACTGAGAGATGTGCAACCTTTTACCATTAATGTCAAAGGGGGAGGAAAAGTAAGCAGAAGAAGAAAGGCTCTTCTAAAAACAAAGGAGAGGAAGAAAGACACTTCTCAAAATGAAAGGGGAGGAAGTCTTGGAGGAAGCTAAGAATCAAGGAAGACAAGGAGGAGAGGCAGCTAAGGTAGCCAAGGGAGCAGAGAAGCAACAAAAGTAGAGAGGAAATGAATGCAACTAAGCATCAAAGGTAGATAACAAGAAAAAGTAGAGAGGCATTGAATGAAGAGAGACAACGAATGTAGCAAAGGAAGTGAATGCAACTAAGATGACGCCAAAGGTAGCACGACTGCAAAGGAAACAAAGAAGTAGAGACAACAAAGGCAGCGAAAGATGTAGAGGCAACAGATGAAGCAGAGAGGCAGCAAATTGCTTCAGCGCACAACATAATGCAATTGGATTTTCAAGACACAGATAGGACCAAATATCTTACATAGAGCAGAAGAAGGAAGAGGCGAGAGCCGAGAGGAAGAGGCCAATTAAAAAAAGATGATTAAGACAAGAGAGAGAGGCGAGAGCATAGAGAAAGAGAATTATTTATTCAGTATGAAAAGGGTATATGTTGAGTGTGATAACTCAGGATGACATTCAATAACAAAGACAAGCTCGAGAACAAGCTTAGGAGGAACAACGTGTAGAAATTGGAGTTACAAAGCAGGGCAATGTAAACAAATGAAAAATCGACTAAGGCACAAAACTCTTTGAAGAATTCCAAGGGAGGCAAAAGGAAATTCGGGATCAGATCGCAAAAGGTAAGGCAAGAAATGAATGGATAATATTTATCGCAAGATAAGCGGGGCCAAAAAAAATCAAATTTGCAAGCAATAGCGAGGACTATAGATCTAGGCAAACCAACGATGACGCTCACAACGGCGGAGATTGGAATCACAAATCGCAAAGTTTAGCAACTAAGTATTAAGACCGTCGCAAAGGTAAGTTATTTTGTGTGCGATGTGAAGAGAAGGGACACATGTTGGCATGTTGCAATATCGCAAATTGCATAAAATAGAGGTTAACCACTAATTTAAACTGTTATAAGTTGCGAACTCCAAATTATGGAAGATGACGCGGTAGTGATGTAAATATGACATGGTAGTGACATGGCGATGACGTGGCAGTGACGTAGCAATCTCACATGGTAGATGACATGGCCCCGACTCCACAAATCGCAGGAATTTATGTTGACGTGGCAAGGTGATGTGGTTGTGACATGGCAGAGTGGCTTGCCATGATGATGTGGACCTCACCCACATACCACACATCGTAGCGCTTAAGGGATAGAAGTAAGGCGATCACAAGTTAATTTAAATTTTTGCGATAAAAAATGGAGGGACATGTGTCGACCTTGTGCAACATTGCATCCTACAAGAAATATGGTTTAAATTCAAATACATTGCAAGGTATGTTGTTTTCTTTGCGATGCAGTAAGGATCAAGTGATGTGATGTGATGAAGGGAGTCCATGTGGCAGCACCGTGCATGAGCGTAGATCGCAGATCACATGGTTTATGGTTTATCTCTATTGGTAGAGTGGGAAACCTGCGGGCAAGTATTTGCGATGAGATATGATTGGTCAAGCATTGTGGGACCTAATAGCCATGTTATGCATCTATTATGTGTGTTATGTTATGTTAACACATTGCTCTGATTGCTAAATGTATGTATGTTATATATGCATTGTTTGATCAATAAACATATATATGTTGATAAAACTTAGATTTATAATACTATGTTGTGTTAAAAGGGAGTTTTATGTGGGCCATACCCCACAGGCTACAAATAAATGATCTGAATGCAAATTCAAGAACCAAGAGCTCGAGCAGAACAATGTTGCGGCAGTAAAGCAAACGAAAAGGCTGAACGTGGAAGAAGAGTCAGGCTAAAAGGGGAAGTTATGCAGCAAAGTTGGAATATAAGTGTAGAAATAGAAAAGACAAAAATACAGCAAGCAGAAGAGGACAAACGCTCAACAAAGCTAAGAAAATGAAAGGGCTGAGTAAAATAATTGATTGTAGCTACAAATGTATTATTTATTTTATATTGTTTTTGATGCAAAGGTAAGTCTCCATAGGCAAAGAAAAACTCCAATGTAATACTGAAATGAGTACATAGTGATACCAGTTCATTTAATATCTCCATATGGAATGCAAATAGCTATGAGGTTATCTCTATAAATGATGTTATTGTCATATGCACAAAAAGGTTAGAGGTTGGAATATTAATATTGAGCAGATAGAGAATCTGTAAAGATCTAGAGATGATATAAAGAGAATTTCATGGCTGGAAGGACAACAGTGAAGAAGGGGAAAAACAATGCTGATATCTAGGTAAATCAGCATATAATTAAAATGTAGTGTAAGGGATTTGGTGCTTCCATATCAAGTTGTAGCTTGATAGATGTCCAGTTGTAGTTGGTTGAGGTAGAAGCCTCCTATGGGTTGTACCCTACATAAAATACATGGGATTTGGTGCTTCCATTTCAGGTTGTAGCTTGATGGATGTCTAGTTGGAGTTGGTTGAGGTAGGAGCCTCCTATGGGTTGTAGCTTGTAGAAAACATATGGGTGTTGGAGCTTGCTTGCAAGTGGTAGATTGCAGAATTTGAGGTAGTAGCCTCTTGTAGGTTGGAGCCAACAGAAAAATAGTGGTGAGAGGGATTTGGAGCTTTCCTTTCCATCACAACAATAATACGATGTGGTTTTATCCCTTATGGGTTTCCACATATATCTTTTGTTTCATTATATAATAAGTTGATCATGAAATGAAGGTGTAAATAATTTTAAAGGAAAGTTTTAAAATACCATGAATGTATTAAACTGATTTACCCCCCCTCTGATTTTAACTAAAGCTTCAACACAATCACTAATAATGTGGTTGTGCTAGTTGATGATCAATGTTCATGTGGTTGATTAGTAGACCATGGTTAAGGAGGATTGACAATGGCTGGTTGATGTTAACCATGCTTAACCATGGTAAACCATTAATCTAAAAATATTTTTTTGCTACATTAATGTTGACCATTATTACATTAATGTGACATTAATATTTTTCTATGGTTGATGTTATTTTAATGGTTAAACAAGGTTGAGGAGGTTGACCCTGGTCAACCATTATTATAAAATAATATTTATGTTACAGCTATTCTATTCTGGATCAGGATTCCAAACTTGTCGGTGCACTACTGGAACTAGGAATCAATGCAGCAAATTAGCAACACCCATGGAAAATTCATAGACAGAGCAAACAACAAGACCAATATGACTGCACTAGAATATACGTGGAGTTTGATCTCAAAGATGGCCTACCAGAAGCTATTAAGCTAACGGTGGGGAACTAGTCCCAACTGCAAAAATTAGACTACGAACAGTTGTCATTCAAATGTTGTAAATGTCATGAGTATGGCCACTTTGCCAAGAAATATCTAAAAAATGTAGGCCTGAAAAAGGAGAAAGAAGAAGGATGGCAGCAAGCCAAGAAATATAGAACGAGCCTCGGGTTAGGGCCAATCAGAGAAGGAATGAAAAAAGGAAAGGGGAGCTTAGTACCCAGGGGAAGTATTCCTAAAGACATACCTACCCAGAAAGGTGAAGAGAACAAATTTGCAGCCTTAAGCTCAGAGATAGAGGAAGTGCAAGAAATTGATCCATGGGACATGCAAAAGGATCTCCAAGTGCAGGAAACCCTAGAACCACCGAAGATTGGTGATTATACTGGAGAAGCCCTGAAAGAGAAGGAGTGTGTCTCTGAAGGGGAGTATCTGGATTGAGAGAAGTTGGAGGAAGGAGAAATTGGGGATTCCCAAAATTCAGTCAGAATATTGACCAGTGGACAGAAATACTCCAGGGAAAAGAGAGAGCAAGAAGCCTACAAAGGGAAGCTACAGGGGAACCAGCCAACCCTAGAAAATATGTTGGAAAAAAAGCCTAAAGCATACAAAAATCAAAGCTAGGGCTCCGAGGGAGCTTTCTCATCTCAAAAAAGAAAGTAATGAAGATTGTCTCCTCGAACTGTACAGGGATGGGGAGCAACCTAAAATAAGAAGTAATGAAAAGTATAGTAGTGTTGGAAAGGCCTGACATTATTCTCATTTAGGAGACCAAAATGGAGGAAAGGAAATTTCCCCACAAAAGGAAATAATTTTATGGAAAATGAGGAGGTATCATAGTCTCCTCTAGAGGCGCCTTAGGAGGGCTGGAAATTCTATTAGACGAGACATGATTTGAGAAAATTCTAGTTAAACTCACCCCAAACTGTATTTTTGCTTAGTTTTTTCATCTTCATACCAAAGAGAGAGTGAATGTTTTCAATATTTATGCTCTGGTCATCCTGGGAGACAAAAATATCTATTGGGAATCCATTACGGACCTAGCAAATGAGATTCAAATGGATAATGTCATTCTCACTGGAGACATGAACATTACTTTAAGCCAAGGAGAGAAGCGAGGGGGCAACATTATAAAGGATCTAGCAAGAGAATGGGTGAAAGAACTCATTCAGGATTGGGATTTGTTGGACATCAAGCCACCCAAGGGAAAATATACATGGAACAATAGAAGAATGGGTCCAGGCCACATTGCTGCAAGGTTAGATCACTTCTCATGCAGAGTTCCTTCTTGATTTTAGGTATTGATGTCAATTCTGCTATTCTTTCTTCATCGGTCTTTGATCACAAGCCCATTAGGCTTGAGATGAATTTGCATATGAATCTGGGGCCTATTCCCTTCTGTTTTAGTGCTATTTGGGTGCAACAACTCAAATTTTTGGATAGAGTTGAGGAAGTATGGAAACACCCCGTCAGTGGATCCCCCTTCTTTGTGTGGGAAGAAAAGCCAAGGAGACTGAAGAGGGCCCTCAAAAGTTGGGCTAAAGCCCTCCCTTCTCTGATTGAGTCAAGGCGGGCTACACAGGCATGTTTGGAGAGTCATAAAAAATAAATGGAAGATATGGATATCTCGAAGGATATCTTAACCCTGGAAGAGGAGCTCTAGGCTAATATTCATAAGGCTTGCATCAGAGAGGAAAAATTATAGAGACTTAAATCTCGTAGTTTGTGGCTACAAGCTGGGGACATGAATACCTCCTTTCATAAGAAGACTCAAGCTAGAAGAAACTTTAATTATGTTATCAAAAAATTTCACCCGACAGGCTGCTAATCAGACAACTTCATGTAATTGTTTCATACCAACTTGTAACTGAATATTAGGCTCTTCAGTCTAAGAGGGCTCTCTCAAAGCGTTAATGATATTTGATAAAGATAGATTTAGATGGCTAACTCTACTTGGAAAACAACTTGCATGTGATGTGTATGGGTTGAAAATAGTATCAGTCTCCAAACATTGCACTTATGGAGTAAACAATTTTAGTGATTTAGTAGTAAGTTCACTTGACATGGAAGCTGAGGCAGGTAAGAGTTTTTAGCAGAAGTAAACACACGTAATACCTGAAATAACATAATCAATTCATCTATAAAGGAAATCAGAGCATTACATGAATGAATTTTGAGTATTAAAGATGAAAACCACTAAAAATGGTACACATAGAAGATATATATAAGATAAGCACCAAAGACTTAATCAGAATCTTAGGTTGTTCAAAAAAAAATCTCTGTATTACTGAAAATACTCAGTTTACATAAAGTTGTAGTATTGCCAAAAAATTTCCAACCCTTGACAAATTACAATCTCTTCCATTTAATAGACTTGTTACATGATGATATGATCTTCCTCCTCTCTATATTCATCAAAATTTCCCTAATAACACCTTGCATAACAATAAAACATCTAATTTAATGAGAAAATGACATCTATTCTACTTGAAAATCCTTTTCCTAATAGGACTCAAACTGTTCATTATTAAACTAACAACCTTATCTCCTAAAATTAGTTACATATTTCACAAACATTCCTTCACATTTTCGAATAGGATGTAATGGAACACATCACTACGTGACATCTTAATTAGTCTCCTCCAATTCTGGAAACAAACCCTATTTTTAAGGGAACTGGTCTTTATCTTCAACACATGGTTTGGTTGATGATTTGTCTTCATCTCTTAGTCTTCAAGTCTTGAATAGCTGATAACATAGTCCTTTTACCCTTTGAAATTATCCACCTGTCCATAACTACAAAAAAACCTGCTCATAAAGCTTCAAAAGAGTACGCTACGAAAGTATGACAATTTCGTAGCATACTTTCGTAGTGTTACAAAAATGCCTTTTTCCATCAACATTTCTAATTATTTCCTTTTGCATGATGTTCATTATGCCTTGATACATCTTCCATACCATTTTCACCTCTTGGAAGCTCCCAAAAATGGTTCAAAATGAAAAAAAGAAATATACAATAGTTTCGTAGCGTTTTCCTGGTCTTCGAGCCTAGGAATGCTACTAAACTACTGAAAACAATGAAATTTTCAGATTTTTGTCTGCTTAAAATATGTGTCTTCCAAATAAAAAAACCTTGTTTCCAACATGCCATTAACATTTAAAATCGTAAATCAGCTTAAACTATGAGTCTTGAGGTGTTTCTTCCTCATTGATGACGAGTTGAGCAATTGGCTCCTCAACTACTGTCATTTTAAGGCCCTTTTTCTCCAACTCCGCATGGATTAGTTGAAGCTGTTCTTGGAGGTATTTAACTTGATCTTTCAACTTTCTATTTGTATATTTCAAATGCAAGTTCATTTTCCTGACATGTTTCACCTCTTTCCTCAATGGCATGGCCCATTTGATTAACTGTTATGTATTATCTAGGGTCTTGGAAACACTGTTGACCTGCTCTTCCCAAACCTCTTTCATATTTTCAAACAAAACCTTCTGGACATTGTGTTTTATTTTTTATTTCCTCATAACATCAATTTCGTGGTTGGCCTACTTCAACTGTTCTTCAAGGAGTTCAAACTCGGTTTTTTCCATTACTTTCTCCTTTCCTTTCTTTGACTTGCTAACTGAATCTTTCTCTACAGGTGATGATCAATGATGTCTAGTGGTGGCTTGATAGTGTCAATATCTGGATGAAATCCTTTGCCACTCTCCAAAATTTTTCTAGCATGCCTTGTCATGGGATTTCTTGCTTGGAACATAAAACCTTCATCCTCTCCTTCAAATTCTAGTTTCTTTGTAGTTTTGGCTTTATTTAGTTTCTGTCCACTTTCCTCTATATCCTCATCCTAGACTATAGGAGTATCTTATATGTCAATGGCATGTAGTATGTCTTCTAAATTTCCTTTAGCTACTTCTCTATCTTCTAAAGCCACTGTTTGACTCCTTGTCATACTTTTGCTTCCTTGTTTACTCACAACTTTTTTTTGTTTTTGCAGGTTTGACGACTTTTGTTTTTTGTTTTGAAAGTGGGACATTGGGTGTATCAAAACTATACAATTTCTCTATTTTCATCATGAATGGTTCACTTGGTTCTACTCTTGCTATTTCACTTGGTTCTGTCACCAATGGTTCACTTTTTTCTGCCACTAAGGGTGATGGTATACTCCTAGGTTTAGGAGTTACTGTAGGAGTAGGAGTATCCAACTCAAAACCACTACCAAACAAAATTTAGAGCAATATGTTCCTAGTGTTTGGAGCTCATCTAAAACTATCAATTTAATTAAACCATGATGAAACAATGAAGTTTGACTTCCTTCATATTTTTCTTGTACCTTATCTACCATTTTTTCTAGACTTCTGTGTAAATAGAAAGGCATATCAAGAGATATCTTATCATTAAAATGTAGGATGAGCTTGAAATGGTAAGATTAGACTTTATGATATCTCCCTTCACAAGTAAAATATTTTTGGATGATGAGTAGTAACGTTGAGTAGTTATCCTTCATGAAGCTCCTTGGAATGGCATTAGTAAGGTCCATTTCTCTGTTTTCTGGCTTCATAAACTGTTTACACTACTCCATGTTGAATTTGAACCCTTTGAACCACTTCTCTTATCCCCTTGGAATCCATGTTGTTGCGGCAATGACTTCTAGTGTAATTTTGAGATTAAGCATCCCCACTTTGGTAGCTGTTCCATTGAAGTTTAAGGAAAATTCTTTGGAAACTTGTACATGGCAGCCTTGTAATATTTCACAAAACCATAAACATCCTGTCCTTTTGAATAATTCTACAGCTGTTGGATCTTCCTTGATTAGTATCATATCTGCTGGTTCATATCTTAGACATTGCACACCCTTATTTGTCTTTCTTTTTGGTTCCATAGCTTCTTTAGTCTCTTCTCTACCTCGATTGATCACTGGTATCTGCAACCTTTGAAAATACTAGCCACAACTTTGGCTTCAATGAAATGCTCTCCAGAGCTCAATATCACGCAAACACGGAATGTAGAATGAGAAATGACTTAATTTAGCAATATTTTTAAGTTTGATGCCAACTCATAGCACAGTGATGACTCATACATGCCTAAAATGGTGATGATGACTTCAGACCTGACCATGTACCTTGATCTTATCCCGCAATGACTCGAATGGTATCTAACTTACCCTTTCCCAAGGATTTTCTGACACCTAACAACTAACTTGACATGAAATATAGCAAACCTCACTTTCGTAGCATGTTTAGTGTAAATCTAGATGTTTTCGCTACGAAATTATCAGTGGTTTCATAGCGAAAAGTGAAATTACTCAGTGTATTTCGCTACGAAACTATGGTTCCTTTGCTAAAACCACCATTTCAGTACTAAAACCTTGGGAATTGAAAAATATCAGAAACTTATGAGTGATGTGACATGATGGGATTTGAAAGTGAATGGTTTTAGACCTTAGGATAAGCTTAAATAAGAAAATTTTAAAATTTTCCTTGACCAAGTAATTAAAAAATGAATCCTATAACCCTAACTTTTGACACATAAGCCTATACAACTTTGTCAAATGATGCTTCATTTTTTTGAGTGATAACATTGGCTCCACTTGGGATAGTGTGCCCCAGTGGTACACCAAAGAACCAATAGTTCTAGTGCTGCTATCCATCTTCTTGAAAACAAAAAACTCTGAAACTTGCCAAGATTTTTCTTCAAACTCTAATGGCCTTCACCTCAAGCTCAAGCTTGATGATCATCTTGTCATAATTAGCATAAAAACACATAAAATGGAATATATACAATGGAATAAAATGATCAACATATTTTAAGAAGGGTAGTGCTTCAAAAACCTTTCATTGACAAGCCCTCTGGCACATGGGTTTCCATCCATTTCCTGTAAAATGTAAGTTTTGTTCCCATGGAATGAAACTACTCTGAATGGACCTTTCCAAATTTTCTCAAACTTACCCTTCTTCCCCTTTTCTTCAATCTTGGCCTCCCATTTTAAAACCACATCTTGGATTTGAAAATTTTCCTCCTTTACCTTCTTGTCAAATGTCTTCTTGATTTTATTTTGAGATTGCTTATTACTATTATAGAATTACTCTCTTTTCACTTGCAAAGTTATCAACTAGTTGATCCTTTTCTGAATTGCATTTGTCTCCTGCTCCAATCCTTGCAACATCTTCATGACAGGCACTCCTAAGGTTGTGGGAAAGATGGCTTCAACCCCATATACCAACTCATAAGGTGAAGTTCCAATTGATCTCTTTCTGCACACTCTATCAGCCCATAGAGCACACTTTAGCTTCAAATGCCATGACTTCTTATTCTCCTACAACATCTTCTTAATAATCCTCACAATGCTCTTGTTATAAGATTCAACAAGACCATTAACTTGTGGATAATATGCAGTAGAATTCCCAAGAGTAATGTGATATTTATGAAAAAAACTAATGTGCTTCTTAGATTTAAATGCATGTCCACTATCAGCGATGATCTTCATAGGGAAGAAAAATATAGACAATATATTATTTTCCAAAATTAGAAGGATAAATGGATCATTTTCTTGCCTAGTTGGGATTGCTTCAACCCACTTGCTGAAATATTCAGTTGCTGTCAGAATCCAAGGATGTTGACCTGAAGATGATGGACGAATCTCACCAACAAATTCTAGCCCCCACTACTGAAATGGTGCTTCAAGATAGATAGGGATCAAGGGTAAAGGTACAAGCTTCTCCTTACCATCAAAGATCTGGAATTCATGACAGGCAGCAATCTTTTTGTAGACATCTTTGAAAATAGTGGGCCAATAATACCTTGCTCTGAGAATTTTATTTTATATAGCCTTCCAATAATGATGACCTCCACAATATCCCTTGTGAAACTCCTCAAACACTTTTTCTACTTCTTCCAGCAAAAAATTCAACAAAATACCATCGATATCCTTCCAATATAGATTTTTGTCAATGATGCAGTATCTCAAAGAATTTAACTTCACAAATCTCACCTTTGAATTTTTCAGCTCAGCAGGTGCTCTATGATGATGTAGGACAAAAACAATGTCTTTGTACTAATCTGAAATGATATACTTTTCTTCAATTGGGATCAACTCTTCCTCTTCATCTAAAATTTCTGCAATTAAATTCATGTCAATATAAGGAAAGTTTGACTGTGTCATCAAATTTTCTAGGCCTTGAAATTTGACCAATTTTCTAGGCTTGATCTCAATGTCATATTCCATCAAGTTAGAAATCAATTTCCCCCTCTTACCATGATCATCAACTTGAGTTAGAATATCTTTCACAACATCATTACGAACAAAAGCTATAATATGAGAATGCAGAATGTAAATTCTGAAATCTTTGATGGCCTTGACCAAGGCATAAGATTGCTTCTCTAAGATGTTGTACTTCAGCCCTAAGTTAGCTAATGTCCTACTAAAAAATTAAATGGGTTGCTCAGTACCTTGTTGTCCTTTGTACAACAAAGCTCCAACAATTGTATTTTCTGATGCAAATGGAAAAACCAGAAATTCTTTCGAGAAATCTGGGTTGATCAACACTAGTGCTTGGGTGAGTGCCCTTTTGATCTCCTCAAATGAGTGCTTTTCTTCTACTGTCCACTTGATGTCAGCTCCTTTATTTAGCATATTTTTTATGTCCTTTACAATCTTAGAAAAATTAGCAATAAACCTACTCACAAAATTTACCTTTGCAAGGAAAGATTGAATCTCCTTTATGCTTGTAGGTAAATCCACTTTCTGAATTACATTGACCCTGTTTGGATCAATCTTAATCTCATATTTAGAAATAATATGTCCAAGTAATTTACTTGAAGTTGCAAAAAAAATTCTTTTAGTGGGATTGAGAGAAATGCCAAACCTTCTACACTTCAGCAGAATATTTTCTAGGTGCTTCAAGTGATCTTATTCCCTCCTTGAGAATATTGTTATGTCATCTAGATAGAAAACCACCATCTTGTCCTTCTCCTCAACAAAGCCAATACCCATTGCTCTCTGAAAGGTAGCTCTTTCATTCATCAGACCAAAGGGCATTTTGGCATACATGAATGTACCCCATGATGTGGTAAAGTTTGTTTTTTCCTGATTTCTAGATGTACAAGTACCTGAATGTACCCTGAAAAACCATCAAGCACAAAGATCCTTTGTGAACCAACAATATTCTGCAAAATTTGGTCCAGCTTTGAGAGAGGATAGTTGTCCTTCAAAGAGGCTTTATTCAAGTTTCTGAAGTCAATGCATATTCTGATTTCTCCACTTTTTTTCTGTCTAGAACCAAGTTTGCAAGCCACTTTGAGAATATTATTGGAACAATAATTTTGGCATCAAATATTTTTTTAATTTCCTTCTCAATCAGAGGCATGAGAAGTGGATTAATCCTCCTCAACTTCTGCTTGAAATGATTTTCATTTTCTTTAATGGGAATGGTATGTTGAATGATAGTAGGATCATACTTCTTCAAATCAAAATAACTCCAAGCAAAAACATCTATGAATGTTTTCATCATCTCAATATATCTCTATCTCATCTCAACTGAAAGAAACTTTTAAATTTTAATCATTTTTGGCATAACTATTGTACCAAGGTTACAACTCTCTATTTCTTCATCATCAATCTGTATCCTAGGAGACTTTAACACATCATTATGATCAAAAAGCTTCTCAAGGTGTATGAGGCCTTTGGGTATAGATTTATTCCTCAGCTGTAACACTTCATAATTTTCCTTTGATTCAGCAAGCATGTTTTGCTGATCTACTTGTGTATTTTCAAGCTCTTCTTCTAACTCAATAAAGTTTTTTACTTGCTAGTCATCCTCAAATACTTGCCAATGGATAATTTTATCAGGGATAGAAGGTATATCATGAAATTATACTTCATATCTTTCAGTGGAATGAATAGGAATGATAAATAGGCTTGCAGAGAGAGCTAGGGAATTAGCTACTGAGTTTTGGTCCCTAGTCTTCCTATAAATCAGTGTTTCTGGAAATTTTCCAACATTTCCATCACTAAATTTATGTATGCCCTCATTCTAAAGTCCTTACTTTGATACAAACCCTCAACTTTCTTAATGACTAATTCAAAATGTTCACAAACAGAAATATTTTGGGCACCCATTCTTTTCAAAATTTCTAAGCCCAAAATTAAAGATTCATACTCATCCATGTTATTTGTGTAATCAAAATTAATTTTTTAAGAAAATAACTTACTTTTTTCATCTGGACTTCTCATTGAAATTCTTGCTCCTACCCCCTCTCTTCCTATTGATCCATCAAAGTGAAAAAATTACCAACCTTCTGCCTTCTCCTCACTAATTTGCTAACTTTTTGTTTGCTAATTTATGTCTGCTGAATTACAACTTGCTGATTTTCTACCTTATTTTCATCATCTGCTTCATCAGTCAACTCATTAAAAAAAATAGTAGATCCAAGTTCAGTATCAAGAGAATAAATTGGAATGTTCTGAGGTTTATCTTTACTAGTTACCATGTAAGACATTTTTTTTTCTCTATAAATTCTCCTTTGCTCAGCAAAAATAGGAATCGTGGCATAAGTTAGGTCCATTTGCATTGTACCTTTGATCTTTGTTGCCCATGACCTTGATAACAGCATGCCAAACTTGGGTGGAATGTCTGCTACCACAATTTAAATGACCACTATCTTGGGAGGGACTTGTGTAAAACCAACAACAACATCTTTTATTAAACCAATGCACTGAACTCTTTTTGAATAAAAGGAGAACAAATAATTATATGGTCTAGTAGTTTCCAACCCCATCCACTACATGGCTACTTTGGCTTAAGATTGTGAGAGGCTCTTAAATCCAACATGGCATTATGTAATGTCATGTCATGAATGCTAAGGCTAACATAAAAAGGAGGCACCTCCTCATTCTTCTCTTCCTCTAATATTGAACCTAAATATATGGTTGGCATTAGGGAAATTTTGAGGTCTAAAATAGGCCTCCTAAGAAAAATTTACAACAAAAATAAGCTTTATAAGAACCAATAGGATTCAAGATAATTATGTCAACCATGGGGGATGATTCACCATTTTTTGAGTAAAAGAATAAAAATATTAAAAAATAATAAAATAATAAACTACTTTTTCAACTTGTATTTTCAACTTATCTCTCTATTTTTTTACTAAAATTTCGAGTGGGAGTATTTTTTGGATGCAAAATTTAATTCCTAATCCAAGGAGTGCCCATGTTGCATGCTTTCGATGCACTGTGCTACACAAAAATTGATAAATACATGAAAAAACATGTTTACAATCACATTTTTCATGTATTTCTCATTTTTTCAGGTAGCACTATATATTGAAAGTATGCAACATGAGTACTCCTTGGATGGGAAATCAAATTATGCATCTAATGAGTGTTTCCGCTCAAAATTTGAGTAAAATCATAGGGAGATAAGTTGAAAACGCGAGTTGAAAAAGTAGTTTTCCTTTTTTCCCTCTAAAATTTGATGATGTAATCAAATATTATCTTATTATTTCCACTATTATTTTATAATTTCCTTAGGAGGCCCATTTTAGACCTCAAAATTCCCCTAATGATGATCTTCTTGAACATTTAAGATATTAGAAGATCCTGGTTGTGAATTCAACATTTTCACAATCCTACTTCTATATTCATTTACCTTAAGAATTTCTCCAAAAGGTAATGGAATTTTGATCTTAGAGATCTCATTCTCCAAACTGAAAAAAGAAAGCGGATTTTTTAGTCTCTTTGACATGATGAGGATGTCGTGTTTCTTTCCTAACATCAGTAGCCTTGGGCACATCTTTCTTGGGCTATGTTTTATTTACAGTAATTGGCATATTTCTGTTTCTGAGGTTGTATTGTTTATGCATCTCAAATATTGCATGTTGATACCCTTTAAAATAATTAAATGGTTCCTCACCCATGTTTACTTCATGATATTACTCATCATGTTCCTCCTTAGTTACAAACATCCCTGACATGTTCTCATCTAAGAAATGAATTGATTCTTCTTATATTTCAGGTTGATCTTCTTCATCAACTAATTTTTTTTGAAAAGGAGGCCTTACTTGAGGATTAGGTGGCTGATTTATGTTTTCTCATGGCCTTTGTTCGTTTTGAGGTATTTTGAATTGAGGATTTCTAAACTGACTCTCATGTTTTGCAGGAGGATCGGAGGCATTACCAAGGGCAATCCTATCCATCAGTTTTTCCATTGTCTTCATCATGGAATCAAATTTATCATCAGAGGTGGAAGGCTTATCTTCTTCTTTCAACTTAGTCTTACCCATCTTGGAATTTTTTCTGCTATCATATTGACCTCCACCTTCACTGCATCATTTTGAATTTCAGAAAGTGAAGGGGATTCTCTCTCTCTTAGTAGTATACAAAATTCATAGTCAAAAGCTTCAGCATATCTTAGCTGAGCTACTTCTGGAGGAGGCATGAGATGGGAAGGGATTAATTCATGCATTTTGTTAAATCTCTTTGAAAATTTTTAAACAATTTCATCAACAACTCTCTTCAAACTATTATACTCAGTGAGGGATTGTAAAGGATTAGTTCTATTTTCCCACTTCCTCAAGAAGCTATCTTAAAATTCATTCCAATTATATAGGCTTCTAGGAGCAAGGGATTTGAACCACTTCCTAACTTCACTAGTAAAGCTCTAAGAAAAAAACATCATCTTGACATCCTCATGGTCAACTCCTCCCAGTATATTCTTCAGGCTCCCAGTAGATGCACCAAAATGTTATCACAAAATTGTACCTGATAGGTTTCTAGTCAGACAAATTCATATAACTCTTTCAGACCAAATTGTAACTGAAGCTTATACTCTTCAGTCTGAGAGGGCTCTCTCAAAGGGTTAATGATATTTGATAAAGATAGATTTAGATGGCTAACTCTACTTGGAAAGCAACTTGCTTGTAATGTGTATGGGTTGAAAATAGTGTCAGTCTGCAAACATTGGGATTATGGAGTCAACAATTTCAGTGATTCAGTAGAAATTTCAATTGACATGGAAGTTGAGGCAAGTAATACTTTTTAGTAGAAGTAAACACACATGAAACATGAAATAACACAGTCAATTCATCTATAAAGGAAGTCAAAGAATTATATGAATGAATTTTGAGCATTAAAGATGAAAACCACTAAAAATGTTACACATAGAGGATATAGATAAGATGAGCACGAAAAAATCAATCGGAATCTCAGCTTGGTCAAGAAACAAGTCTCTATATTACTAAAAATAGTCAATTTACATAAAGCTACAATATTGCCAAAAAATCTTCAACCCCTCAAAAATTTGAATCTCTCCCCTTTAATAGACTTGTTACATGATGAGATAATTTGCCTATTGGCTAGATTTATCGAAATTTCCCTAATGACACCTTGCATAATAGTAAAACATCTACTTTAATGAGAAAATGACAAATATTCTACTTGACAATCCTTTTCCTAATAGGACTCAAACTGTTCATTATTACATTAACAACCTTATCTCCTAAAAATAGTTACTTCCTTGAAAAATATTCCTTCACATGTTCAAATAGGCTGTAATGGAACTCATCAATACATGACATCTTAATTAGTATCCTCCAAATCTGGAATAAAACCCTATTTTTTAAGGAAACTGGTCTTTATCTTCAATGCATGGTTTGGCTGATGATTTGTCTTCATATCTTAGTCTTCAAGTCTTGGATAGCTGCTAACATAGTCCTTTGACCCTTTGAAATTAAATGTCTGCCCATAACTACACAAAAACCTGCTCATAAAGCTTCAAAATGGTATTCTACGAAAGTATGACAATTTCATAGCGTACTTTTGTAGCATTACAAAATGCCTTTTTCCATAAACCCTTCTGATTCTTTCCTTCTGCATGGTGTTCATTATTGCCTGATACGTCTTCCATATCATTTTTTCCTCTTGGAAGCTCCCAAAAATGGTTCAAAATTCTAAAAATAAAGCTACTGTAGTTTCGTGGCGTTTTCTGGTCTTCAAGCCTAGGAGCGCTATGAAACTGCTGAAAACAGTGAAATTTCCATATTTTTGTCTAGCTTAAAAGATGTGTCTTCCAACTGTAAATTTTTTTTGTCCAACATGCCATTAACCTTTAAAATCATAAATCAGCTTAAAATATGAGCCTTGAGGTTTTTCTTCCTCATTGATAATGGGTTGAGCAATTAGCTCCTCAACTACTGTCAATTTAAGGCCCTTTTTCTCCAACTCCTAGTGGATGAGTTCAAGCTGTTATTAGAGGTCTTTAACCTGATATTTCAACTTTTTGTTTGTAGATTTCAGATGCAAGTTCATTCTCCCAACATGTTTCACCTCTTTCCTCAATGGCATGGTCCATTTGATTAACTTTCGTGTATTATATAGGGTCTTGGAAACACTGTCAACCTGCTCTTCCCAAAACTCTTTCATCTTTTCAAACTGAACCTTCTGGACATTGTGTTTTCTTGTTTCTTTATTCATCACAAAAATTTCATTGTTCACCAACTTCAATTGTTCTTCAAGGAGTTCAAACTATGTTTCTTCCATTACTTTCTCCTTTCCTTTATTTCACTTGCTAACTGAATCTTTCTCTCCAGATGATGAAAGATCAATGATGTCTTGTGGTGGCTTGATAGTGTCAGTAGTTGGATGAACTTATTTTCTACACTCCAAAAGTTTTCTAGCATGCCTTATCATGGGATTTCTCGCTTGGAACATAAAACCTACATCCTCTCCTTCAAATTCTAGTTTCTTTGCAGTTTTGGATTTCTTTAGTTTCTGTCCACCTTCCTCTATATCCTCAGCCTGGACTATAGGAGTCTCTTTTATGTCAATGGCATGTAGTATGTCTTCTAAATATACTTTAGCGATTGATTTGTCTTCAAAATCCACTATTTTGTCTTCTAGAGCCACTATTTGACTCCATGCCATCTTTTGGCTTCCTTGTTTCCTCACGTCTTGTTTTTGTTTTGCAGGTTTGACCACTTTTGGTTTTTGTTTTACAGGTGGGACATTGGATGTATCAAAACTCTACAATTTCTTTGTTTCCATCATGATTGGTTCACTGGGTTCTACTCTTTCTGGTTCACTTGGTTCTTCCACCAATGGTTCACTTTTTTCTGCCACTAAGGGTGATGGGATACTCCTAGGTTTAGGAGTTCTTGTAGGAGTAACAATATCCAACTCAAAAACAATAACAAACAAAAATGAAGACCAGTCTCAACCTAATATTTGGAGCTCATCTACAACTAGAAATTTAATTAAAACATGATGAAACAATGAAGTTTCACTTCAAAATTTTCTTGTACCTTATCTGCCATTTTTTCTAGACTCTTTTGTAAATAGAAAGTAAGATCAAGAGATATCTTACCAGCAAAATGTAGGAGGAGCTTGAAATGGTAAGAATTGACTTTATGGCATCTCCCTTCACAGGTAAAATATTTTTTGATGATAAGTATTAACTTTGAGTAGTTATCCTTCATGCATCTCCTTAGAATGACATTAGTAAGGTCAAATTCACTGTTTTCTGGTTTCATAAAATCTTTGCACTACTACATGTTGAATTTGAACCCTTTGAACCACTTCTCTTGTCCCCTTGGAATCCCTGTAGCTAGTGCAATGACTTTTGGTGTATTAGTGATATTAAGCATCCCCACTTTGGTAGCTATCCCACTAAATTTTAAAGAAAATTCTTTGGAAACCTGTACATGGAAGCCTTGTAATCTTTCACAAAACTGTAAACATCCTGTCCTTCTGAATACTTCTACAGTTGTTGGATCTTCATTTATCATATTCATATCTACTGGTTCATATCTTAGACATTGGCCACCCTTATTTGTCTTTATTTTGTGTTCCATAGCCTCTTTAGTGTCTTCTTTGCCTCGCTTGATAATTCTCTGCCTCGCTTGATCATTGATATCTGCAACCTTTGAAAATACTAGCCACAAATTTGGCTTCAATTAAATGCTCTCTAGAGCTCAATACAACGCAAAGAAGCAATGAATAATGATTAATGACTTAATTTGGTAATATTTTGAAGTTTGATGCCCACTCATAACATAATGATGACTCGTACATGCCTAAAATGGTGATGATGAATTCAGACCTAACCATGTACCTTGATCTGATCCCTCAATGACTCGAATGGTATATAACTTACCCTTTCCCAATGTTTGACACCTAACAACTAACTTGACATGACAGATAGGAAACGTCACTTTTGTAGCATGTTTAGCGTAAATTTGGGTGTTTTCTCTATGAAATTATCAATGGTTTTGTAGCGAAAAGTGAAATTTCTCAATGTATTTCATTACAAAACTGTGGTTTCTTAGCTAAAACCACCATTTCGGGACTAAAACCTTGGGAATTGACAATTGTTAGAAAATTATGAGTGATGTGACATGAAGGGATTTGAAAGAAAATTGGGTTAGACCTTAGGGTAAGCTTAAATAAGAAAATTTTAAAATTTTCCTTCACTAAGTATATAAAAAATGAATCCTACAACCCTACCTTTGACACATAAGCCTATATAAATTTTCCAAATGATGCTTCATTTTTTTGAGTAATAAGAAATTCTATAGTGGATATAACCTCAGGTGACCAATCCTTCTTCGACTCTGCCAGCACCAAAAAAATTTCCCATCAGCACTTCAAAGAATTGTACACAGAGGATAAGCAAGCAAGTCTCGCTCCAACTTTCTTGAGTTGGTCCCTCTAAAGTTCAATGCCAAAATGAACGTTATGCTGAATGCTCCTATCACCGTCAATGAAATCAAGTAGGCCCTTTATGGAATGGATCCGTACAAGGCTCCTGGGCTAGATGGGTTCACTACTCGATTCATTAAAACTTGTTGGAACATTGTCAAAAATGATCTCTAAAAAATAATCTTAAAGTCTCAGACCTGCCACAAGCTTGGGGGCAACACCAACTCGGCCTTCTTGGCCCTTATTCCTAAAGAGAAGGGTTCCAGTTCTTTCAATAGATTCAGGCCAATTTCCCTCTGCAATATTGGCTACAAGCTCATTACTAAATTCATGGCTAACGGAATGAAAGGCCTTCTTGCAGAAATCATTCCTTACAAATGAGGGGGATTTGTCAAAGGTAGGTAGATAACTGATAACTTCATTCTTGTTCAGGAAGCGATCCATTCAAGAATCCAAGATAATAGAAATACATGGTTTTCAAGTTGGACCTAGCTAGTGCGTTTAAAAAAGTTAGGCACAAGTTTCTCTTTAGGACTATACATCAATTTGGGTTTGACTACTGCTTTATAAGCAGGGTTAAGGCCTACATTGCAAAACCATGGATTCCTCCACTTGTCAACAGACGTGATTCTAAATTATTCAAGGCAACTCACGGGATAAAGTAGGGATGCCCTCTATCCCCTCTCCTCTTTGTCATTCAAGCCTTTGTCGTCATTTTTATGTTGGAGAAAAGACGAATCAAGAAAGGGCTTATGGGCCTTAGGATCATATGGGGAGTTAGAGACATAAATCATGCTCTCTTTTCTGATGACTCCATCCTCTTGGGGTTTCTTCCACCATCTCCGCCTCCTGCTTCAAACTGGAGCTTGATCACCACTGCCTCAATTCTGGTAGTGAACCTAACACATGAAAATGCTTCATTTATGCTTGGAACCTCACTGGCCTTGACCTAAGCACAATCAATGAAATTTTGGGTTTCAAATGCTCCATGAAATGGGTGTCTTTTAAATATCTTGGGCTATCAAAATTTCAAGGATGCCCGATTAGGAGGGACTGGTACCCCTTGCAGGATAAATTCAAGCTCAAAATTCAAGCCTGGGGCACATCGTGGCTCAATCTAGAACGTAATATTGTTCTCATTAATTTTTTCCTTAATAGTCTTCTAATATTTTATATGTCAGTTCTGTTGGCTCCGATAGGAATTCTTTGCAAGATGGAGAAATCCATTTTCTCTTTTTTCTACAAGGGAGGGAAAAATAAATCTAAGAGAATTATTTTGATCTGTTGGAATAAGATCATTATGCCACTGTTGGAAGGTGGCCTTCACATAAAAGATCTCAGGGAGCACAATATCGCTCTGAGGGCCAAGATCTTATGGTGGCAGGTAGCAAGGAAACCTGGATGGGCGTAGATTTCTTTGTGGAAAAAATATAGCTTCGAAAAGTGTCTTCATGGGCTGGAGAATTTCCAATCTAATCAATAGGGCTCCTCGATCCATCAGCTATGTAAGCGTGCTTTCCTACTACTGCGTGACCACTTGTTCTGGATTCCATGCAATGGGAAGGAGATCATCATGTGGGAGGATAGGATCATGAATGCAGAAGTGATTGGGGAATATCATGAGTTGTTGGAGCTAAAAACATGGATGATTGCATATTTTCGATGCATGATGTGGGACATTTTAGAATGGGATAGTAGCAACTCGTCACGGTGGCAAATGATAGAGACTCTGGTTCATCCTGAACAAGCATGGGAAAAATTCATGCTAGTGTTGGCTAGAAAATCCCCCCTAAACACAAGAAAAAAATAAATAAGGGGTTGGGGTTCCTTGAAGGGATGTTATTATGCAAAAGAGGGCTACAAGTGTCTTAAAGCCATTCCCATTTTCCCCCGTAACCCTACGAATTGGAAAGGGATTTGGCAGGTTAAAAGCACTCCAAAGAATGATATGTTCACCTAGCAGCTAGGGCACAATAGTATCCTCATAGTTGAAAACCTAAAACGTCATGGATTCCACGACCCCTCTCAGTGCCCACACTATAAACAATAGGAGGAAAATTCTGTCCACATCTTTCTCGAGTGCCTCTTCACTTGGGACATGTGGAATGAAATCTTGCTGATTTGGAAAATCAACCCATCCTCTCAACCAACATCACAAGTATGTTGTCTAATTGGGGAGACCTGTTTCTTAAGTCCTTCCTCGGGAGAGTTTGGCCATAAGAGGGGTGGATGATTATCCCTAAGCTCATTTGCTAGAAAATTTGGCTTGAAAGAAACAATCGAATCTTTCAAGGGAGGGCACTAAAACAACAACAAATCAGTGTGAAAATTAAAAGCTTATTTAAAGAAATAATGTAGACCAAGGTGAACTAGAAGCAGGCTGGTAGCTTAAGTCAGCAAGGTAGGGAGTGGTGCCAACAACTGGGGCTAAACCTTCCCACTGGGAAAAATATGGAGAAGTGCAAAGAATGGAAAATCGGATTAGAGGATGAGTACTTTGACAAATGGAGAAGAGAAAAAGATATCCATGCTATTTTTTTTGACGGTGCAGTAAAGGGGAATCTGAGGAAGGTTGGAGGTGGAGGAATTATTCATTTCCCTTCAGACCATATCATCTCCCACTTCGCCCGGGGTTTGGGGCTTACCTCGAACAATCAAGCAAAAGCCATGGCTATCCTCCAAGGATTAAAACAGCTGCAAGAACATGGAATAAAGGATATTCGATTCATTGGAGATTCGCAAAGCCTCATTGGCTCGATTGTGGCAAAATCGGTCCCTAAAGATATCCGCTTGCAATGTTTGTTTGCTCATATCAATAAGTTGATCGTGTCCTTTGATAGACTTCAGTTCTTTCATGTCCTTTAGAAAGATAACAAAGACGCGAATCATGAAGCCAATATTTTTGTCTCTTTACAAGTGGGATCTCTCCTATGCGAAGAGGGAAATTCATGGGATCCTTTGCCTTAGTCGGCTCCTCTCCTTTTCATGTATTTTTGTCTCTTGCTGCAGTAATTTGTTTGTATTAAAAGGGTTTCTAGTCTTTGGGAAATTGCTAGATTGATTGTAAGAAGCAGAGTAGGTGAATTTTTCTTGATCAGAAACCCCCTAGTCATTGGGTCGCTAGATGTAATGCCTCTGAGCATTAGCTTCAGACCTTTGGAATCAATTTAAAAAAAATCATTTATGTCAAAAAAAACATGTTGAACAAGGTTGACCATGGTTAAACTTGTTTCCAATATTTGACCATGATAAAGCCTCCTTGACCATGTTTGATCATGCTTGATGTAACATCCCTGATAAAAATACATGTAAAAATATATAATACCACGGTGATAGGACACGTATTCCAACCTAAATGGTGGGAAAAAACATCCTAGTGGGTGTGCATTTCAGTTTATTATGGCAAAGAAAATTGGAAAATGCAGAGGAAAAGGCTTTGGAAAGTCATGAGGCATTAATTTGCATTTTATTTATCAAAATAATGGAAATTAAGAGAAAAGGAAGGTGAAAGGTCAATGGTTGCATCTAAGGAGGAATTAAAGGAAAATAATGGAAAATGAAGAAAATAGAGGTCTCTTCTATAAAAAGGCTTTTGAGAATCAGTGGGTAAGAGTTTCTCATTGCGGTTTTGGAGCTTTCATTATTCTTCCTCTCTCTCATACTCTTGGACACTTAGAGTATTCTTGGAGCATTCTTGTAAAGTGTGGCCTACTTGGATATTTGGATCAAGAAAGCAAAGGAAAATTAGGAAAGCACAAGAGGACAGTGGGATCAATGTATACAATAGGTTTGGAGTGCAAGTACCGAGCTGCATGTACGATTTTCTCACTATTTTTGGGATGTATGGTTTATAGATGTGGATTTTCTTAGCCTTGCCATTTCCTGGAAAATCATGGTATTGTGGGTTTATTTCCAATGATTGTTTTCTGGTTGGTTCTCATGACTCCTTTAGCTTTTGGGTTGAGTTATTAGTTCCTAGAGGCCTTGGTTGGACAAATGCTCTGGAACACTACAAGAAGAAGACTAGCAAATGTTTCTAAGGAACCTCTTATAAAATACCCCACACATCCATTTGTAGTGCAGATTACTATAGGAGGTTGGTGGGTGGGGGTGTTTGTGGATTTTTTTCATTCGGTGCACTTATCATCCTAAACTGCACCGGTGTGCAAAAAACATTGGCACACTGGACACCATGCACTCCATATAAACCCGCCTGGTGCATCTTATTACTGTAGCGCACTGGTTCTTTACAAATATTCTACACCAGTGCGTCCTAAAACCTTGTGCAAAAACTAAAACTTCTCGATGTGGTCTTAAGAAACCACACCAGTGTGCCTATAAAACCCTGTGCACTAGAACAAGGTTAAATAAAAATAAAAATTATGGCCAAAAGACAACATTTTTCACTTTTTAGTGCTCTAGAGATCTCAAGCACTGGTGAAACTTATCCTTGTCTCAGGCACCCTGACATCGGTGCCTGCACTGTTGTTGTGCATTTCCCACCAATCTTCATTTTGAATTTTGTAAAATGGTGGGAAATATTAAATTTTCAAATTCTATGGCCAATATTCCTCCTCGATGGCCAAACGTACATTTATTTTTATTGTTTTTCCATAATTAAGCCTTTTAGAGGATTAGAATTGTAAAGTAGCTTAAAATTATCTATTTAAAAAAAAAATATATCCTGCACATTGTGCTCGAGCCGTTTGGCTCACATTGGTTCGCGGTGCTGCCTGTAAATTTATAGGTCGCACTGAAGCAGGTGCTAATGGTATTCACACTAGTTCTGGGGAGGTACTGAAAAGCTCACCATGATATTTTAAAATTTAAAAAAGAGTGCGGTGCGCTCAGTTACCTAGCTGAACCGTTGACCATGTGGAATAGTGCCAATGCAGTGCGTTGACTAAAATATCTGCCCCAGGGTGGGTAATTTTGTCAGCGCACCATAGTTCGAAATTTTGACATGGTCAATGGTGAAACCAATTAAAATACTGCACCATTGACTATGTAATGATGTTAAGAGGTAATTGCATTGACCAAACTATATGCCCCAGGGCATATAGTTTGGTTAGTGCACCACCCTCCCGACACTATTCCATAGTCAATGGTGTGGTCTATTATACCACTGCACCGTTGAATTTGGAACAATTTAAAGAGGGTGGTGAGCTGAAAATTTGTAGGTGCATCGCCTCTGGTGTGCTGCAAATTTTCTGGTACACCGCCTTTGGTGCGTGAGAACAAAAGATGCATCGTGACCAGTGCATGCCTGCTTTTTGTTGCGCAACAACTATTTTTTTTTGTTTCGAAAAAAAGTATAGATGTATATTCCTAAATACATGTCTCATTTAATAAAAAATTGTATTTAATATTTTAATCACTCAGATACGTGAAAGGAGAGAAGAGAGAGAACATCAGCAACAACAGGCAAACCAATATAACATGGTTTGTCTGTGGGAGGCACGAGAGAGGGAGAGAGAGCGTACCGTTTCCATATCACAACAGCTATCTAGGGGATCCTAAGGTAGGTAGGCTTCCACAAGTTCCATGAGGAGGCTACTTCCCTAAAGGGCGATGTTTTGTTTTTGTGACATCTAATCCGCAGGTGGAATTCCCACATACAAACTTTTCAGGTTGGTCCTAATCGGTCGTACATGCCGACTGAGGAGGACATATATTTCATTATAGGGCTATAGATAAGAGGGGTGGATTTTCCCTCGTTCCCAGAGGTTCCAATTGGTTCTGCAGTAGTGAGTAAGTTGGTGTACACCCAGAGATACATTAGCATTGGTATACTTTCTCCTTCAGATTTTTAGGTCTCCGGAGGTCAGTTACATATTTCTGGATTTGGTAGTAAGGAAGTGAGGTGCCTCTCACTTCCAATTTAGACCATTTCACATAACACCAGTGATAGGAAATTCATTATTTTCCCACTTCTATATTATGTTGATTCTTTAGTAGAGGAGTCATGACTTGTTAGGTGGTCTGCCATTTTTTTACGGTAGTTCTATACAACCTTAGATAGATGTCATGCTCATGCACAAGGGAGGGTCAAATTCCCTTTCGATTCAAAGCTTTTATTTTTATTTTTTGAGAGGTTTCTAGAGAAGAGGCCTACTTCTGTTGGGCATCCTCGTAGGTCGATGTTGGATGCATGGATGCACATGTGGGGGCAGATGATGCCCAGTAGGGGTGAGAGTGAGTTTTCTGTGAGGATATTGCATGATGCACTGGAGTGGCTAGCCAGTGTTTACAAGCATCCCTTCGTTATTTTCCCTTGTCCTGATGTTGGCTTGGATTGGCGAGGGTGTGCCAACATCCTCTTCACAGATGATGAGTCACCGGGTGATAGAGGTAATATTATTGTTTTATTTAAATTTATTCTAACATGTTATTTAACTTGTTTTTATTAAATTGTGTAATGAAATTGTCTAATTATTATTGTGTACTTGTATATATTTTTCATACATTGGGTCTTTTGATGGCAAGGACATGCCAGCGCCACAAAATGATCCAGGTGTGGATCCTGATGACGATTAGGATATGCCAGATGCTGAGGATCATGAGGCCAATGTAGAGAGACCTGCTCCTACTAGTGCATTGGTATCGCCTTATTATAGGTGTAGTATGCTTGATAGCAGATTGAGGATGGAGTTGGGTGACCAAATCTATGCATTGTTTGTTGAGGCGAGTGTCAGGCCCGCTACTATGAGAGACATACATGCCACTGGTAGGCTAGTACATATGTGGAGAGGCATGTCACGTGACATGTACAATTTGATGCAACATGTTGTATGAGCTATGACCTTAGTTATCAGACTGAGGAGGGCCCTTACACATTATAGGCATGATCAAGATGCAACACATGATCAACAGTCTGTGAGCAACGATGGATCATATGATGATCACAATCATGGGAGTGATCATTGTTCACCTCGTGCCACACCAGATGAGCATCCTCCACTAGCATCAACCAACAGTCATCATGGAGAGAAGGCTGGACCATCGGCCACGTCGAGTCAGCAGCCTGCAACATCCAACTGTAGTCATGATCATGAGCAGGCTGGACCACCGACAATATCGAATCATCACGAAGAGAAAACAATAGTCGATCCTTATTAGCATGAAGCACCAGTACCTGTTCAACGAGCACATGATGATCATCATGTATCTGATCTGGTCGTGGCTGCACCATGATTGAAAAGGCCTCAATTAGTACTACTATTGATGATGTACCAACAGCTGATATATGACATTTATATTACAGTTGTATATTTTTGACATTATTCAATTACACACACACACACACACACACACACACACACATAGATATATATATATATATATATATATATATATATATATATATATATATATGTATATGGTCCATGTATTTTATGTTCATGTTGCAGTTGTACTTAATTTACATGTTGGTGATCATCATGATGTCTATATTGTTAGGTCATGTTAGATATGTTCATTTATTGTGCAGCTTGCAGATAGATGTGTATGTGTTAGCAGTTATTTCACATGATATTTATATTTGATGTTTGTGTTGTGATGATGTTATACAATGCTAATTGTTTTTTGTTAGGTGATCATGATCACGATGACGTTAGCAAATTTGAATGTGTCTTTTAGTCGAATATGATGTTTGTACAATGATTATCATGATCGTGATGTTTATTAATTAATTTAATATTAAATGATCATGATATTTTAAAATTGTGGCAAATCACAGTTTTATGGTTTTTCTAAATGTAATTTTGTTCTCAACTCTGGAAATAAAATTACGCTTTTTTTTCCAGAAAAAAAAATATTGTAAAATTGTAATATCTGTAATTATAATTGTATTTGTAATTATACTTTTAATTGTAATTGTATGTAAAATATTTGAAAAATTTTAATTGTAATTGTAATATTTAATTTATTTTGAAATGATTGTGATTTTAATTTTAATCGTAATTGTATATATGTAAAATTGTAAAATTGTAATTGTAATTCTAATTGTATGTAAAATTCTAAAGTTGTAATTGTAATGGTATATATGTATGTTCGTAAAATTGTAATTGTAATTGTAAATTTTAAATTTGTAAAATTATAGTTGTATTTATGTAAAACTATAAAATTGCAATTGTAATTGTACGCTGAAATTATGAAATTCTAATTCTAATTTTAATTATAATTGTATGTAAAATATTTGTAAAATTTTAATTGTATTTTGTAATTGTAAAATTGTAATTGTATTAATGTGAAAATTTTAATTCTATTAATGTGAAATGATTTTATTAAAATTTTTAAATTTGTAAATTTGTAAAATTTTAAATAATTGTAAAATAATAAATCTAAAATAATATGAACTTTTGTTACATAATAAAGTTTAGAAAATAATGCAAATAAATTCATGTACTTTAGAATTATCATTATTTTATTATGATCTTACATACCAAAAAAAAATGTATACAATACTCCATTGTTTTTGAGATCAACATAATTGCAAATTATCAGGTGAAATATTGATTTTATCATTAACACAATGCAAATTACCAATTAATTCAAAATACATATTATAATGTGTTGAACAACCCATCTTAAAAAGTATAAATATTGATGAAATAACACATGTACCATATCACTCTCGACTCTCATGATCACCCTCATTATCTTCTAGCTTGCATGGCATGATAACACTATTGTTCTTAAAAAAAAATGATCTAGGGTCATGTCTCAATACGAACCACCACTCCCTATCCAACACATCTGGGTTAAAAAAACACCTAGTTGCAGTGTTTTGGGAAAACATAGGTCTCCTTAGCTTCATCCCACATATTTCTAGATTTGATACAAATAAGCCTACTATCGCAATATTCCTTTACATTATTCCAATCAAAGGTGTCCCACCACTTGCACCTAAAAATAACACATTGGAAAGAAAAGAAATCCACTTCAATGATCTCTTGTATCTTTCCGACGTATCCTAACGTCCCTCATATTCTAGAAATTTATTAATAAAGATAGTATTACTAGATTCTCCTGATCCAAAAAATTAATCTTATGTTAAATACAGAATCCTTCCACTTAATTCCTTGTGGAAATTAAATCACCAATTGCAAACACATGAAGAAAATCAATTGCACATAAACACAGTTGTTTAACGGGAAAGTTTAAAGTTAAAAACCCCAACTATGATTTTTTATGTATATCAATGGACTCATGTAAAAATCTCATACAAATCTTAGTGCATCCAGCTCTCAATACAATATAGAATTTTCACACACTGTCATGCAAAAATTTGCATATATATGCACCAATTTCTTACCTCCTGACAGCCTGCCTCCACTGCGCAATCCCTACTGAAGAAGACCCCTGAATGAATTCAAATTAGCCTTTCCTTGACTGCGCCATCCTCATTGGCATCTCCAATTTGTGTCAGATGCATTGAATCATCACTATTGTCACAACGGATAGTCCATCTCACCCTTTCACCTATCTCTCCAGTGGGTCTCCACTGAAGCTGACATGCAAGTAGTTAACTGCTATATTTGTTCAGTTGCAAGTGAGTTATTAGTTATGAATTAATTAACTAATTAATTCACTAAAATCTCAATCGTGTATCTTCAGTTACAAGTAGATACAACTAGGACAACTAAGTTTAACTCACTTAACTTAGTTAAACTAAATAACAGCTCCCATATTTGCTCTTCCAGCTCTGTCACAACTTTGCCACTTTAGTTCCAACTGAGTCCTCCGTGCATGAGTCACCAACCACCCTAGGAATTGCGTAATTCCTTTAGCCCACTAATTTTCCAAATATTTCCACTGAAATAACGTGTTCCAAGAGAATAATTTGATATTTATTGTCAAATTCTTACTAAAGGCTAATAATAATCGACATGCATCTATTTTTAGATTAGATATCTATAAATAGACTTCGCCAAATCTCCTAAAAATAGAATCTCATCTATTTTTCCAACTTGATCAACCATCTAAAAATAGCATCCTACAACTTATAGAATATGCTCACCGTGTCTAAATATAGACATACACCTAAAAATAGCCTGTGGGCCCCACTTAGTGAAGGTGTTTAATTTTCACTAAGCTCATCATATTTTTGAATCTAAACACTCCCTCTAAACAAGATAGGGATTATCCTTCACCCCAATCCTGCCTCTATGGTATTTGGATTTGCTCCTGCTGAGCGCCTTCGTCAGAATATCTCCATCCTAATCTTCCATAGGAATGCACTAAAGCAACATGGTCTTTTGCTGCACATAATCTCTGATATGATGATACCAGATATATATATGCTTAGATCTATCATGAAACACATCATTAATCAAGATTTTAATGCAACTCTCATTATCACAATGTATCACAGTAGGATCTAAATGAGAACTGAACAAACTGACCAGGATCTTTCTCATCCAAATAGCCTCCCATGAAGCTTGACTTGTTTCCATGTATTCTTCTTCTGCTAAATTGAGTGCCATGGATCTGTGTTTCCTGCTGTACCAATAAAATGTTGTAGATCCTATACTAAAAACCACTCCTGATGTGCTCTTTCTATCCATTGGGTTTCCTGCCCAATTTGCATCCATGAATCCATGGAACTTCATCTCATCCTTTGTCTGTAAGATAATCCATACTCAGATGTGCCCCTGAGATACCTCAAGACATGCTTTCCTTCCTTCCAAAAGAGCTTGGTAGGCTTAACCATTGCTTGAGTACGTTGGTTCATCGCATAGCATATGTCTGGTATTGTATTAACTAAATACATGAGCGAACCCACCAACTGTCGATAAATTATGGCATCCACTACCTCTACCAATTTAGCTTCCTCTTTCCTCCAATTTCTTGGAAGAGGAGTATCCATGGGCTTGCAGTCCTCCATGTGAAACTTACCAAGTATCTCTTGAGCATACTTGCCTTGAGACACAAACAACTCACCTTCTCGCTTCCATATTTATAATCCAAGGAAATAATGAAGGAGGCCCAAATCCTTAATCTAAAACTCCTTTGCAATATATACCTTGCATGAGGGTATCAATTGCTCATCACCCGTTAGTATTAAATCATCAACATGAAGAACAATGATTAAAAGCTTACCATCCACCACAATTTGATACAGGTTTGCATCTTCCTCACTCTTGGTGAAGCCAAGTCCGATGAGATAGTTGTCGATCCATGTGTACCAAGCATGTGGTGCTTCCTTTAGACCATACAACGCTCTTTTGAGTCTACACACATGCAACTTACTATTGAAGATCTCAAATCCTTGAGGCTTCTTAATGTACACCTCTTCCTCAATGATCCCATTAAGGAACGCAGTATTCACATCCATCTGATGAATGTGCCAAACCATCTGCAGTGAGAGAGAAAGGATGGTCGTTATGGAATAATATCGTACGATAGGTGCAAAGGTTTCTTCATAATCAATCCCCTCTATCTATGATAAGCCTAGGGCAACAAATATTTCCTTATACTTGTCGACGCTTGCATCAGCAGGTTGCTTTACCTTGTATATCCATCTTGAACCTACCACTGATTTATTGACCAACCTTGGAACAATATCCCAAGACCCATTTTTGAAAATGGAGTTATACTCCTCCACTATGGCATCTACCCATGTGGGCTCCTACGCTGCTTCTTCAAACAAATATGGCTCTGTCACGATACACTTGCTCATGAGAGCCATGTATCTAGTAAATTGGTTAGGTGAACATCTTTGTTTGCACTGTGATGTAGGGACTCCTACATTCCGTGCCGCATCAAGCTTCAGTCTCTCAGCTTCAGTGGTATGCTTTCTGCCATTTCTGATGTTTGGTTATGCATGAGTGGACTCCTCCACTCCATGAATCTCCTCCTGTGGCTAATCCACATCTATAGTCTCATCGTTGGGAGAAAGTAGCACCTCCTCTACATGCAATTGTAGCTCCCTCTCAAGCGACAACTTCATGGCCTTCACCTCATTGAATTTTATATCCCATCACACCACAGTAATTTGATTGTTTTTCAAATATACACAATAATTATGGGGTGTTTCTGTGTACCCCACAAATATCCCAACTTCTACAGTCGGCTCTAGCTTCTTCCTTGCGTCCTTTGTCACATGAATGTAAACATATGAGCCAAAAATCTTCAAATGAGAAATTTCAGGCTTCTTACCAGTAAAAGCTTCTTCAGGTGTACTCATGCCAAGTACTCTATGAGGAAAATGATTTTTCACATAAACTATAGTGTTGCATGCTTCTGCCCACAAGTGCATCGCTAGGCCCTAGTCATGTAGCATAGATCATGCAACACCCACGATCGTTATGTTCTTCCTCTCCATGACCCCATTTTGCTATGGGTTACGAGGTGCTATTATTTCTCTTCAAATTCCTTCTTTGCTACAGAAGACTTTGAATTATTTCAAGATATATTCACCACCATTATCGCTCTGCAATGCCTTCACTTCCTTCCCCGAATCCTTCTCCACCAATGCTTTAAACTCACAATACTTTTAGAATGTTTTTCCCTTCTTTTGCATAAAGAAGATCCAGCATATACGAGAATATTTATGAAAAAAAATAACATAATACATGTGTTTTGTTGTTGAAGAAACCAAGAAAGTTCCACACACGTTCGTGTCAATTCTCTCCAGGATCACCGAAGCACAGTTCTCCTTCTCATGAAAGGTCGTCTTCAAAAACTTACCCATAGTACATCCCTTGCACTGATATAACTATGCAAGAGTACCCTTGGGAATTCCAATGGAAATTTGTTGCAAAATATTCAAGGTGCCATGGTGAAGATGGCCCAATCTCTTGTATCATAATTCTCCCTTATCCTGGTTCACCACTTCTTCTGCTTTGCCCATCATTGCAACACAACCATATAAATCTAGCTTGTAGAGATTCTTAACTCGAATACCTATGCTCTTGGTTTGAACCATTTTTTTATGTCACAAGAAGGCTTTTCCCTCGCTTAAAACAACGTCATAACCTATTTCGTCAAACATAGCAACCGAGACCAAGTTCTTCGTCAGACCTGGAACATGCATAACATATTTCAACAGAAATAGTTTACGTGACTCCCTCTCAAAGGTAATGGTTCCAATTTCAACCGCACTGTATCTACCATCGTCGCCCATCTCTATATGAATTTCGAGATCCTTCTCCTCCAAGTCACTAAACAACTCCTTGTCTCCCATCATATGGAAGGAAACACCACTATCAAGATAGCACACTGATCCTATTGTGCTTGAAGCCAAGCATGTGATCAAAGAGAAATAAAGTTCAAATTGTGAGGCTAAGGCCTCACCCACTGCAACTCCAACAACCTTCTTATTCTTATTTTTCTGTGGGTAGTTACTGGCGAGATGCCCATGTTCGTGACAGTGAAAACACTTCACCTTGGACAAATATAGCTTCTTTCATTTAGCCTTGGATTCTGGATGGGATTTATTTCCCTTCCCTTTCCTTGCTTTAGCAGCCAAAGTGAAATTATTTTCATCATCAGTCTTTGATGAAGAGCCATCCTCGGTATTCCGCCTTATCTCCTCCTGCATAAGATCCGACCAAAGTCACTCCCAATCCGACAGTTTCTCCCATCCATTGACAGAGTCTTTGTAGCTGTGCCAACTCTTTAGAAGCCCAAGGAGAGCCAAGCTCACCAGGTCATCATCCACAACTGTAATTCCCACACTCCCTAGCTCATCCCTACATTGGACAAACTTCGTGAGATATTTTGGATTACTGTCACCCTTCTCCGTTTTGATTTTTCTGAGCTTATCGTTCAACACCAAATTCCTATGGTCGTTGCTGCTTTTGAAAATATCTGTCAAATCCTACCACATTACCAATGGAGTGGCTTTCCCATGATGGCTTGACACAATATGGTCATTCACACCTTCCAAAAAAATTCTTCTTGTCTTTGCTACCTTCTTTTTCCATTCATGAAGTAATGCTTCATCGCTAGAAGTCGGCTTAGGAACATGACTATCGATGAACTCCTTCAGTCCATTATATTCAAGAACCACCTCCATCCTCTCCTTCGAGGCTATGTAGTTCGAGCTACCCTCAAGGACATACTCCAACCAAAACCCATTGAAAGCCATTTCAATGAATACTCAACTATCACATCAAGAAATGTCTACAGCAAATTGAATTTCTCCACCAGCACAAAACTCAACAACACATCACTATTGCAATCTCCAGTGATTAAAAATGATCCGATACCATGTAGAAATTTATTAATAGCGATAGTATTATCGGATTCTCCCGATCTAACAAAATAATCTTATGTTATATACATAATCATTCCATTTAAATCTTTGCGGAAATTAAATCACCAATTGCAAATGCATGAAAAAAATAAATCGCACATAAACACACTTGTTTAAGGGGAAAGATTAAAGATATAAACCTCAACTATAATATATTATGTATATCAATGGAATCATGTAACAATCTCATACAAATATTAGTACATTAATCTCTCAGTACAATATAGAATCGTCAGACATTGTCATGCAGAAATTTGCATATCTATGCACTAATTTCTTGCCACATGATAGCCTACCTCCACTCCGAAATCCCTGCTGAAGAAGACCCTTTAATGAATTAAAATTGGCTTTTCCTTCATTGTGAAATCCTGATTGACATCTCCAATGTGTGCCAGATGCATTGAATACATCACTATAGTCACAACGGATAGTGCATCTCACCCTTTCACCTATCTCTCCACTGGGTCTCCACTTGAACTGACATGCAAGTAGTTAACCTTTGTATTTGTTCAGTTTCAAGTGATTTATTAGTTATGAATTAATTAACTAATTAATTCACTAAACTCTCACTTTTGTATCTTCAGTTAGAACTAGATATAACTAGCACAACTGATTTTAACTCACTGAACTGAGTTAAACTAAATAACAACTCTCATAACTACTCTTCCAACTCTCTCACAACTTTTCCACTTCAATTCTAACTGATTCATCCATGCATGAATCGCCAACCACCCTACGAATTGGGTAATTCCTTCAGCCCACTAGTTTTCCAAATCTGTTCACTAAAATAAAGTTCTCCAAGAGAATAAGTTGATATTTATTGTCGAATATTATTAAGGGCTAATAATAATGAACATGCATCTATTTTTAGATTAGCGATCTATAAATAGACTTTGTCTAATCTTCTAAAAATATAATCTCATCTATTTTTCCAACTTGATAAACCATCTACAAATAGCATCCTGCAACTTATAGAAATGCCCACCATGTCTAAAAATAGACATGCACCTAAAAATATCCTGCAGGCCCCACTTAGTGAAGGTGCTTAATTTTCACTAAGCTCATCATCTTGTTGAATCTCAACACGTACTAGGTTTTTATCACGATGGCCAGATTCACTAGATTGATCGACCTCTACTTCTACTCCATAGTCTTGTGTGATGTTTCCAGCATCAGAATTTTTTGTGCGAAAATGGTGTCCATATGCCCACATAGATGGGAACAAATGCACCTATTATAAAAAATTAAAAAATGATAGTGTCATGGGTCTTATAATAACCCAAGAGTTAAAATATGAAATATATATGTAATTACATTTGAAAGGGTCATTATTAAGTTTCAAATGTACATATAAATTAAATAAGTTATTACTGAGTTGCTGCACCCAATCCCTACGTTTAGCGCATCCTCTTCAGCACGCGGGTAATGACCGGTTACACCATATTTCTAACAAACTTGGTCAACAACCCAACTCTTGGGGAATATTTTTGGAATATTTTATTTTAAATGATCGAGATAAGGCACACTTAAACCTTTCAACTGTTTGAATTATTTCCTGTCACTATCCCATTGCATCCTCTTTTGTTCGTACAATCTGACCCACGGTTGTGGCACTTCAGAATTGCAAAGAACAAATTTATTGATTGCTTCATTTCTGCATTGATTGATGAAATCAAACCAAAATTATATAGTACATAGATATCAAAATATACATTATCTCAAATTTCAGAATGAATATTTACTTTGTGTAAATTTGAAAAATTATAAATCGCTTACTCTTTGTCAAGCGTTTTTTTCCACTCGTTTAGAGAAACTCCCCTTCTCTTTTGTCTTCAGCCCTTTCATCGTCCCAAATCACCGCACTTGGTTAGTTGGCGATATTCTTGATGTACTCACTGGCAGAATAGAAAGACTCATACAATATGTACCCCTCTACCATTGACCCCCCGGTTTTTTCCCTTTGTCGAACTGAACCTTTGAATTTCTTCATGTACCTCTCTAATAAGGACACCCAACAACAAGAAACCACCCCAAATAATTCAACGTCATATACTAGGTGGATTAGAAGATGAACCTACAAGTCGATGAAACTCGTTAGGAGTTCCTTCTCAAAGGTACGAACAATCTCAAATATTTCTTGACACCACTGTGGAATGTTAGCCACATGAATCTCCTTTGTCATGATCCAACGTACAAATGTACATAATTTAGATATGGCACATCCTAGGTCTTGATTGAGTTCATGTTTCACACACCCACACATGAAAAAAGGATAATGACACTGCAAACTTATAAACATGTGCAATAATATACAAAATTAGTTATGTTTTATGATCTCTGCATGGAATAAAATTTATTAATATGAAAAATAATAAAATCATGATTTTGACATTATTCGTACTCTTAGAAGATTCAAATGTTCATGTGATTTCAACCCTGACAAATGGTCATCCACAGTGAAGCAACGCCGTAGTGAAGACTCGTATGAAGATGACACCCTCACAACCATTATAGCTTCCTTTTCCAAGGAAAGATCATCTTTTCCTAAAATCCATGGGACGTCACCTTATTTGAAATAACATGAATTAGAGGGACAAGCATCTGCCTCTAATCCTGTACCTTCTAATCGTCTTGGCCAATGTTTCCTTTTAGTTTTTGAAGTAATAAGATCTTTCCTGACAGCCAATGTTTCACTTTTTTTCATGATATGTTCCTCCATAAAGAAGATTAAACATTTTTAAGTATATGCATGAGATCTAATAAGTGGGTAAACTTAAGATGCTCCCAATATGGGAGGTTATAAAAGATAGATTTCCTTTTCATCCCAATGGGAAAATTTTCGACATAGATGTCAAAGAGTTTTGGATCATCAAACATAGGCTCCCCGTTTGAATCGAACGTTTCTATGAACTCCTTCTTGTTCTCTCTCTCATATGCTCTAAGCCATTTAGCTAGTGTCATTATTGGAGGCCTTTGCGTTCTCCCTTGTTTACCATTTAAAGCATATGCTACTCTTCTGTAAGGGTGTTATTCTGGGAGGAATACCATAGACCAATCACACAATAAATCTATAGGTCCTTGGACCATATAGATTTCAGAGAAGGTCCACAAATTTTATATCCAAAATACCCTTTTATTACAAGACCTGCGAGATTATTGTATAAAATTAATATGCATGGAACGTTAAAGAATATCATGAAGATTAGAATAATTACAATGAATTAAATAACTAATACGTGAAATAATATTGTTATGTATATAAACAAATCAATAAATTAATCATGTAATTTACCAGAGAAAACTCCTAAGCCTCAATAATCGTGTGTCATGTAAGCACATATGCTATACAAAATAAAACTCCTCTCTGATGCTATGGGTATTGATACATCATATACATTTATCCCATCCCATAGTTCCTTCAATTCATCTACTAGTGGTTGTAAGTAGAAAACCATATTGTTCACTTGTCTTCTACCAGGGACTATGAGAGGCAACATAAGATTTTCATTCTTCACAGCCAACCATGGGGAGATATTGCTATTGATCACTACTACAAGACAAATAGAATAATTGGTGTTCTGGAGGGAATATGGGTTGACGCCATCCATGGTTATGCTGAGTCATAGACTTCGTAATTCATCCTTGAATTTTTTGGGCCATGTATCATATATATCCTTCATGGCTATTGAACCAATTGGGATTCACATAACTCCCAACTCAATTTTGTGTGAGGCATGCCATCCATGCAACATAGTTAATTATTTTCAATTAAAGAGCCTTTGAATCCTTGGGATTATAGGCATGTGACTCGATATCTTAAAAGGAGGATGAGTAAGTGATTTACCCTTATTTTTTTATTTATCATACCTGCCATGCCCAAATTTCATACATATCTCTTTGTCTGCATATTCTCCTCTATATAGAATACAATCATTTGGACATGCATGATATGGTATGTACTCAACACCCAACATTTTAAACAATATCTTTGCCTCTTCACAACTACTAGGCAAGCCATTATCACTTGGAAGAACATTACCTTTGAATAAACTATAGTTGGTGATCATGGAAAATATTAGTAAATGTATATTAATGTGGATATAATTATTAATGTTCATAAAATTGACCATTTGTAATGTTTATTGTGTATTGATTATATTTATAAAATTTATATAAGGGAGGAATTTATGGTAACTTACCACAAAATTTCTGAGAAACATGCATTTGACAAGCCAAAATTTTCTTTTAAGTTATACAGTAACATCATTGTCCCCAACTAGGTAGAATTTTACTGACCGCCAAGTCCAAAGAGGGGAGTGGTGGAAGCAAATTTAAGGCTTTCGAAAAAGGTGTCAGCGATATGAGCATCATCCCCTAGCTGATCATCATTTTGGAATGCATCTAACAACATTTTCTCCATGGCAGCCATATCCCTTAAGTAATCATCCATACCAACCTCTATTTGATTGCCTCTATTGCCAGCTTGTGAATAACTACTATTATTGTAGTCATTCCTAACTGGTGAATCTAGACGTAGCGGGAATTGAATTGGTGGTTGAATCAACCATTCCTGGTATCGTTCCTCTATGATTTTTCCTCTTAGTTCAATCTTCTCTCGATTTGACATTGTCGTGGGGTGCAACGGAAGATGGTAGGTAGGTCGCTCATCATCACTAGAATCTTAATAATTAAAAAAGAAATTGAACATGATTAGTACAAAATATATAATATCAATTAGTAAGCAACTTGACAATATTTCATGATTAATTGGTTTGAAGTTGAAATAATTACATTAATTAATATTCTAAACAATTATAATTATTACCGTTATTGTACCAGGATTGTGGCTAGAAGATGCAATATTGTTACAATTGGCAGGGTGAAGTAGCTGTACATTTTCATCTATGAAATGTGCCTTGCGGTATGATGCTCTTGATAAGAGCTTCATATGTTTTGGAGCTATTTGAATATTTTGTGCATATGAACTCAATTCTGAATCTTCATGAACTAGAAAATTTGTATACATTATAAATTTAACTAAGCTGTGCATGATTGACTTGGATAAAAAACATAAATTCAATTACATAATGAAAATATAAATAAAATCTAAAGTAAATATTACGTCTCGAGATGGATAGGGAGAACATTGCGATGGAATTTGAGAAATATTATGGAACAAGCTAGATCTTGATGAATTCTCCATTCGATATAATTATGATATTTTCTCCTTGCCTTTGAGTAAAATCAACAATAAATTTTGGTATACACACCTAAAAGTAATTTTGGTGCCTTAAAAATGGACTTCTCATTATCGATGTTAATGTACAGATAACCACAGGGGAGTGTTTTAGTTACTACACACCGGTGTCGTGTTATCCACGGACGCACTGGTGCAGTGCTATTAAGTGATGCACCGGTGACAAATAATTGCAAATAAAAAAGGCGCAACCCTATTTTCTTTAAGTGAAAAAAAAGCAGTAAATTAAAAAATGGGCAACAAAATATTTTTGAAAATCTAATTTCATAAAACAATTCTTTAAATACTAAACACTTTTCATTATTTCACTATTTTTGCAAAGCATTTCAGCCAGAGATTTGCAGGAGACATACCTGGAGTAGGGGATCATGAGAGCACTATGCAGCATTGAAATACGTTGAAACAGAAGTATTCAGACAGTCAGAATTCCAAACCTCTGGTCATTCAAATCCTACAGATAGAATTTCAAATGATCGCGTGATTAAATTTTATTGGTTTTTAAATTTTTCTGCAGTTTTTTCCCCAGTAAGAAAAAAAATTCAATTTTTTTTTTTCATTTTCAGAAAAAAATAAAAATAAATAAATAAATAATTTTAAAAAAAAATCCATGTTTACCCTAAGCTCTTCATTATTTTTGTTTTTTCCCTTTCTTCTACCTGTTTACGTGATTTCAGAATTAGGACTTTTCATTTTATATTTATAGGGTTTTTAATGCTATATATAGGCCCATGAAATCCAACCCACATGACAACTTGCATATTCATATCCGAATCCATGTCAGCCTTTGTGTGAATTTTAAAAAAATAGATTTTTTTTTATCGGTTTGCCCGACGTAACCTAGCACACTAGTGCTCTGGATTATCCCAGCGCACCGCGCAAGTCCTTTGTGATAAAAAAATTAAAACCATTTTTTTTAATCAATGTGCCATATGTAAAATAGGGCATTAGTGTGCTATTTCATTATGGCGCACTGTGCACGTGTTTTCACAAAAAAAAAATGTTGTGTTAATCAGTGCACCATGTAGTATATAACACACTGCACCTGGTCTCCTAGTTGACAGAGAGCACCGTATGGTGGTACCTTGTTTGCGTGGGACGTTTATGCTACAAAAACTAACACCGGACAATTTTTATAATTTTTTTCTGTGTTAATTGGTGCGATGGTTAACATGTAATGCACCAGTGCTCCCTTTTTAGATAGAGCACCATACAGTGTATTATATTGTTTTGGCAGTGTGTTTATAATACCACCACGCACTAACGTCGATGCGTACACAGTGAATGGTGCACTGGTTTCTTCAGATTTTTTTTTTACCTGAAAATTTGACAATTTATTTATAAAATATATTAATGAATGATATGGTACATGTTTCATATTGATAAATAAATGGCTAACAAGAGATGAAGTAACAAAAATACTGATAACACATTAAGAAAAGAAAAAAAGGCAAGTTCTTTATAAATTATTTCCAAAAAATACTATTTTTGAACTATATATAATTTTAACTAATATTTACTGTTTATTGTGTATCATGCAGAGCTACAAAATGACGAAGCTTGATAAGATTATTTTTGATATAGGAATAGAAGAGCGTAAAATTTTTATGGAGAAAATTCAAAAGGATGAATCAGGTGAATGAAAAAACACTATCGATCCAATATGAGTTTATTTTTTAATTTTTCATTAATAATATAATTAAAATTATTAGATAACATGTGTCAAACAATCTATTAATTCACATATGTTTAATGTTCTACAGGGACCAAAAGCTTAGAAAAGGAATGCTTTTTTTTTTTTTTCTTTCTAAATGAGACTATTTCTATTATATGGCACATAAAATATAATGTGAAGCTTTCCCGTTGGAGTTTCTATGCTAGCTAATTATGGTAGGAGTATAGTTTAAAAAAGAAAAAAAGAGACTGCCCCAGTTTGGGAAACTAGTCCATAGTTTACTGCCTCGAGTGGGGAAACCAACATTTACAAAAAATATCCAAACATTTATCGAGTTGTTCAATAAAAATATGAGAACAAAAAATTAAATCCTCACTGAGGGAGGTAACCTCTCGATATGGATTCTGAGATAGCGTGACATGCTACTTGTCACGAGGAGGAGGCTCTTCTATGATGAGGCACATGTAGTCATCAGAGGAGTACACATATTTCTTTGACAGTTTCACTATGGGCTCAGGCGTAGTGGATGAATTCACAACTGCTTCATTATCATTTTTCATTAGGCTACTGCTAGCTTTGCTACTGGAAGAATGTGAAGTTGTTTGGATAGGCAGGGCCTCAGATTTCCGTGAATGCTAAGGGGAAGACAGAGAAATGGTGGACTTCCAGAGTCATTTCTGTGCACGAGAGCTGGATGGACTGTCTGAAAAATGCATGGTCAGGGTTGTTGTGACAAGAGTGCACTTCATAGAGTTGGAGTCATAATGGAGATGGTAGGAAACTAAATTTTCCTTAGGAAGGGGGGGGGGGGGGAGACATTCCTCATGGATGGAAATGCGAGGGCATGACGTCTACCCTCTGCCACATCCCCTACAACACCTCATATTATGCCTCAACGACATATCATTGTAGGAGTAATCTGATGCAAGGAGAGAGGAAAAAAGGTGGCAGGAAGCCTAAACCAATAGAGCAAGAAGAGAATGGACACAGAGGAGCTTGGCACTATAACTAGTGGAATGAACAGAAATACTGAGGATGTAGGAGAAGATTGCGTGAGAAATGGAATTGGGCAGCATGAAATAGAATGAGAGCCTACAATCCAGACAAACGTTAAATATGGATGAAAAGGAATTAATGAGAGCATGAAGTGGGTAGCTATGGAATTTATTGTCGGTCAGATGAGGGCCATGCATGTCCATGTGGCTATGCCAAGTGTTGTACGAAGGAGCCACCACGTCCCATATCATATCATACACGCGCATATGGGGAACTCAGAAAAGGAATGTTCTTCTAAGAAAATAAAAAAATAGAACATGCAAAGGAAAATGAATTTCTCCTTAGCTCATCTGGAGTGGTGTTGGAGGTTAACGAAAGGGGGAAAAAATTTTACAAAAGTTTGAGGGATCTAGTGGAACGAATGTATAGATGTTATTTCCACTTACAATACAAATATAAATAAAATGATTCCAAGAACCAAATTTTATCTAAACTACAGGAAGAGCTTCCAGATAATTGGTCAATGAGACATGTCAGACTTTTAATAGCAAAAATGTATCAAAAAAAAAGGGAATGAAAAAGTAATATGTCTTTAAATGTTTGTCTAGAATTATTTATAAATGTCATTTATGAATATCACTTTTGTTATACTTACTTTTCATATATCAATATAAAAATTAAATAGTTATTGTAATGTTACCTTTTTAGGAAGATTATGAAAATCTCAAAAGATGAATGAGTTGATATCAGAAATATGCCAGTAGAAATATCCAAAAAGGTGTACAAGGAGATGGTCAAAGAAATTGCCAAAATGTCATCACAAGAGGAGCCATCTCAACAACAACGTGCTTCAAATGTAATATGTATTCATTGAATTTTTCGATCATTAGGTACAATAAATAAACAATTTAGCATTAAATATTAATTTCCAAGTATTTTCTTGCATAAAGGAAAATAAAATGGAACTTATTCAACACATAAAACGGGATGACAAGGAAGAAAAGGGTTGATATCTAAGTTTGTGAGTATTTGTTACTTCCTTATAACAACTTAACTAGATTTGATTTTTGTATATTTTAAGTTGTTTTACAGAAATCATCACTGAATGTCTTCAAACATGTGCTAACATACAAAGAAGAACCACCAGACGAATTGATTGACATTGGGTCAAATATGGGTTGTGAGTATATCTTGGCATATCATAAATTAATTGTGGAATTTGTAAGAATCTATCAATCTTGTTTTACTTAGCTCTGTCTATAATTAATATAACAAAAAAATATTTTATATTAAATATATGATTTGTTATGGGGTATAAAACTTGCAGGAAACAAAGTATAGAACTGTGCCATCACATAAAATCTTGAAAGATGACATACTACATGGTTTTGAAATAATGTGTATAGTTCACGAGTCAAATGTTTCTATGGTACACTATTTATTTTCGATTTACATTGATGTATATTAATTAATATTTCAATTTTCATTATTCTAACCAATGTATATACACTCATTACAATTTATTTTTATGTTTGTAGATGGAAGGTGAAGAAGAAGAAAAAAATCAACACCATAAACAAAACATTCTTGAAAATAACCAAATTCATGGAAGCAGCTCTAGCAGTGACAATAGTTCAAGCAAAGAATGATGATCATTATGTTTGGATATCAAAGAAAAGCGTTCTATTTTTTGAAATATTTGTCTGTGAAATCAGACATTTTTTTTAATGTAATGGACATAGTGTCCCAGTTGAAAGACAAAGGGATACCAATTATTGTCCCATTTTGTATGAAGAATATTGTCTTATTCATATATATATATAATAAAATATGTTTTAATTTATTCTGTTGCGTTCTCCATTGTCGCTGTGAAATTTAACACCAATGATTAAATTTATGGATGATTAAATATTATAATGAAGAGATGTGAAATTTGATGATATGATATAACAAATTAATCCATACATCACATTCAAACGCACTAATAAAAATTTAATTCATATTAATACTATTATATGATATGTGTTATCTTTTAAGAATATTGAATTTTAAAAAATCACAATAATTATGATATGATATAACAAATTAATCCAAACATCACATTCAAATGCATTACTAAAAATTTAATTAATGTGAATACTATTATAAGATATGTCAACCTTTGATGAATATTTAATTTTAAACAATCACAATAATTACACTGTCACAGGTTGATGTTTCTAAAAAATACAAAATGAACACCTATGCATATCAGTTACTATACACAAGTGTGTTTGTAAGATACAATGTACTGGTGGATTTCTATGACCTATGAGCACCACACAAATACCAGTTTCAAATAATAAATCACGGTGTGTTTGTATGATACTGTGCACTGGGGTGTTTATGGGAGACTATGAACCGGTGCATTTGTACAACCTATGGGCACCTCACAAATACCAATACCAATTATAAATCTCAGTGTGTTTCTGTGATAATATGCACCAGTGAATTTACATGAGACTACGCATCGATGCATTTGTACAATGTATGGGCACCTCACAAATACCAATATGAATTAGAATAATCGGTGTGTTTGTCTAATACTTCGCACCAGTGCATTTCTATAAGTCTACATACAGGTACATTGAGATGACCTATGGGCACTACACAAATCCCAATTCAAATTAGCATAGCCCCCTTCATTGTATCACCAACACTATGCCCAGTGCGGTTTTAGACCTCGACTGCCCAGTGCATGCACCTTCAACCACCCTAGGCCACCTTCTAGATGACATGCACTGGTGCACTGACACCTTAGTAGCGCACCGATGAAAAAAACATATGTAATAACCTTCGACCGCCTATTTTTTTTAGTTTTGTTGAAATTACGTTAAAATCTCTTCCAAAACCTCCATAACTATTAACGGATTTTGTAGAAAATGTTTTCTTGAATTTTTTTTCCAATTTTATCACACTAAAAACCTCCTTTATAACCTCTGCTAGAGGGTATTTTCCTTGTAGTGGAAGCTCAAGATAAAACTGTGGGTTGAGTTACTATTCTTGGAAGCCTTGGTTGGATAAATGATTTGGAGCTCGACGGATACCTATTGGGTTGAACTACTAGTCTTGGAGCCTTTGTTGGAGAAGCTCTTTGGAGCCCAAAAAAAAATAGGTTGAGTTACTAGTCCCAGAAGCCCTGGTTGGACAAATTCTCTTGAAGCCCTGTAATAGTTGGGGTTGAGTTACTAGTCCTAGAAGCCCTGGTAGGAACAAACACTCTAGAGCCCTAGAATATCTTGGATACAGATAAATCTGTGACAGTTAGTGATGTCCAACCGTGAGGTGGAATAATTGGTTTGGGGTTGAGACAACTTGGTCTCTGAAGCCCTAGTTTTGTGTTGATTAATTTTTTTGATAAATTCCCACATTCATGCTTGGAATATGGCATGGGAGTGACTGGCGAAAGTGAAATTTGGCTCAGCCATGTCTATGGTCGGGCAGAATGTAGAAGTCACATTATGGGTTGATTTTTACAATTATTATTGAAGGGTTCAATGCCTTGGTATTTGATGTGTATATGAAATGGTTTATATATGGATTCTACTGCCAATGTATCCATCATATTCCTATTGGTATTATGTCGGTTATGAACATGTATTGTGACAGTGATGAGATATGGCTCTCTCCATGTTTTTACTTGTAAATGAATATACAATATATCTATGGTAAAATTGGTTGTATTATAGCTTATGATGTATGGGAGAGATGCTTCTTATCCATTCTCAGATAAGAAAGAGACCCATTGATCTAGGAGGATCGTATAATTCCAAGTAGAAGTGGCTTAAGTAAAAAGGCTAAAAAATCAAAGTGTTATAAATGTGGCAAACTTAGTGTCAAGTTGAAGACCTCCTTGTATCGATTGCAATGGTAAGAAAGGTTACTCAAACAGAGCCCATATGAAAAACTTATAGGCAATCAAATTTTATGGGTTGACTTGGTGATGTGGCAAATTTTTAGAAATACGGCCACTAGATTTCGGAAAACTCTGGCCAAATTCAAAGAAAAATTGTGGGATAGTTAAAAGCACTCCTTTGGTCAAAATTGAGAAGATTTAAAAAAAAGAGGGTTTGTTAAAATAAAAATAAAAAAAGGCAAGGGTGGGCCATGACCCTGGCCCTTGCTGCAACCATATAATATAAAAACAAATATGTGGTTATGGGTCGGCAGCCATGACCCCACCAGAACCACCGCACTTGCAACAAAAGTGTTAATATGACATTAGGGGAATTTTGAGGTCTAAAATGGGCCTCGTAAGAAAAATGTACAACAAAAATAAACTTTATAAGAACCAATATGAATCAAGATGATGATGTCAACCATGGGGGAGGATTCACCATTTTTGGAGTAAAATAGTAAAAATGTTAAATAATAATAAAATAATAAAACTACTTTTTCAACTCGAATTTTCAACCTATCTCTCTAATTTTTTACTCAAATTTCGAGTGGGAGTACTCATTGGATGAAAAATTTAATTCCTCATTCAAGGAGTACCCATGTTGCATACTTTAGATGGACCCTGCTACACGAAAAATGAGAACTACATGAAAAAATGTGCTTACAATTATCTTTTACATGTGTTTATAATTTTTCAAGTAGCAGTGTCCATTGAAAGTATGCAACATGGGTACTCCTTGGATGCAAAACAAATTTTGCATCCAATGAGTGTTTCCACTCGAAAATTGAGTAAACCCATAGGGAGATAAGTTGAAAATACGAGTTGAAAAACTAGTTTTTCCTTTTTTCCCCTCTAAAAATTGATGATGTAATCAAATATTATTATATTATTTACACTATTATTTTATAGTTTCCTTACGAGGCCCATTTTAGACCTAAAAATTCCCCTAATGGAGGAGCATGGATTGTCAACCTTGCTACCCCTACCCACTCACTATATAATACAACGGATGGCGGTGGATTTAGGCAGGCAGGCTACCTGCTACAATTCTAGCCCCCCCTCATATCTGCTATTAAAATAATGTGCGTGTACCAAAATATTTATGATGCCCCGACCCCCTCCCTCATATTTTGGATCTCAACCATCATGCCAAGCAGAATTCCTTGGGGAGTCCATCTTCCTTCAGTTATATAAACTTGCATTTTAGAAGTGCGCCCAGGCATATCTGGAGCGACACATTTATCAAGGCAAAGTGGAACCCTGAGCGCCTTGCGGTAGGGGGCAGAACCATGAACTGAGCTCATTTCCAGAGGGTATATATTTTTCTAGCATCAGAATCATGCAAATTTATATGGATTCTACAACCCTCAACGACAAAATTTCATTGATATTGTATGTTTCTTCATCAGAGGTCTCAAATTTTTGGTAAGTTTTAGTTATGGAGGTATAAGGGTGTAATTTTTGATTCATGCTTGTACTTTCATTTTATTAGCCACTTAATGAAAGATGGCCTCCCCACCAATTGAGCAGGGCCCCAAGATGTAGTCCGTCTTGGATGAACTCTGATATCAATTTCTTATCTTCTTTGCATTATTTTATGTGCTTCTCTCTTCTTATACTTTTAAGTTTCATGGTTAAGACTCAATTTTACAAGTAATTCTTTAATCCATCTCAAAGCTAAAGATCTTGGATCAAGTGATATTAGAGCAGGTCTTTGTAGATTTGAATTTCATGTTTGTATACTAACTAGAAACATGCTACAAAGAGGCACAGGGAAACTAAATTATTATGATCCTGAAGAAATATGTGCACATCGAAGAAGAAACATGGATGATGATGTTAGAAATGAGGAGGAGCTAAAATTTGTTTTCTAGGCTTCATAAACTAGAGAAAGCAAGGGAGAATGCTTCAGAGGGAGGAGGTTCAGTGCATGGAGATAATGGAGGAGATCCACCTCCTTCTCCTCCTGCGAGTGAAATTTCTTCCTCCTCTTCTCACCATCATCATAGGAATTTAGGAAATGGATCTAAGAAAACTTTCTTTAAATTATATTTCAAATTTGATCTTCCCATGTATACTAGTGAAAGTAATGTAGAAAATATTAACAACTGGATTATGCATATTGAAGTATGTTGCAGGATTCAGTAGATTTAGGATGACAAGGAAAAGATCCAATTGGCTTCTCTTTGGCTGAACGACACCACTCTTGCCTGGTGGGAGAGAAAATTGCAAGGAAGCTAAAATCTAGGTAACCTTATCTCCTCATGGTCAAATTTTGTTTCTTCATTTAGAAACAAATTCTACCCTTTGGGTTATAATAAAAAGGAATTAATGGAATGGCAACACCTAAGCCAAAGAAGAGGTCAAAATGTATAATAATTCACTGAAGAATTTAGAAAAAAAGCTTTAAATTTGGGCATTCCATTAGATTCACCAAAGATTGTAACTAAGTATATTGGTTCTCTGCATAATTACATGACATTCATTATTATTTTTTGAGACTCCTACCATAAATGAGGCCAGCATGAAGGCCATGCATCTAGAAAGCAGGGAAACACATGAACAAAATCACCACCCAAAAATAACTGCAGCAGCCAAGAGAAGTGGAGCAAATCCCTCCTCTACACATTGTGATAAAGAGGTACATGATGAGAAAATTTTCTGGAAGTTGCACCTTGAGTTGAGACCTGAGAGGAATGATAAAAAGGTGAAGCAAAAGACCACTACCACCATGAAGCAAAACCAAGATTCTAAATTAGAGGAAGATGAGAAGGTCATAGCTACAGGATTTTGACGAGGTAGACCAATTGACCTATGGTATGATTCCATGATGAAATGAAGCTTGTAGCCTTTAGGATCGAAACAGGAGGACCCATAGACTTGGGTTCCAATTCAAGCAATGAAAAAAAAAATTCAACAGACATGGTACCAAAGATGAAAAGGACAGTCCCTACGGGAGGGCTCGAAGAACTTGAGGAGGTCAACCAAAGCATCAAAGTAGAGAACAATGAGCTAAGGAGGCTTCTACAAGAAGTAAAGGAAGGAAAAGAAAGGTTAATATGCCATTTGCAAGCTAAGGATGAGGCCTTGGAAAAGTTGCGACATAACCAACCCGGGGTAAAACAAAATCCTTCAATTTCATTTACTTTTCGTGATGATTAATTGGTCGCTTTTGAAAAACATACTACAGGGATCAGATCCAAACTGCTGAAGAAGACAGGGTATTAAGGAAAGGGCATCGACATTAATTGCCAAGGCATCATAAACACCATCAAAGTCAAGGAATTTCCACATCATTCAGGACTCGGATACACTAGGAAGCAAGTGGGATAAAGCTCCAACACAGTTAGTGACCAGACAACGATAGATGATGAAATCAATTCCTGACATTCTAGCGATAGTGAAGCTTACATGAACACTTATCGAAGGAACACCAAGGGAAATCGTTCCAAGACGATATGGAAAATATGGAGGAGGAAGAAACATCACAACCAGGATGAACTCTAGAAACCTACATGTCACACACCAGTACCAAAGAGCACTCATGTAGAGTCTAGTCCTCGAAGTTAGTTCACGGGAAAATCCACCACAAGGAGATGACCCATTTACTTTATTAAGTAAAAAATGGTTTTTTTAGAGGTATTAGTGTTATGGCCACAGTTGTAAACCATACGTTGCAAGTAAATGTAAATGTGATGGTGTGTTTTCCATCACCTTGAAATGCAATGATGATGTTTTGGCCTTTCCTTATGAGTAGTTGAGGTATAGATTTTTTTATGTAATCCTTTGCCAATGAGTGTGTGTTATAAACTCTTGGAAAGCGAGGGGTTGTTGAGTCATGTGTGATTTGTAAATAATGTACGAGTTTTGAATGCAGGAAATTGAAAGTGTGTGTTGAATGAACAAATAGTGTGATAGGTGTGTTAATGTTTTTGGTGGTCCAAAATCTCCTCAGTGGGGAGGAATGATCCAGGAGGATCGTATAGGTCCAAGTACAAGTGGCTTAACTACAAAGGCTAAAAAATAAAAGTGTGAGAAATATGGTAAACTTAGTGTCAAGTTGAATACCTCGCTGTCCTGATCACAATGGTGCCAACTGTTCATCAAACAGAGCCTATATGTGAATGTTATATGTAGTTAAAGTTTATGGGTTGACTTGGTGTTGTGGCAGCTTAAGGAGGCGACAAATTTACACAAATCTGGCCATTGGTTTCTGACCAAGAATGGCTATATTCTGGCTGATATTGTGGGATATTTAAAAGCACTCCTTTGTTCAAAATTGAGAATATTTTAAAAAATGGGTTTGTTAAAACAAATATTTAAAAAAAAATAAGAAAAGGCAAGGGTGGTCCATGACCCCTACCCTTGCTCCAACTATATAATATAAAGACAAATATGTGGTTATGGGCCAGTGGACATGACCCCGCCAGACCCACTAGACTCACAACAAGATTTTTAATATGGGAGGGGCGCGGGGTGCCAACCCCGCTGCCCCTACCCACTCTCTATATAGTATAATGGTCGATGATAGATTCGGGGAGAGGGCTACCCGATACGGGTCCAAGCACCCCCCCTACATGATATTAAAATAATGTGTGGGTACCAAAATAGTTATGGTGACCTTTTATGGAGTGGGCGTGGTTTGACCGCTTGACCCCCTCTCTCATGTTTTGGATCTCAACCATCCCGCCAAGAGGACTTCCTTGGGGAGTCTGCCAACCTCCAGTTATATAAAATTTGTTTTAAAAAGTTCACTTAGGGAGACCTGGAGTGGCATGTTTACCAAGGTAGAGTGGAACCTTGGGCGCCTTGTAGGTGGGGGGTGGAACCATGAATTGAGCTCATTTCCATAGGGCCCATATTTGTCTAGCATCAGAATCAGGAAAATTTTATATGGATTCCGCACCTTTCAGTGACACGAGCTCAACAGTGTTGTCTGCTTCTTCATTGGAGGCCTCCAATGTTCAGGAAATTTTAGCTATGGAGGAATAAGGGTGTAATTCTGCATTGTTGCTTGTGCTTTTATTTTATTTTCCACTTAATGAAAGAGGGCCTCCCCACTGATTGAGCAGGGCTTGGGAGACGTAGTCGCTCCTAGACAAACTTCGATATCAATTTCTTTCCTTATTTGCATGATTTATGTGCTTATCTCTTCTTATGTTCATTCCTTTTAAGTTTCATGGTTAAGATGCAATTTTACATGTAATTATTTGGATCACCCATTTGTTTAAATCTATTGCTATAGCTGTAGATGCTATGTTTGTGACATGTTTGACAAAATTCCTATCATGGATGGGTGGGGTCAGATGAATTTTGGTTGCTGTAATTTCTTCCATTTGTTTGTTTTAATGTTATTTACACTCTCCAAAATTTATAGGAAGTGTTGGGAAGTGACCTGGGCTTAGAGGCTGAAAATGTGGCACAAATCCTAAAGCTAATGGCAAAAAAATTGTTGTTTTGACCTTAGCCACTACCTTCCGAAGGTTAGACCATGGATCTAGGGCCTAGAGCTTCTCCCTTTCCTTTATAAGCCCACGTCTCAGCCTAAAAGGGGCTAAAAAATAATCCCCCTTCAAGGAACAGGGCCCTAGGAGGTTGGGTTACCTCTTGGGGAATGATGCAGTGTAAGGTGTGTTTTTTGTGTTTCCTTCAGTTTCCTTCAGTGGTATCAGAGCATTTTTCAACTCGTGGACTGATGGGTGGTGTGTGGATCATGTTTTTATGTTAGTTGCATGCGTGTATAGTATGATTGTAGTATATATGTGCTTATTGCATCCATGTTGTTCTGGCCATGGTGGTAGTGGTTTTGCCATGGAAGGGTGATGGTGTTGTTGTCAACATATTGTCATGAGTGTATGACTTGTTATGTGTTGTTGACACATATGTATTGTTCATGCACACTTTCTCACATGTTTCTACATATTGTACATGCAATTATTGTTTATGTTATGCTTGTATGTTGTCAGTGTATGCTTGCTTATGTGATTCTATATGTTGAACATGCATTGGTTATTCATGATTGGTTATGCATGTCAAGTGGGTGCATATGGTCAAGTTTCCATTAGTTTGGTTAAGGTTGTTGTGCATAAGGTCATTGTATGCAATTAGGCCATGATGATGATGTTGATATGTTATAATGCTAATGTGTTGGACTAGATAGAGTAGGAGATGCATATGATCAAAGTGAAGTTGGGGAATTGGACCTCGAGGCAAGAGCATATCATCATACAAGTTGTACGCTTGGCATGTAGGTCTGTGATGCATGGATTTTTATATGCATTAGGGTTACTTATAAATATGTTTTTCATCTTATTGTTGCTATGGTTACATACATGATAGATGTTAGTTAATCAGTTTAGTCATATGTGCATGCATGTGTTAGTCATGCTTGGTAGATGTTGGTTGATAACTGTAGTTATATGCATATGTGTTAGATAGTCATGAGTGATAGTAACATGTGGTTATATGAATTGCTATTTTTATTATATGATTAGATAACTTGATGATTATTTTATAAAATTTTTATGAGTATGTTTTAAATTTAAATTTATATTGTTGTATAGTTAGCTTGATGATTCAGTTATATGTGGTTGATGAGCATGATATATAACTTGTTGTTTTATGCTAGTAACTTGACGATTAGGGTTATCACATTAGTATATTTATGTTATATGTATCATTTTTATTTGGAATTGCCTATGCAGTTGGTTAGGGTTAAGAAATTCAGGTATGATTCGACATAATTATGATAGTGTGTTGCACTAATCTAGACTAGTTGTGCATATGTGATTGATATGTATGAATGAAATATGTTTATGAGTCTATGATGGAAACTTGTTAGCTAGTTACTATTATGGATATCATTACCTTATTTTTGTTGAGTTGATGTGCCATGAATTTATATTATGCTAATCTAGATTGATTTTACAGATAAGATAGCCTCCCCTAAGATACATCAAGGTATGAGATTTCTTATGTCGTCTACTTGATGCTTAATTGCTTGATTATGTCATCTATTTGGTGTTTGAGTGATTTGGTGTCTATTACATCATCTAGTTGATGTATTTATCATGGTATGTTTGCAATTTGTTTGAATTTTGGATTAGTTTCATGATGTGAGTATGTGTCTATAAGGTTCCGTGAGGAAAACATCTTCTTTTAATATGGTTTTACTAACATGTATACGTTAAGATAGTTGATATGTACTTGAGTGAAAGAAGGTGATAGTTGTAGCTTTATGTATTATGACCGATGAATGTGAGTTGATTGTGGATTATGAATTGGTTTTTATTCTTGGTAAAAGTTGATTTCGAATTGATATATATGTTATCTTGATGTTTGGTTCATATGGTTGACATGTTTGTTCAGCTACAGGTTAGCATGCTTGGCACAACATGGTAAGGTAATTGGCATATTGTTATGATTATTTATGCACTAAAAATTATGTGTTAATGACAATATGATGGAGGGGATTGCATGGAAAAGATATTTCCATGAAATGTTGAAGAAGACTTCGGCTAAGCTTTCCTTCGGAATCACTTGGAACCATGGGGATTGAGTCATGGCGTCCTTTGTCAGTCTTATGATTTTGGTATTTTTCGACTTTTTGAGCTTGATTTACTATCTTGTTTATGTCTTGTCGATATCTATGCCACTTTAGTTGTGGTGTTGTATTGCTATTGGTTTTCAAGGTTTTATTCTTGTTGTTTCTTGTTCTTGTCCTTTCCTTTTATGTTTTGAGAATATTACGAATGGGCTGGTTCAATTGTGTTAAATGGACAGTGGCACAACAGTCATGAGAAAGGTGAAGAAAATGGATCTGAGATATCAGATGCCTTGGCTATGTTGGGAACTATTGTTCTCAACATTGTGCATATTTTTCAACAGAAGTCTTATTAACCTAGATCTTATGATATCTACTGATTGTGCTATCACTCATGATTATGTCGATGTTTATATATGTATATTAGTATGTATGTATGTCATTGATTTACGAGGTCATCATGGATATTGATGGTTTATATCTATATATGTAGGTATGTATGTATGGTGTTGTCTGAAAGAATGATGATTTTTTTATGCTAATGATTATATATATGTATGTATCTATGTTACTGAATGACAGGGTTTTCAAGGATCATCCTTGTGGAGGAATGATTTCTTATGTAGATGAATGGCATGAAGAGGTTGCCAACTATGAGCATTCAAGTGGCAGAGTAGCCTTGATATATATATGAGGTTAGTATCATGTGAATATGATATAAGGTTATATGCTTTTACTATGCCTATGTGAAAGTAATGTGATCTCTGGCATGTTATGATAAGCATGGTTTGTGGAAAGGCAGTAGAAGCATAATTTCTTGTTGGTTCAGTGTGTGGTATATGAATGTACAATGCTATTGTTGTGTATATGTTGTGCATGTTGTATATTCAATGATTGTACCTATGGTGATGTGTAATTTTGCATATGTAGTATTGTGTACATATGATGTTGTATGCAGGTTGTAAATATGATGTTGCATATGCAGTGCCATGTATAGATGGTGTTGTGTACATGTTGGGTATGCGGTATTTTGTGCATATGTTGATGTGTGCATGTTGGATATGCAGTGTTGTGTATGTATGGTGCTATGTACATTTTTAATATGAAGTGACATGTACATATGGTGTTGTGTGCATGATTGTACACATGGTGTTGTGTACATGATTGTACACATGGTGTTGTGTGCATGTGGTGTTGTGAATAAGTTGTACATGTGGTGTTGTGTGCAGGCGGTTTCATGTACATTTTGTGCATATGGTTCTATGTACGTATGGTGGTGTATACATGTCATGCATGTGGTGCTCTATACATGTAGTATTGTGTACACATTGTAGAGGCGGTGCGGTGTACATTTGGCATTTTGTACACATTGTGCAGGTAGTGTGGGTACATGTGATACTGTTTACATGTTGTGTATATGGTACTAGTATACATGTGGTATTTTGTGCATGTCTTACATGTTGTGTTGTGAGCATGCGGTACTATGTATGTACATGGTGTAGTCACGGTATCGCGATGTGTGTATCTTTTTTTGTTTCACTCACTGTACACATATTTATATGTATATGTATAAGTATGTGTTATTTTGTGCGCCATATGTAAGTGTATGTATTGTGTTTTATTATACACTGGGTGTAGGTGTATGTTTAGTATGTTTATGTAGGTATGTATTGAGTTGTGGATGTATGTGTATTTAGTGCGTTTGTTGTACATCAGGTGTAAGTGTATGTGTTGTGTTGTACACCAAATTTAGGTGTCTATATGGTGTTTTGTTGTACACCGAGTGTAGGTGTATGTATTTTATGATGTTGTATGTCATGTGTGGATGTATGTTTAATGGTGTACATTATTTGTATGTGTACATAGTTGAAGAGAATGCACTAGTGCTTTTTGGGTGTGGAAACTGATCCGATGTGTGTACAGAAAGAGAAATGGCAGAAGTATGAACCAATGGAGAATAAGTATCGGTGTTTTATTTCAAATTTGTTATGCATGTGATATGTGTTTCTAACTTATGATGATTGCAGATTTTTACAAGTAAATTTGGGCATCATCCCCCAATACCTAGTCAAATCGGGCATCATTCCCCAAGTTTGACGAATATGGTCTATCATCCCCTTAATTCAATTACTATATGCACTAAGTGAAGACATTCCTTTGATGGCTTCAGTTCTACGATTTCCAAGGTTTGAAATATATATTATATGACCCATTGACTCATAAATTCTCCTCTACATAGGCCTAACTACATTGCAGTGCACTTATCTCCATGCAAAGGTGCACTACAATGCACTTCCTGAAACTCAATGGTGCGTTGGTCTCCTGGGAGCGAAATCATCATTGTTTCGGGAATCTCCACATGTCCAATGCCTTTTAGAAGAACTCATAGGTGTCATAGTTCAAATACAAGTGTTCATCCTTCACCTATAAACTTCAAAACATGTATCACCTATTATTAGAAAGCCATTCAATTCCATTTATTGAGAAACTACCTTCAATTTCCCTATAAATTAAGCACTCATCTAAGTGCTAGGAAGGAAGAATTTTCGGTAATGTTATGTTGTTGGATTCTCAATTGATGAGAGCTAGAAGTATTGTTATGCTATTGAGATGATTCTTCGTGTGATGTGGACAGAATGAAGTTGGATCAAGTTGACGATGAATCGATCTATTGGTTGTAATCTTCTCTTCCTACTTTCTTAATAAACATATCTATTCATTTTCTCATATGTATGCTTATATCTTGTGAATTTAATTCTTAACTGTGTATGTATTCTCAGATCTAATTGGTTCGATTTGGTTGAGATAAGTAGATTTTTGTATATTTTTATGTTGTTTTCTATTTTCTATATTTGATTGTAGGAATCGATCTAGTGGCTTCAGTTGGATTGAGGGTGACAACAACAATGAGAGAAGGAGAAGGAGAGGGAAAGGATCACAAGTAGGCTTCTTTCCTTTTTGTTTATCTATTTGTCTTAGAGAAAATAATAGTTGTCTTTCCTCTATTGTTCTGAGTGAAGGAAAACCACACTCAGGGAATCTATTTTATATTTATATTAGAATGCAGTATAACAAATTGGCAACTCCGTTGGGGAAAAATCCATCATTCCTGGTGTTTCTGTCTCTGTTTACCTTCATCAGTATACTCTAATTTCCTTTATCAGTCATTTGAATGAAAAAATTTCCTTAAAAGTGTGTTTATTTGCTTCTTTCCCAAACGTAGTCGTGCCCAATACATTGTGTTCCATTATGGGGTGCACTGCAATGCACTGTCTTCCCTTGCAGGCTGCATTTCCTCCTCATCCAACCAAATTCCATTAAAAATTGTCTTTTCTTTCAGTTTAAGCCAATTTATTGTTGTATTATTAGATGTCTGATTTCTCTTAGAGACCGGTACACATTCTTTTCTCTTCCCCTTTGAAAATTGATTTGTTCAATGTTTCATTAGCTGCTTTCTTTATCATTGGAAAATAAAATTCAAAATATTTAATTTCTGCATTAGATAAATTATGTTTTTGAAAAGGAAATTGTTGTTTCATTGCTCATTTCCTATAGGGAAATTGTAGTTTCATTCTTCATTTTCTTAAGAGAATTTTTTTTTTCATTCCTCATTTTTTAAAAGAAAACATTTGTTTGATTCATTTGTGCATTTACTTTGCATGTACTCATTCACATTAAAGGGAGCTTAAAAGAAAAGCATGCATGTGCATCTAGAGAATTGTGTGTGTTGCATAGGAACAAGTTAGGGAATTTAGCATTTATTTTGTGCTCTTTGTTGTATGCTCAAAATCCAATTGCTCTTTCCTGTTCGTAGCTAGGATTTTCATTGAAAAACTGAGTTTAAATGTTTGCTTATAATTTATTTTTCATTTTGGGAATTTACCATTACATCATGCGGTGAACCTCAAATATAAACCTTAAAACAATATCAACACAAAAATTACCTCAATCAACCTAAGAAATCATTGTAACATTAATGATAACACTTAGAAGGTATAGGCTAGAGACATATTTAGGCGTCATTAAACATTGAAGTTGTCGCTAACTTGTCTGCGATACATTATGAGTGTGAAATCCCACTCCACATACCTAAGTATACCGAAGCTCGTCCACATACCTTCGGGTAAATAGGGCAGTGTTCTAGTATGAAAAGTATAAGGGGGTTCTCTCGCTCTGCAATTTCACATTAGACAGCACTAATATGAACTTGGGCCTCCACGTAACTTTAAGTATATTTGGGAGGACAACTTTAGGTTTCTTACCATCCATAAGTAGTCGAGTCAGCTGCCTTGTAACTTGCGATACACTGAACACAACATTCAAGGAGATTGCCTGCCCGTACTTCTTGGTTCGTGAGGAGGTATTCTGCAGTTCACAATTACTTTGTAAACCTTTTGTCTAGTATCTCCCTTTTATTTGTTTTTTATTTTTTTGCAATAAAATCAACCAGTCATCGTGGAATAAGAACATCCCTTTCCCCGTCATTCACATATAATACCACTTAAACCACCTTTACCAATGGAAGCCATTCTCGGTTGGTGAAGGTGACCTTGTTCTACCGAAACCAGTACCATCAGTACCTCTGGTGCGTCATCTTCATCACATCTATGAGAGTCGTCTCGAGTCATTTCTACACATCCTTGTTTATCCACTGCCGTCAAAACAGAGTCCTCATAGCTACCCGTGGACACAATCCATCCAATCAGTAAAGCCATAGTTATTATATAAATTTACATAAAAAAATATTATTAGATGTATAATTTTTTTAAAGTAATAATAAAATGTTAATAAATAATAATAATAATAATAAATAAAATATTTTAATATAATTTATATATATAATATTTTAATATTTAATTTTAAATCATATATACTATAATTAACAAATTCCTTGTACATGGAGAAAAACATATTTTGAATGAAAACTATATATATTGAGAAAAGAAATATTGTTGTATCTATAATAGAATTAGTAAATTCCTCATACCAGAGGAATAACACCATTTAAAGGAACAAAAAAAAAATGAAGACAAGATTACACATTTTTTATTATTCTCAATATTCATAAATTTAGGGTGAATAAATTTTAAATTAATATATAGGATTATATTCAAATTAAACATTAATAATATTTTAATTAATATATATTCCATATATATTTATTTATTAAATATTTATATTTTAGTATGGATGTTTTCATAGTTAATTAATTGATGTTGATAAAGATTTTTAGTAATCAATGATTTGGGAGGTTTGTGGTGAAATTTTTACTCATCTTTATTAAGCTTCATGCTTATAAAGATGTGTGAAAGATTCACCCAAAACATTAAACAAACCATGGATCAAAAAATACAATTATATAAAAATCTTGATCAACATAAATAATTTTATTTTTATTAAATTATAATTTAAAAATTAATATTTTTCATAAATTATAAATTTACTATTTAAATATTATTATTTTTTAAATAGAAATGAAATTACTACCATAAGAATATTCCACTTCATTAATCTAAGGTAATATGAAGAGTCTTCAATATAATAAACTTATACAAATAACTAACATCACACAAACCATTGAAGTCAAGCCTAACATGACCAAACTTATAACACTTCAACATTCTAACCATTCAAGCGACACTTAGTAGGAGAAAACCTAGAAAATAATCAGTACAACGTAACCAAATAGCTAAAACATTACCCAAGCTATCCAACCCAATTTGATCACGGAAATATTGAATTGCGACACAAATTACTTGACCTAGTCAGTTTTAGAGACGACAACATGGATGTTTTATTTCAATCTTGTTATGCATGTGATATGTGATTCTGAATTATGATGATTGCATGTTGCTACAGATCAATTTGGGCATCATCCCCCAAGACCTGGTCAAATTGGGCATCATTCCCCAATATCGATGAATAGGGTCTATCATCCCCTTAATTCAATTGCTATATTCCCTGAGTGAAGACATTCCTTTAATGTCTTCAATTGTGACATTTCCATGGTTTTAAGTATCGATTATATGACACATCGACTCATAAACACTCCTCTACATGGGCCTAACTACATTTTAGTGCACTTAACTCCATGAAAGTCACACTAAAGTGCACTTCCCGAAACTCAAGGGTGTGTTGGTCTCCTAGGAGTGAAATCATCATTGTTCCGAGAATCTCCACATGTCCAGTGCCTTCTAGAAGAGCTCATAGGTGTCATAGTTAAAATAAAAGTTTCCATCCATCACCTTTAAACTTGGAAACATCTCTCACCTATTATTAGAAAGTCATTTAATTCCATTTATTGAGAAACTACCTTCAATTTCCCTATAAATGGAGCACTCATCTAAGTGCTAGTGAGGAAGAGTTTTGGGTAACGTTATGTTGTTGGATTCTTAATTGATGAGAGATGGAAGTACTGATATGCTACTAAGATGATTCTTGGTGTTATGAGGATGGAATCAAGATGGATCAGGTTCACGATGAATTGATATATTAGTTGTAATATTCTCCTCCTACTTTCTTAATAAAGATATCCGTCCATTTTCTCATATGTATGCTTATATCTCCTGAATCTCATTATTAATTGTGTATGTATTATTAGATCTAATCAGTTTGATTAGGTTAAGGTAAGTAGATATTTGTATATTTTTATGTTGTTTTATATTCTCTTTCTTTGATTGTAGGAATTGATCTACCTGCTTTAGTTGGATTGAGAGCAACGACAACAATGACAGAAGGAGAAGGAGAGGGGAAGGATCACAATTAGGTTTATTTTCTTTCTATCTATCTATTTTTGTTACAAAAATTAATAGTTTTCTTTCCTCTGTTGTTCTGAGTGAAGGAACACCACACTCGGGGAATCTAGTTTATCCATATATTATAATTCCATACAACAAATTGGTGACTTCGCTGGGGAAAAATCTGTCATTCCTTGTGTTTATATCTCTGTTTACCATCATCAATAGACTCTAATTTCCTTTATCATTCATTTGAATGAAAAAATTGCCTTAGAAGTGTGTTTAGATGCTTTTTTACCAAAATTAGCTACACCCAATGCACTGTTGTTCAGGGTATAGTGTACTGCACTATGTTCCATTCATGGGTGCATTGAAAAACACTATCTTCCATTACATGGTGTGTTTCCCCCTCAGCCAACCAAATTCCATAAAAATTGATCTTTTCTTTTAGTTTCAGCTAATTGTCTACTGTATTCTTATATGTATGATTTCTCTTAGAGACAAATACACATTCCTTGTTATTCCTCCTTTGAAAATTTATTTGTTCAATGTTTCATTTGTTGTTTTCTTTATCATTGGCAAAACAAATTCAAAGTAGTTAATTTTTGCATTAGATCAATTCTGTTTTCAAAAAGGAAATTTTTGTTTCATTCCTTATTTCCTATAGGAAAATTGTATTTTAATTCTTCATTTTCCTAAGAGAAATTTTTGTTTCATTCCTCTTTTCTAAAAGAAAACATTTTTTTGATTGATTTGTGCATTTAGTTTTCTTTTACTCATTCACATTAAATGGAGCTGAAAAGAAAAACATGCATGTGCATCTAGAGAATTGCATGTGTTGGATAGGAAAAAGTTAGGGAAATATGCATTTAGTTTGTGCTCTTTGTTGTATACTCAAAATATGATTTCTCTTTCTCATTACTAGTTAGGATTTTCATTGAAAAAATCAATTGAGATGTTTTCTTCTCATTTAGATTGAATTTTATGAATTTACCATTAAATCACGCAATGAAACTCAAAGATAAACTTTAAAACAAGATCAACACAAAATTTACCTCAATCAACCTACGAAAGCATTGTAACATTAATGATAACACTTAGAAGGTATAGGCTAGAGACGTGTTCAGGTGTTACTAAACATAGTAGTTGTCGCTAACTTGTTTGCGATACATTCTGAGTGTGAAATCCCACTCCACATACATAAGCATATTGAAGCTTGTCCACGTACCTTCGGGTATATAGGGCAGTGTTCTAGTACGAAAAGTAAAAGAGGGTGTTGTCACTGTGCAGTTTCACATTAGACAACACTAATACATACTTGGGCCTCCACGTGCCCTTGGGTATATTTGGGAGGAAAAAGTTAGGTTTCTTACCATCCATAGGTAACTGAGTTCACCACCTTGTATCTTGTGATACACTAAACACAACATTCAAGGAGATTGCATGCCCGTACTTCTTGCTTCGCGAGAAGGTATTCTGCAGTTCACATTTACTTGGTAAACCTTTTTCCTAGTATCACCCTTTTATTGTTTATTTGTTTTTGTAAGAAAATCAATCAGTCATCATGGAAGAAGAACATCCCTTTCCCCTTCATTCGCGTAAAATAGCACTTAAATCACCTTTACCACCAGAAGCCATTTCTGGTCGACGAAGGGGACCTCGTTCTACCAAAACCAGTACCATCAATATCTCTAGTGCATCATCTGCATCGCATCTACCAGAGTCATCTCAAGTCATTTCTACACATCCTGATTTATCCACTGTCGTCGAGATGGAGTCTTCACAGCTACCCGCAAACACAATCCATCCAATGAATAAAACTATACTTATAATAGAAATTTATATAAAAAATTATTATTACATATAATTTTTTTTTAAACTAATAATAAAATGTTAATAAACAATAATAATAATAAAATAAAATATTTTAATATTATATCTATATATATAATATTTTAATATTTAATTTTAAATCAATAGAATTAACAAATTCCTTGTACATGGAGAAAAACATCGTTTGAATATTAAAATTAAATATACGTTGTACCAGAGGAATAACATTGTTTAATGAATCAAAAAACAAAAACATGATTACACATTTTTTATTATTCTCGTTCGTGATAAATTTAGGGTGAATATCATTTAAATGAACCCCAAAAAACAAGATTACACTTTTTTTTTCTCATTTTTTTAGGGTGAATAAATTTTAAATTAATATATAGGATTATATTCCAATTAAAAATTAATAATATTTTAATTAATATATATTTCATATATATTTATTAATTAAATATTTATATTTTAGTAGGGATGTTTTTATAGTTAATTAATTGATGTTGATAAATTGTTTTAGTAATCAATGATTTGGGAGGTTTGTGGTGAACTTTTTACTCATATTTATTATGTTTCAAGATTATAAATATGTGTGAAAGATTCATCGAAAACATTGAACAAATCATTGATCACAAAATACAATTCTCCAAAAATCGTCATCAACATAAATATTTTTGTTTTTATTAAATTATAATTTAAAAATTAATATTTTTCATAAAATTATAAATATATGATTTAAATATTATTATTTTTTAAATAAAAATGAAATTACGACAACAAAAAAATATGAACAGCTCTTGGGGGATGATGCCCAAATTGACTTGTAGCAACATGCAATCATCATAATTCAGAATCACATATCACATGCATAACAAGATTGAAATAAAACACTGATACTTATTCTCCATTGGTTCATACTTCATAATTTTCTCTTTATGTACACACATCGGATCAGTTTCCACACCCGGCAAGCCCTAGTGCATTCTCTTCAATTATGCACACATACACATAATGTAGACCATGACACTTACATCCACACATGACATACAAAGTCATACAATACATACACCTACACTTAGTGTACAACACAACACCATACACACACCTACATTTGGTGTACAACACAACACATACACTTACACCTGATGTAAAACAAACACGCTAAATACACATACATCTGCAACTCAACACATACCTACATAAACATGCTACACATACACCTACACCCGGTGTACAATAAAACACAATACATACACTTCCATATGGAACAAAGCATAACAAATATTTATACATATACATATAAATATGGGTACAGTGAGTGCAACACAAAAAATACACACATCGCGATACCATGACTACACCATGCACATACATAGTACCGCAAGCCCACAAAAAAACATGTACGACATGCACACAATACCACATGTATACTAGTACCATATACACAACATGTAAATAGTATCACGTGTATGCAAACTACATGCAAAAAGTGTACACAGTGCCAAATGTATACCAAACCACCTGTACAATGCGTACACAATACCACATGTACAGAGCATCACATGCACGACATGTAGATGACACCATATGCACGACATGTACATGACACTGCCTGCACACAACACCACCTGTACAACCTATTCACAACACCACAAGCACACAACACCATGTGTACAATCATGCACACAACACCAAATGCACATAACACCATATGTACATCATGCACACAACATGATATGTACATAGCACTTCATATTAAAAATGTACATAACACCATACATTCACAACACTGCATATCCAACATGCACACATCACCATATGCACAAAATATTGTATATCCAACATGTACATAACACCATCTATATATGGCACTGCATATGCAACATCATATATACAACATAAATACAACATCATATGTACACAATACTACATATGAAAAATTACACATCACCATAGGAATAATCATTGAATATACAACATGTGCAACATATACACAACAATAGCACTGTACATCCATAGACCACACACTGAACCCACAAGAAATTACTCTTCTAGTGCCTTTCCAGTATCGATGCTTATCATAGCATGCCAGAGATCACACTACTTTCACTTGGATGATATACCCCTTAGCATTACTTGTCCATAACAAAAACATAGGCATAGTAAAATAATATAACCTTAAATCATATTCACATGATACTCACCTCATATATCTGTCAAGGCTACTCTGCCACTTGAATGCTCATAGCTAGCAACCTCTTCATGCCATTCATCTACATAAGAAATCATTCCTCCACAACAATGATCCTTGAAAACCCTGTCATACAATGATATATATATATATATATATAGCATAAAAAAATCATAATTCTTTTAGAAAACTCCATACATACATACATATATACATATATAAACATCAACATAATCATGAGTGACAACACAATCAGTAGATATCATAAGGTCTAGGTTAACAAAACTTCCTTTGCACAATATGCACAATGTTGAGAACAATAGTTCCCAACATAGCCAAGGCATTTGATATCTCAGATCCATTTAATATTTGTTCCAACAACGAATCTTCGGAACCAAATTTTTTTTTTGAAAGGATGATGGATGAAAAATTGTCCCCAATTCATCGTATACGTTTTTATCATATAGGGTGCTCGGAAATGGTTGAAATAGTGAAATAGGAGGATCGCTATGACTATAACCCTTGGAAAGTCTGCTAAAGAAGAAAAAACTTTATTTGATACTGTGGATGACTGGCTACGTAGAGACTGTTTTGTTTTTGTGGGTTGGTCCGGTCTATTTCTCTTTCCTTGTGCCTATTTTTCCTTAGGTGAATGGTTCATGGGTACAACCTTTGTCACTTCATGGTGTACTCATGGATTGGCCTTCCTATCTGGAAGGTTGTGATTTTCATGCTGCTTTCCATTTACCACAATGGACCCAACCAATTCCCAAGATTCTCAAAACATAAAAGGCAAGGACAAGAACAAGAAACAACAAGAATAAAACCATGGAAACCAACAACAATATGACACCGCAACTAAAGTGCATAGATATCCACCAGACATAAACAAGATTGTAAATCAAGCTCAACAAATCACAAGATACCAAAATCATAAGACTGACAAAGGACACCAGAACTCAATCCCCATGGTTCCAAGTGCTTCCGACGGAAAGCTTAGCTGGAGCCTTCTTCAACATTTCATGGCAATCTCTTTTCCATGAAAGCCCCTCCATCATATTGTCACCAACACATAATTTTCAGTGCATAAATAATAGTAACAATATGCCAGTTACCTTACCTTGTTGTGCCAAGCACGCTAACTTGTAGCTAAAAAAACATGTCAACCATATGAACCAAACATCAAGACAACATATATATCAATTCGAAATCAAGTTTTACCTAGAATAACAACCATGTCATAATCCACAATCAACTCACATTCTTCAGTCATAATACATAAAGCTACAACTATCACCTTCTTGCACTCAATTACATATCAACTATATTAACGTATATGTGTTAGTAAAACCATGTTAAAACAAGATTTTTTCCTCACAGAACCTTATAAACACATACTCACATCATGCAACTAATCCAAAATTCAAACAACTTGCAAACATACCATGCTAAATATGTCAACTAGATGATGTAATAGACACCAAATCCCTCAAACACTAATTTGATGACATAATCAAACAATTAAGCATCAAGTACATGACATAAGAAAACCCATATCTTGATGTAACTTAGGGGAGGCTATCTTATCTCCACAATCAATCTATATTAGCATAATATAACTTCACGACACATCAACTCAACCTAAATAAGGTCATGATATCCATAATAGTAACTAGCTAACAAGTTCGCATCATAGACTCATAAACAGATGTCATTCATGCATATCAATCACATATGCACAAATAGTCTAGATTAGTACAACACATTATCATAATTACGTCGAATCATACCTGAATGTATTAAACCTAACCAACTGCACAGATGAATCCAAATCAAAATGATACATATAGCATCAAGATCTTAATGTGATAACCCTAAACATCAATTTACTAGCATAAAAAAATAATTTATATATCATGGTCATCAACCACATATAACCTAATCATCAAGCTAAATATACAACAATAGAAATTTAAATTTAAAACATACTCATAAAAAATGTATAACATAATCATCAAGTTATTTTATCATAAAATAAAAATAGCAATGCATATAACCACATGTTACTATCACTCATGACTATCTGACACATATGCATATAACTACACTTATCAACCAACATCTACCAAGCATGAATAACACATGAATGTAGATATAACTAAATTTATTAACTAACAACTATCATGTATGTAACCATAACAACAATAAAATGAAAAACATATATATAAGTAACGCTAATGCATATAAAAATCCATGAATCACATACCTACATGCCAAGCATACAACTTGTATGATGATATGCTCTTGCCTCGATGTCCAATGCCGCAACTTCATTTGATCATCTACATCTCCTACTCTATCTCATCCAACACATTAGAATTATAACATATGAACATGATCATGATGGCCTAATTGCATACAATGACCTTATGCGCAACAACCTCAACCAAACCAACAGAAACTTGACCATATGCACCCACTTGACATGTATAACCAATCATGAACAACCAATGCATGTTCAACATATAGCATCACATTAGCAAGAATACACTGACAACACACAAGCATGACCAATGTGTGACCTAAAATAAACAAGAAATGCATGTAAGATATGTAGAAACATGTGAGAAAGTGTGGTGACACAGGTTCACCCTGAAAACCCAAAATCTCACCTCTATTATGCATATACAAAATGCATCTCAACAATTCTACTCCAAATTTCCACTTCTGGCAATTTTACAAAAACTATGCATGCAGAAGCTCTTCAAATATAGGTTCAAAAAAAACAATAAACCCAACAATCTTTACACAATGGTTCCTTCATGAATGGAAACCCTTTCATCAATGGTACGAAACCATACACTCAATAATCAAATTTTCATGGGATTAACCTAAGCTTGAATTCCGTTCTTGCAATTGAAATCAATTTTTATTACAATCCCAATTTAAATTTCATGCAGAAGCTTTCAGTTTTTAAATTTCAAATCTATTTTTAAATCCCACTCCCAATAACTCTCATTCACATATGACTGGATTTAATTAAAATAATGCGCCCTTAAATATTCAACCTGACAACTTATACCACTGCCCATCGATTTCCACAGAATTAAAATGATGCATCTCAACGAGATTTGAATATCCTTGTTATAATGCCAGCGAGAACGCTAGCGCTCCAAATTCATGCCAAAAATATTTCAATAATATATATATATATATATATATATATATATGAAACATCTACTTGTACATCTAAAACACTGCATCATTGCTTTGTCATATTATGCATTTCCAAATGGGTTACAAAAGCCTACGATTTATGGTTTTTGAATTGTCATTTAAGCCCTTCGCAATCTCTACAAACAAATTTCATTATCGACCCCCATTTCTGTATTAACTGCATGTCTTTTGTTGAATTTAAACAATTCAAATATGCGCCTTCAAGCTTCACTCTATGCTCAATTCCTTCACTATGCAAATTTCATAAAGTTTAGATTTAGTCAAAAGCCGAAGAACATTAAACAATGACTTACCAATACATCACATTAATTATGCCTCTGCAAATTCCTAACTCGCCTTCACACATCGACTTTCACGATGACAATTACCTGATTCAGATTATAATTAAAATCGAATGCTAACAACAATTTACCCACGCACTTACCATTCCACCTCTACACTGCACGTGGACTTTGGCATTCAATGCATACAAATTTAGAATTCAGAGTTAACATCTCTACGTTCATCCTCAAAGGCCGAAGTTCCGTTTTATTTTACTCAGCACCCTCCTTCGCATTCTATTCAATAAATTGCTCCCTGCTACAAACTGCACTTCTCGTATTTCGGTTACCCACAGGTCGACTTAGAACTTCATTGTGAGCCTCTACAAAACCTACAATTCGACCACATCCATGCCTGCAGCGTCTATATAATAGTTCACCATAATTTGATTAGATAATTTCTCCATGAGAAATTATTACAACAGTCAACCATTCAAAACAAATTGATAATAAAATCGATTATTCCCACATTTTTTCAAACGTTATGCCATCAAATCACAGATTAGCCAATTTGCCTAATCGAATATCTCATCCGATTCAGAATTTTACTTAGATTTTAATCATAAATTGATAGTACAATCGATTCTCTCTCTTCCCCAGAATGACATTGAATTCATGAATTCATGAAAACTATTTAATTACTCTATCATCGATTTGCAAAATTCTTGTTTCCAAGTAGAACTGGCGCTTTCCAATGATTCCACTTCCAAATTATATAAAATGTGCATTCTCAATTTAAAACCCAGTTACAGAAAATATACACCACTCAATAAATCCAAACACACAATTTTGAAAACACTTTTCACATCAGTAATGAAAATACTTAAAAACTTTGTTTTTGTCGGATATTCAACATTAATGGCCTTACAATTGCCCGGAGGCTTACAAACTTTGGCTATCCAAGCCTCATATCTCCTCTCTATTCTATTCTATTCTATTTTTTCTCTTTTTCCTTTGAGCTCATATCAATTTATAAAAATTAAAAATTCACTATTTTGAGTTCAATCCCTTTAATATCTCAACAAATCCCCAAATCTCTCAACACCCCTAAAGTCTAGATCTTTATCCCTAAAACCTTGCAACTAAATCTATCTCAGGCTCCATCATTAATTCTAAATTATCTCAAGGCTAATTTCTCTCATGTTTCCAGCTGTTTGGAAACATTTACAAATTCTCACATATAATTAATTAAAAATATAATTAATCACTCAAAAATAATATTAATATTTATATGAAATTAAAAACATGAGACCCCTAGTTTTAATAAAAAATACAAGGTATTTTTCTGAGCTAATGCTCCTACATCAGACTCCCAAGGTAGAAAATGATCATGATCTCCTGATCATGCATTCAAGTCTTTTTCCGCCTGGATCCCACACTTTTTTCTGCAAGTCATCATCTATATCTATTGTCGTATGCTGCTTTTCTCCAGGTCTTGATATCTTATGTTTTCTTGCTCCGCTAGCTGCACTTTCATAATCTGTCTCTGTCTTAATTTTGCTGTTGTTGCTTCTCTTCCTTATTGTTGTCTTCCTCTGAAACACTTTCAACATGATTCTTCTAATTATTTCAATTTCTCGGTCCAATAAATCTTCAGGCTGTTGATTTCTTGCTTCCTGCTAAGCTAAGACGGCTTGCTCAGTTCTTATTCACTCTATTTGTACTGTCACTTGCTAACTTCTTGCTTGCTCCGTCTATACTACCACCCAATCATCCATGCCCTCTTGTTTTCTACAACGGAAAACTTCTCCTCTGCCTCTTCCTATCAGCAACTTACTAGACTAGTACATTGTGTACTCCTTTCTATCGTCTTCATCTTTCTACATCTGCAATTCCCAATTCTGAAATTGAGATTCCTCCTGCACTGAATCTTGACTTTTCAGCATCATCTCCAGAAACATAACATCCTCATCCCATGGATTATAAATTTCCATAGAATCCTCGTCTTCCTCCTTTATTTGACTGCTCAACTGAGTCAAATGTTCTTCAGTACGTGCAATAACACCTGCATTCACAAAACACTTGTCAAAAAAAAAATCATAAGGCATTAGTGCCTTGTCCTCCTTTGCTAGCACTTCAGTATGCTGTCTTGAATTCTCTTCCATTATTAGCACATTAGTATCCTGATTCTCTCCTCTCAAAGAATTCTCAAGACTGTCAACCAGTCCTTCCTTCACACCATTTGTTTCCATGATATCTTTCTGATCTTGTTCACTGTACTGAGCTCTTCCGTCTGCAATCTCTCTGTCATACTCTGAATTCTCCAACAGATATTCCAATAATGAAATTTCTCTGTAGCATTTCTGAAGCATTTCATCATCACTTACAATCCCTGCATTCATACACAACTTGTCAGTTTGAAAACTACAAGTTTCAACAGTCTCAACTGTTTCTTCACTAATTAGTGCTTCAGACTGATCCACTTCTTCTGCATCCACAAGAACTTCCTCTTGCACTGTAACAACTTCACAAGATTGTGCATCCTCTTCAGTAAAAATTGTAATCACATCACAATTGTCAGCTACAAAAACACAATATTTTACATCATCCAGCTGATCTAGATCTACCCAATAGCTCAAGAAATCATCAATGATCTCCTCCTATGTTTCACCAATGGAAACCTCCACTTTCAACTCAGCTGCTCTGAGTTCTTCACGTCTCAACTGTATAGTCATCATCTATTCGAGCTTTCTCATCTCTTCTGTTAACTGCATGTTTATCTATCGATCTCTTCTCTGTTGTAGCTTCTGCCACTTCACTCTCTTCCTCATAATCCAACCATGTCTCTGGTATCTCACACTTTCCTGTAACAATTCCATCAATAGCTCAAGATGAACCGTGATCTCAGCTTTCTCTTTCCCATAGTCTTCATCATTGAACTATTGTCTTATGCCATTTGCCTTGGCATCTTTCTCCCTCATTCTACTATGGCCTCTTTTTGAACCTCTACTCTATCCTTTATGACTTTCAATAGTCATATTATTCGCCATGAGTTTCTTACCCATGAGTTTCACCAATCCTCTGCAACAGTAAACTCTTCTGCTGCCACTTACCTCACCAATCCCTTCCTCCGGATCTGGTCTTTTGGTAATCACTAGTCCTCTGCTGGAACCTTTCAAGCATTTCTCCACTGCTCCTTCCGGTTTAACTCATCTGTAACTTTATTCAACCTTTGTTGAATCTTCAGGTTCTACCACTTTTTCTTACATCCCTGTCGGACTCTTTCATCACTGCACTCCAGCTGTGATCTGCTTCATTCCGCTGAGACTTTCTTCAACCTGCTTGCAATCACAACTTTCAAACTAGAGTCAAATATCATCTGCAAACACACCTTCAAGATCTAGTTGATCTTGCTTCACCTCTTCAACTGCACTGCATCCATGTGCTGCAACATTCATGAGTCTCAAAATCTGATCTTAACACATGCAATTAATTCAAAATAAAATTCATTCGTCACACAGAGATATTCCAGCTCTGATACCAAAAATGACGCAGGTTCACTCTACAAACCTAGAATCTCACCTCTGTTATGCATATAAAAAATGCATCTCAACAATTCTGCTCCAAATTTCCACTTCTGGCAATTTTACAAAAACTATACATGCGGAAGCTCTTCAAATATAGGTTCAAAAAAAACCATAAACCCAACAATCTTTACACAATGGTTCCTTCATGAATGGAAACCCTTTCATCAATGGTAGGAAACCATACACTCAATAATCAACTTTTCATGGGATTAACCTAAGCTTCAATTCAATTCTTGCAACTGAACTCAATTTTTATTACAATCCCAATTTAAATTTCATGTAGAAGCTTTCAGTTTTTAAATTTCAAATCTATTGTTAAATCCCACTCCCAATAAATCTCATTCACATATGACTGGATTTAATTAAAATAATGCGCCCTTAAATATTCAACCTGACAACTTATATCACTGCCCATCGATTTCCACAAAATTAAAATGATGCATCTCAACGAGATTTGAATATACTTGTTATAATGCCAGTGAGAACGCCAGTGCTCCAAATTCATGCCAAACATCTTTCAATAATATATATATATATATGAAACAACTACTTCTACATCTGAAACACTGCATCATCGCTCTGTCATATTATGCATTTCCAAATGGGTTACACAAGCCTACGATTTATGGTTTTCGAATTGCCATTTGAGCCCTTGGTGATCTCTACAAACAAATTTCATTATCGACCCCCATTTCTATATTAACTGCATGTCTTTTGTTGAATTTAAACAATTCAAATCTGCGCCTTCATGCTTCACTCTACGCTCAATTCCTTCACTATGGAAATTTCATAAAGTTCAGATTTATTCAAAAGCCGAAGAACATTAAACCACGACTTACCAATACATCACATTAATTATGCCTCTGCAAATTCCTAACTCGTCTTCACACATTGACTTTCACGATGACAATTACCCAATTCAGATTATAATTAAAATCGAATGCTAACAACAATTTACCCACGCACTTACCATTCCACCTCTACACTACACGTGGACTTTGGCATTCAACGCATCCAAATTCAGAATTCAGAGTTAACATCTCTGCATTCATCCTCAAAGGCCTAAGTTCCGTTTTAGTTTACTCAGCACCCTCCTTCGCATTCTATTCAATCAATTGCTCTATGCTACAAACTGCACTTCTGGTATTTCAGTTACCCACAGGTCGACTTGGAAATTCATTGTGCGCCTCTACAAAACCTGCAATTTGACCACATCCATGGCTGCAGCGTCTATATAATAGTTCACCAGAATTTGATTAGATAATTTATCCATGAGAAATTATTACAACACTCAACCATTTAACACAAATCAATAATAAAATCGATTCTTCCCACATTTGTTCAAATGTTATGCCATCAAATCACAAATTGGCCAACTTTCCTAATCGAATGCCTCATTCGATTCGAAATTTTACTTATATTTTAATCATAAATCGATAGTACAATCGATTCTCTCTCTTCTCTAGAATGACATTGAATTCATGAATTCATGAAAACTATTTAATTACTCCAGCATCGATTTGCAAAATTCTTGTTTCCACGTAGAACTGGCGCTTTCCAATGATTCCACTTCCAAATTAAAACCCAGTTACAGAAAATATACACCACTCAATGAATCCAAACACACAATTCTGAAAACACTTTTCACATTAACAATGAAAATACTTACAAACTTTGTTTTTGCCAGATATTCAACATTAATGGGCTTACAATTGCCCGAAGGCTTACAAACTTTGGCTGTCCAAGCCTCACCTCTCCTCTCTATTCTATTCTACTTTTTTCTCTTTTTCCTTTGAGCTCATATCAATTTATACAAATTAAAAATGCACTATTTTGAGTTCAATCCCTTTAATATCTCAACAAATCCCCAAATCTCTCAACACCCCTAAAGTCTAGATCTTTATCCCTAAAACATTGCAACTAAATCTATCTTAGGCTCCATCATTAGTTCTAAATTATCTCAAGGCTAATTTCTCTCATGTTTCCAGTTGTTTGGAAACATTTACAAATTCTCACATATAATTAATTAAAAATATAATTAATCACTCAAAAATAATATTAATATTTACATGAAATTAAAAACATGAGACCCCTAGGTTTAATAAAAAATACAAGGTATTTTTCTGAGATAATGTTCCTACATCATGTGGATGAACAATAAATATGTGTGAACAACACATAACGAGTCATACACTCGTGACAACATGTTGACAAAAACACCATCACCCTTCAATGGCGAAACCACTACCACCATGGCCAAAACAACATGGATGAAAAAAGCACATATGTAATACAAGCATACTACACATGCATGCAAATAACATAAACACATGATCCACACACCTCCCATCAGTCCAAGAGTTGAACAATGCTCTGATACCACTTTATAACACCTACTTCCCACAACTACCCAAGTAACTGGCCAACCTGGGTAAACATGTGATGAGAGGCTAATAATATAAGATTCAACCTCCTAGATGACCTTAAGGAGGTGGACCTAAAGGAAACACCCAAAAAACACCTTACACAACATCATTGGCATCCCCAAGAGGTAACCCAACCTCCCATGGCCCTGTTCCTTGACGGGGGACTATTTGTTAGCCCCTTTGAGGTTGAGCCGCAGGCCTGTAAAGGAAAGGGAGAAGATATAGACCATAGATCCATAGTCTAGCCTTGGACAGGTAGGGGCTCAGGCCCAAACAACAAATTTTCCACTTGTAGCTCATGTATTTATGCCACATTTTCATCCCCTAAGCCCGTGTCACTTCCCAGAACTTCCTATAACTTCAGGAGAGGTTAAATAACATAAAAAAAATAAATGGAAGCAATCACATTAACCGAAACTCATCTGACCCCACCCATCCATGGTAGGAATTTCATCAAACATGTCACAAACATAGGATCTATAGGTATAATAATAGATTTAAAAGAATTGGTGTTCCAAGATCTTTAGCTTTGATATGGATTAAAGAATTACATGTAAAATTTCATCTTAACCATGAAACTTAAAAGGCATGAACCTAAGAGGAGAGAACCATATATAATCATGCAAGGAAGGAAAGAAATTGATATCGAATTTCGTCCAGGAGGGACTACGTCTCCAGGCCCTACTCAATTAGTGGGGAGGCCCTCTTTCATTAAGTGGCAAATAAAATAAAATTACAAGCATCAATGCAAAATTACACCCTTATACCTCCATAGCTGAAATTTCCTGAACATTGGAGACCTCTGATGAAGAAACAGATAGGCATGTTGAACTCGTGTCATCGAGAGCTGAAAAATCCATATAAATTTTTTTTTGATTCTGATGTCGGACAAATATTGGCCCTCTGGAAATGAGCTCAGTTCATGGTTCCACCCCCATCATGCAAGGCACTCAAGGTTATACTCTTCCTTGGTAAATGTGCCACTCTAGGTCTTCCTGGGTGCACTTCTAAAATGCAATTTTACATAATTGAAGGTGGGCGGACTCCCTAAGGAAGTATGCTTAGCATGATGGTTGAGATCCAAAATATGAGGGAGGGGGTCAGGAGGTCAAACCCTGCCCCCTTCATAGAAAGTCGACATAACTATTTTTGTGTCCATGCATTATTTTAATAGCATGTATGAGGGGTGTTTGGACACGTATCAGGTGGCCTTTTCCCCGAATCTGCCGTCGATTGTTGTACTATATAGAGAGTGGGTAGGGGCGGTGCATTTGACATCCCGTGCCCCTCCCATATTAAAAATTCTATTGTGAGTCTGGTGGGTCCAGTGGGGTCATGTCCACTAGCCCATAACCACATATTTGTTTTTATATTATATATTTGGAACAAGGGTAGGGGTCATGCCATGCCCTTGCCTTTTTTTTGTTTTTTTTGTTTTTATTTTAATGGAAGCATAATAATCTTATTTTTTATAAATTTGAAGTCAACAAGAAATAACTAGACTTTGTGTTAGCAACCTATAATATAGGATTCATAATTTTGACATGACTATTGGTAATATTCTAAATCTATACATACTTTGCCTTCTGCAAGTTGTATTCACATATTTTTGTAAAAAATCAAAAAAATAAAAAAGATGAAAAAGAGGGTAAAAAAAAGTCCTAAAAGAATAATTGAAGGACTTAGAAAAAATAAAAGACCCCAAAAGAAAAGATTAAAGTGTGTAAGCATAACTGCCACTACCTTTTACTTTTTGACTATGGCAGAGTGTTAATAAATTCCATTAGTCCATGATGAGTTAAATAGTGTAATCTTAACTTGCCATTTTTCAATTTCACTTGTTGTAGATAGAGAATAATGAATTGTCATACAGTTTAATCATGACAATTCAATAGTTAGGTAGAGTAATAAAGTGAATCCAACAGTTTAATCTAGATTCATGGATGAAATAAGAGTAGAATTAGATAGTTTTTACTTTCTTTCAGAAAGAATAAATGCTGTGAAGGTTGCTAGCTTAAATACACCTTACTACAAATGAAGAAAAAATGTTAGTATGGTAAGAAGGGTAGGTAGAAGAAGTTGTAAAGTCTCAATGTAAATATTATTTATCATGGGCTGCAAAATAAATAACTTCCCCTTCCTATAGTCATTAAACATTTATAAACTATCAGTCAGAAAGGCTCAAGGCATTTCCTTGAATTTTGTTGGGACCGGACCCAAGGCTCTATGACTGATCAATTGAAAGTGTAAAATGTCTATATTAATCCCCTAATCACATAATTTACCATTCATGCATTCATTCCCTTGAAAAATCCTAAGTAAAACTACATTTTTACTTAAAGGTATTTATAATTCCCATCTAATTAATTTCCTACATCATCTAAACATATTAAGCCTTTAAAATAACATTATATCATGAGTTAAGTGATAATGTCAATGTAAATTATCTTTAAAACCTCACTTTACTTGTTATAATGATGTGTTTTGAGTATACCATGTCATATTTTCATATTAACTTTAACTTATAATAACATTTTCCTATTATATAACTCCTTTTTTATATAATAAACCCAAAAACCCACTTATTTTAGCTTAAGCCAAAGTTATTTATTCCCACATGTTTAAATAAAAACCCCTCTTATAACCCCTTTGGCTAAGTTTACCTTTATATAAATATCCCGCCCATTATGGTAATTATGTCAACCCAATTTAATTCACCATATAATAAAAAATATATGAAAAACCTTTAAACATATGTTCTATATGTTTTAAGCTAAAATCCATGAAGTTTAATTTAAACCAAACTTCAAAAAAAATGAACCCATTTCCTGTATATTTAAGGTTAAATGCATAACTTATCCCCTTCCCCACAATATTTATTTCATTATCAACCCCTAACCTTCGTTAAAATCTGGATTAACCTTCCTGATCACTCTTTCCATTGGAAAAAAGCCAGTTTTATATATAAATCCCATCAAAGGTCATGTTCCCATTGGGATTCAATATAGATCCTTCGGTCCCCAAATCCCATTTGATCCAATGGTTGGAAATCTACCTGCCAGTTCAATACATTTTTACCCCTCCCCATCGCTCTAGTTTTCAACCGTTCAATCTTCTTTTACTCCCAAGATCTACGGCCTAAATTGAACCCGATAATTGACTTTTCCCCGCACCTTCCCTTTTAATCCCGATTTTTCACTCTCCAAAGCCAAATCCGACGGCACTAACGCATTTTCGCGCTCATAAAGTAATTGATGAATGTTTCAGAAAAGTCACGCGAAATGGGTGGTTTTTCTAAACCACCCCGCATCAACGTGTCGCAATATTGTTGCATCGCATTCGAAAAGTGTATTATCGCTTATCACTATTGAGCCACGTGAATACCACCACCGGTATTCCAAAACCACTCCCGCTTAACCTTGATTTAATGTAAGTTAACTATAGTTTCCACTATGGTTTAATACATTAAAATTATAATTTTTATTGAATCTTTCACTTTTTTTACGCTTTAAACTATGAAATCCTTTGCAGAGCCTTTTTCCTTGAATTTGCGCCATTCAAACTTTCAGAGCCTATGTAGAGCCATTTTCATTAATTTAAAACCTTCCAGTACTATTTTCGAGCGAAATTGCCCTGCAATTCAACCACGAAGTCCTACATTACCCTCTGAGAGATCAATTTTACAGAATCAAAGACTGTGCAAAACCGTAAATCATCTTCAACCATGATTATATCTTTTTTAATGTATTTTTTACCAAAATTATTGACAGAACTTCAAATTCTAAAGAAAAAATCCAAATTTTCTGTTAATTTTTCTAATTATCTCGAATTGCACATTTAAAATTGCAGAAAAACATCCATAGTACAGGGGAAACTCTGTCAAATTTTCCCCAGAATCCCTAATTTCCATTTTTTGCAACTTTTACCCAAACCCTGGTCTTTTTCACTGCTGGAATTGATCGTAGCCTACATTTTGAGATTTAAAACCCTCTTTCTATGGAAACCCTGCTCAGAAACCCTTTTTTACCAGAGAAATTCCCCAAGAAGCCCTTGTTTCCAAAAAAAAAACTTATAAAACAGTCTAATCTTGCTTTGTTCATTTTAAAAATGACAAGGAAACAAGTAACCCCTAAAATTGGAGGCCCAAAACCTCAGAAGAAACCTTCTGCTAAATGCCCTCAACCTGATTCTTCCAAAATTGATAAACCAACCCCTGCACTCACTGCTGATTCTATAGAGGTTGTCAAACTTGTCCAGCCTCCAGTCACTTCACAAGAAAATAGTCCTTTGATTGACTTTGATTATAGAATACTGGACCCTACTATATAAGTTAGCTTGCTTGATGTCTATAATTGGTGTTTTGGAAAATCTGTGGAGAAAGGTGACAAAGATATTCTAGTCTAGGAGTCCAATCTACCAAAGTACATTATCCCCCTCACTCATTTAGCCCCTGATTTTGTCAGATTATGTCAGACTTATTATCTTCCAGACCAAAGATGCATTGTAAATAAGGATAGAGAAATCGTATTTTACATCAATGTAGAGTCCATAAACTCCATGCTGAAACTAAATATTGACCCCAATGCTGCTTCATTATCAAGAGAGGATTTAACTCAGCTGTATCTAGACCTTGATTTTAATGCTAAATTCAAAATCTTTCAGACTTTTTGTCCAAAACAAGTTGATATCCCAAATCTTAATCCTCCATTTGATACTTTTCATTTTCCAAATGAGACCAGACATATTTTTTCCATGCTATCATTCATACTAGGATATAATAGTGATGAATTCACTGATGTTGCAATCCTAGGTTTTCTGTCTACTTTGAGTCCTAGCCAGTCTCCATCCATAGTGTACAATTTTGCCAAGTTCATTGCAGAAAACATGCACTACCAATTATCTAGATTTCCAGAAGAAGGAGTCTTCAGATATACATCATATCTACTTCATCTCTTTTTGTATCATCAAGTAGACAAATTTCCTATTGAATTTAAGAATATAGATCTAAAAGGGAACCTACTTTCAGTTTTGTTTTGGTCTTCAATTTTGAGAAAATGGAACAGGGAATACTGCTATTTAGATTTTAATGACTTGCTTTTAGTGCCTACTATGAATCTATTGAATAAAGAGCAGACCCCAAGAATTAATGAAGAAACAAAGAGAATCTTATAGCTATCTGAGAGCTGTAGAACAGGGGATTGGTATTTGTACAAAAGCTATAGAGAGATCAGAGTATATGGTGCACTCTTGGCCCCATATAAATTGCCCAGATTTGTGACAACAAGGATATTTTCTTTAGAGTATTTGAGGTAGTTGTTAAATGCGGATGAATTTAATTTCATAGCTTCTAGGAAAAAGACTCAGTTCAAATTGAAGAATCAAGTTGGGCCCTTCATTGTGAATAATAGACAAGCAACAAATGAAATTAATATCAAGTTGAAAGAGTATAAATTCCCATATAGTTTTATGTGGAATTATGACCCTCAGGGTATTTTAAATAAAAATAGATTGAAATGCAAATTACCTGCTTTCTTGCATGATTCCAAGCCCCAAATTGAAAAATATGCCAATAAGCTAGAATGGGAGCCAAATACCCTATTTGATGATGACTCACAGGGCATGCCAGGAAACAATGGAAAAGAAAATTAGGTTGAACAATCACGGATGGCTACAATGAACAAAGAAGTTGAAATTGTGCATAAAAGGAGTAGAAAGGAATATAGTTTCACAACTAAAACTATTAATTATAAAAGATTCATAATTCCTTATAGTAAGAAAATTAAATTGACAGATGAAGAAAGGAATAAAGTTGTTAATATTGAAGATAATGAAACTGATGATGAAGCCACAAGAATAGTAACTGAGACTCTTAAAGAGCTTCAAAATGTCAAAATTGGAGCACAGCAAAAAGATACAGTCATGGTGGACAATCAAACAAAGGTTGATGTGCCATCTTCTTCTAAAGAGCCTCACAACACAGAGTCATAAATTAAAATCAGGTTTAGACAAATCAAATAAAAGTATGAAGAAATCAAGAATGAAGCATATTCCAGGTTCCTTAAAGAAAATCCTAGAAAAAAAGATAGACTCCTTTCATCTTTTGATTATTCTTCTAACAAATTAGTAATTTCATTTTTGAAGCCTGCAGTGCCTGATCATAAAACTATTGCAGAATATTCAAATATAGACCTAGAAATTGATGTGGATGCTATCCATGAATTGGACTACATAGAATTTCATAGAAGCAATAAAGAGATGCTATATTCTAAAATAGTCAGTAAGACTATGAAATCTATCAAGCTTGAGAAAATAGTGATAAACCTTCAAAATCATATGAAATTGGATAAAGCCTCATTATATGCAAATAACTTGAGAATCAAAGCATTGGAGGACATAGTGATTGAAGCAGGAGCTGGCCCTGCAGACATTGAAGGGGCAAAGGTTATAATCAAGTAGAAAAATGAAGATATAGCTGCCCTCAGAAAACAGTTAAAATTTCCTCCAAGTGAAAATCCTCAAGCCAAAGAAATCCTTCAGCAGAAGACTGAAAATGATGAACTCAAAAAACTTGTTCTTAATATGATTGCCCAGAGAAAAGATATGGAAAGCCAAATAGAAGCTTTCATAAGAGAAAATGAAAATCTGAAGAAAACTCAATAGGTTCACATTCCTACAATGATCCTGACTGTAAGTACAGTTGTCCCATCTACATTGGCAGAACACTTGGCACCGCAAGAAGTATTGGAAACTACAGTGCCAATCACTTCTCATGATATCTCTGCCTCTTCTTCATCAACCTCACAAGTAAACACATTAGAGGACAAAGTTGCACTAGTTATAGCTATGGAAGATATTTCTATTAAAAGTAAAGAAATATTCAGCTTAAAAGGCACCATTAAAAGTCTAGAAACATCTAAAAGAGATGCCTTAATTACTTCCAAAGGGCATGAACAGAGGGCAGAAAGGTTACAAGAACAAGTGAAAATTCTTCAACAACAGATGAACCTTACTGAAAAGGTTGCCTATATAAAAAATCATTTATGGTCAAAAATAACTGAAGGCATTCATTCACAATGGACTTCCATCCAAATTATATATGAGCAAAAGGATCTGCTGCAAGCTGCCTTGGCAGAAATTGACAAAACGAAGAAGGAGCTTGGCAATGAACCACCACAGGAATTTTAGCTTATCTCATTTTTGAACAGCAAAAATAGAGAAGAACTGGCTGAATTAAGGATTCCATGTAGGACATAAGCTATTCTGTAAATCAAGAAAGTCCTTACAAAGAGAAATATCATGAACAATCTGGAAGAAAAGTGTGACAATATGAACATATCAATTAGAAAATTCAAGACTAAGTATGACTTGCTAGTTGAATCAGGACTTCCAGATATTCATGCATTGAATGATAAATTGATGCCACGGAAGGACTATGACCAGAAGATCATAAATCATGCTAAGGAACAAGCCGAAAATCCTTTGCCACCAGGATCTCCAAGTGGCAAAATTCTGCTTCAATATTTTGAAAATTTGTTCTTTTTGGAAAATGAGATCAAGTATATGTTCACAGTAAAGCCTACATTTTCTAAATATACAGAAGCTGATGAAATTTATAGGAAGTTGAGAAGTATAAGGATCGCAACAGCCCAACAATGGAAATAATTGACAGATCTGATGTGAATTTTCCAAATAAAAGATACGAAAAAAAAAAATCAATGTAAAAGGTCATATTTTACTGTTACCTCAGGGTAATAAGTACAAGGTTAAAGTGTATCAGAAATTTAAAGAGTATCAGTGAAAATAATTTTACTACTGGGTATTTTTTAACTACAGCAGTAAAGCAGTGAAAAGCAGACGAATAAAGAGTATGAGCATTGAAGTCAAATCAAGGAATGTTCTACAACCACTTTCCACAAGAATATGCGCCTAAAGCTAGCGGTGCTCACAGCACATCAAAATTATTATTAAATTAGAATAATCAGTTCTATTTTTCCTTATAAAAGAGGACAACTTGCAAACTATTTTGTTGTTGTCCCTCTTCTTATGCTTTCTTTCCTATTTTTTATTAAAACATTATCTCAAACTCTGAGATATTTTGTAAACAATTTTTGTGTATAAATACTTCATCATTCGAATTATTAATGGTGGAATAAAGTAATCAAGAATACTATAGACTTTTTGTTGAAACGTTGGGATTTTATGTGAGTTAAGTTGAAGCAGCAGGCTAGAAACTGTAGTGAATAGACATCATAGCTAAGGATTCATGCGATGACTAGATGAGTACAATATTTTCAATTTTTAATTGTGTATCTCTTTAAGTTTCATTCATTCATCCTGTGTTTATTTCAATCATTAATGAAAAACTAGGAGAAATATTACAGAATTAGTGTAAAAATCTCTCTGTATTAACTAGTTTTCATTTCTATGTTTTTTATTGATTTCCAGACTTTAGAATTATTAATTTCTCTTTAGTATCATTTGAACTCAACTTCCCTCTTCCTTTATGTGATAGGATTCTTAATTTCCCTTAGTCCAGACTTCACTCATTTTATCAAAATATCCTTTTAAAACCCTTGGAAGGTCATCTATCTCGCCCTTAGCATATTTGCATCTATTGGCATACGTTTTCTAGTCTTGTTTGCTATAATTTGACTCCATTTTCCAATGGTTAGGTAGATATTTCTATGGTTTTCCTTGTATTCATTTCTTCCTACCAACATTCCAAAAAATCAAACCAAACTGTACACTCATAGCTAGCCTCAAACTCTTTACAAAAACAAAGCTAAATCTTTAGGAGAGATCCCTCTCCGGAACTTAGGAAGGATAGATCCTGAATTCCGAAAGTGGTTCTTGGTTACCCCTGGTTTTCTTAACTACAAAAATCCTCATCCCACAACCTGAGAATTACTAGGGTGATAACACTTTGTAAAAATATCGTATCCATTTTCACGTGAATCCATATGCATCTTTTGGTGTGATCATCGTTGAATCTCTAAATTTCCCACAGAACTCAAAGACCATTAATATGAAAGTATAAGCTTTTCGCATCCATTTTAGAGATTAACCTCTACGCATATTTTTATGCGAACACTTTTGGATCGATGATTGTGATGTGGAAACCGTCAGATCTATTGAGTGTTGAGTGGACGGCTCAAACCATAAAATCTAATTTATAAATTTATCAGGTCCATCTGAAGCATTAAAACTCTTGCAATTTAAATTTTGATTACCGTCTGATCATACTATCACCTTGATTGAATGGTTCTAGTTATTTGACTTCAGATGTACTACAGTGATCCCAACTAACTTAACGCCACCAGATTTAATACCATAAGAAGATCCAATGAATATCAAGTTTTGATTATTGCAATTAGTAAAACTTTCAGTGAAAGGTTTTTGAGATTTTGATGCAAGGTCAATAACAGAAGATTTCAACGTTGTATATGAACCAGATAATATTTCATTCAATGTAATTTAATTCATAGAGAAATAAATTAAAAATCGAATTCAAGTTGGAATCTAACAAACCTAGAAATAATTTCGATGGAAATTAAAACCTTCAGGATTTTACAATTACGCGCATCATTACCCAGCTATAGAGAAAATGTGAATTTCTTCTATTAAATCAATTTTCCATGCAATCCTCTATATCCGGATACATTCCAAACTTACATTTTAAACATATTGTTCATACAAAACAAATTGATCCAATTCTATGGATCGAATTTTCCCAATTTTAAATAAAATATCCCTACAGAATATTCTCCTCAAATTTATCAACTAACAACTAAATACATTGAATCCAATATCAAACAAATCGAATCCCCTAAGTATTAGTCAAATTTTGTCTTCTAAAATTGTAAATTTCTAGCTAAAGGAACCCACTCCTTTTCTTGTAAATTTTTTTTTGTATTTTTGGAATAAAAATGAAGCAATTTTCCCTCGAGCCTCATGCTCCTGCAACATTTTTCATATCATCTTGGAACGACTTCCCTTGGTGTTCCTCTGATAAGTGTTCATGGAAGCCTCACTATCACTAGAATGTGAGGAAGTGATTTCATCATCTATTGTTGGCTTGTCACTAACTGTGTTGGAGCTTTCTCCCACTTCCTTCTTGGTGTATCCGAGTCCTGCATGACGTGGAAATTTCTCGACTTTCACAGGGTTTATGATGCCTTGGCCATTGATGGTCATGCCCTTTCCTTGTTACCCCATATTCTTCAATAGTTTGGATCTGAGACCTATAGTATGTTTTTCAAAAGAAACAAATTCATCATCATGAAAAGTACATCAAATTGAAGGGTTACGTTTTACCTCGGGTTGGTTATGTCGCAAATTTTCTAAGGCCTCATCCTAATCTTGTGACTGGCATTGTAACCTTTTTTTTTCTTCCTTTGCTTCCTATATAAGCCTCCCTAGCTGAGTGTTCTCTACTTTCATGCTTTGGTTGATCTCCTCAATTTCTTAGAGCCCTCTCGCAGGGAGTGTCCTTTTCATCTTTGGTACCATGTCTCTTGAATTTATTTATTTTCATCATCTGAATCAGAACCCAAGTCTATGGTCCTCCTATTGTGATCCGAAAGGATACAAGCTTCATTTCATCATGGAATCCTGCAGTTTTGACCTTCTCATCTTCCTCCAATTCAGAATCTTGGTTTTGCTACATGGTGGTAGTGGTATTTTACTTCACCTTTCTATCATTCCTCTCAGGTCTCAACTTAGGGTGTAGCCTCCAGCAACTTTCCTCATCATGTACCCCTTTATCACAATGTGTACAAGAGGTCTTTGCTCCACTTATCTTGGTTGTTGCAGTTCTTTTTAGGTGGTAATTTTGTTCATGTATTCCCCTACTTTCTAGATGCATGGCCTTCACTTTGGCCTCATCGATGGTAGGAGGCTCAAAAAATAATAATTGATTTCATGTAATTATGAAGAGAACCAATAGACATAGCTACAATATTTGGTGAATCTAATGGAATGCCCAAATTCAATGCTTGTTTTCTAAATTCTTTAGTGAAGTCTTATACATTTTTACCCCTTCTTTGCCTTAAGTGTTTCCATTCCATTAATGCCTTCTTCTTATAGGGCAGAAACGTGAAGTTGGGTTACACTTTTGTGAGAATCAGGGGTCGAAAAATTTTTTCGGCAATAGTTCGGCCGAAATTTCTTAGAAAGTTCGGCCGAACTGTTGATTCCGTTAAGATTGACGAGACACAGACGACGCAGGCCAACAGAATTTTTGCCGGAGATTGGAAAACCGGCAACAAAAGTTCGGCCGAAATTGTACGAAAAGTTCGGCCGAACTCGTTCCAAAAGTTCGGCCGAACTAATTCCAAAAGTTCGGCCGAACTAATTCCTATAAATAAATTG